>CM053168.1:63499526-63885479 GCA_012977825.3 Pteromalus puparum
TGATTTGTTCAAATCTACATCATTTTGTAATACTTGCAATACAGCACGCATTATAAACACAAAATTCATACCTATAATTATTGTCAATTCCATTTATTATGATTTGTACTTTTGACCACTCGTTTTATTCAACTTACGTTTTTAAACGTTTTCATTATAGACTTATCTACAAAAATGATATTCGTGACGAGCATCGAATTTAAATTAGGAGCAATTATCGATACCTTATTTTTTAATACACATCGTACTTCATGCAATATTAAGTATGGGCAAATAAATTTGAAATAAAAAAAAAACCAAAGAAAGAAATAAGTCGAGTTCAAAATACAACCAGAAACTTCGCGAAGCGACACAAAGTGCAAAGCTGGAAGAGGCTATAGCTAGAAGAGTCGCGGCGATTATGCTATCGAGCGTTGTATTTTCAAACTGTATAAGAACGTACTATATATTAATACCAGCTAATACATAATACGTTTGTGGATTATAATATCCTTCTATCGAGGTCGAGATCGTAGTCTCGATTGACTGAGAATGTTCTATAGCTATTAGGTATCTATTATTTTAAACAAATTCAGGGCATACACGTAAATTTATTATTATACAGTAAGGCTTCGGGCTTAGCGGGGCAACATTAGAAGAAAAAAGCTTTTTTGATACGCTCACCATATAATGTTCTAGAACAGCGCTCGGAACAATGTATCATAACGAGAAGATAAAGCTTAATTGGATAAAGTTGTTTTTTCAACGCTATCATTCGAATATCTACATTCTACGTACACACTTTAATAATTAAAATTATAATAATTTGCAATAATATTATTTTCTAATTATACCTAATACACAAACCGTTTGGATAAATTTTATTTGACAAAATTCTCAATAAATGATATATTTATAGACTCTCTCTCTCTCTCTTACGTAGATGAATATCTTTTGAAGAAAGAAGTACTCAAATAAAATATAAGATAACTTTTGACAAGAAAAATAAATCCGCGTATAAGCACACGAGTACCTAACAGTATTTTTATCCCAAATCATGTTTATCTGCTGTTTTTACTGTACGTGCAAACAGTCTGAATCTCTAAAAAACTGGAGATTATAAGTATTTGCAGTTTTATAAGTAAATAAACATGGCGATTCACATACACAACAATGTTGACTTGTAACGTACTCAATGATTTTCGTTGCAAAAAAGTCAAATTTCATATCATATTCTGGTATTTTCTAGAACCCTACCGTGCGTTACAGCTGATATATTGAATGAAGCACAAGTATCTTTATCTCAAGCTGCACTCGAGATATACCAAAACAAACTGTACATAAAACGAAAATACTCTCCTTCAATTAACCGTAAAAATAAAATAACGAATGTTCGAGTAACTATAGAATTGCAGAAAAAAGTAATCAACTCTCCCTTCAGCTTTGATTATCCTGAAAATTCATCTGGGCTATAGAGAAAAAGACGAGAAAAAGACATCGAAAGATTCGCGAATTCTCCCGTCGATACTCGAGAGAGAGAGAGAATGTAAACACACAACGGCCGTAATGGCGCTCGCGCTCGTATGATGTTTCGCGACGCGTCGCGAAACGTCGGTTTTCGATGCACTTTATTTCCAGTTTCACAGGAAAATTAGCAAAAATTACACGTACAGGATTGCACAAGAAGCATCTGACTACCGTCCAGTAGTGTGGTTTTAGCAGAAAAGATCGAAAAAAAGGTTACGGGGCTTTGGAAATCCAAGAAAAGTCCAGTCTCTTATGCGCGAGAGGCTTCTAGAACCGGCCGCGAGCCGGCTCCCGCCTATAAATAGGAGGCGCACCCGTAGCCCGGCAACAGTTGATTCTGAGCAAGCGAAGCAAAAGCATCGAGTGCGCAAACGTTATACTTACGGTGATATTCATCACTGCCTATTCTTCGATTTCGATACTTTTACAAGGTGAGTTTGTTGTTCATCCACTGAATTTTTCATACATCACTCGTTGCGGTTACTCGATTGTTATTTAACTCAAATTCGTTATTTTTCGGATATTCGTTTGGTTATTACGTTCGCTAAAGTTTTCTTTGTTGTCTTGTCGTGTCGATTAAATTTTACAATGTGTACGTATACAGCATACATCTCGAACGTTTTCTTTATCGGACTAAATTTTACATTGTAACATCTTTCATTTCGGTTTTTCTTTTCAACGGTTAAAAATTTAAGTAAATTTTTTTGAAATACGTTTCTAGACGTTTCCTTTGTCGACGTCTTTGTTTGATGCTGCATTAGTTTTTATCAAGTCGGTTGAATTTTTCGTGCGAGTTTTATTTTCACAATTATACTAAAAGTGTTTTTTTTTTCCTACAGACTAAGAAACAAAGCAACATGTCTCTTCTACCACTTGTTTTCTCCGACTGGTGGCAAGACCTTGACCGCCCACACCGACTCCTAGACCAGGACTTCGGCCTTGGAATCAATCCCGAACAACTGCCGCTTCCTGGCCTTCTGGAACAATTCTACCACCCGGCGATTCGTCCATCCAGACGCAGCCCTTCTCAAATCTATTACAGACCTTGGGGCGATCTTCTCCGCAAGGTCGAAGGTGGTGGCATTTCCACGGTCAAGGCTGACAAGGACAAATTCCAAGTAGTTCTGGATGTTCAGCAGTTCAAGCCCGAGGAGATCAACGTCAAGGTGGTCGACAAATTCGTCGTTGTTGAAGGTAAATATTATTTAATTTTCTATGGTTCTTTTCTTACATCTTAAAAATCAAAATTTAGAGTCAAGTTTAAATCGTAAAGAATGTGTCGATTTTAAAATTATATTCTTAAAACAGTAATGTGTCGAGTTTTCAAATCTTTGATATTTGTTGTAATATTGTATAGGAAACTAAAAAATGCCTGTTTTTGTATTACAGGAAAGCACGAGGAGAAGCAAGACGAGCACGGCACTATCTCTCGTCACTTCATACGCAAGTACATGATCCCAGAGCAGTGCAACATCGACGATGTTAAATCTAGTCTCTCTTCGGATGGAGTCCTTACCATCTCGGCTCCACGCAAAGAAGAACCAAAGCTCACCAACGAAAAGGTCGTGAAAATTGAGCACACTGGCAAGCCAGCTATCCGTGAAGCTGAGAAGAAAGACGAGAAGAAGGAGGAAAAGTGCGAGAAGAAGAAATAAGATTCCTTTGACCATTTATTTAAGTTCTTTAAGTTCAAGTCATAACATTAGTATTATTTAAGTTTTTGTCATAAGAATGTTCCTTTTCATTTTTTTACCGTTCTTTAAAGACTGTGAACTATAAACTTAAAAGTTACTTGTTCATAATTAATAAGATATCTTTTTATAATAAAAGAAAAAATATTCGTTGATCGATAAAAAAAACATGATTGTTTTCATTCGATAACCTTTCAGTAACCCCTTTCCCAAAAACATTCATACCAAATCTTTAAAATATTTTTAAATTGAATAAATGAAATTATATAATTTGTTTATATAGGTAACATTACATTTCAAAATCTATTTTTACTTGATAAAAGATAAATCATTTTGTACTCTGCAAAATATTTAATTAGGCAAGATTTCATTTTATATCTTTTACTTTGCATAAATGAATCAAAATGTTCAATATTATATTTTAAGAAAATTTATTATTCATGAATGAAGTTGTAGATACATAATTATGATACAATTTTAATTTCCAAATGCTTCTATTTACAAGCGGTAATTACAATCATCAATTTATACAACAAGCCTTTTTTAAATAATATCTTTCTCAAAAGAAAATAAAATGAATAGTTTAACAAAAAAAGAATGCTAATATCAGCTATCTTTGAGAACCTCTTTCAAAATTGATCCTGTATTTCTTGCTGGAACAAAATCTGGGAATGTTGGAAGCGTAACATTTGATAACAAAAGTGTTGATTGAGTTGATGAGGACGAGTGTTGTCTGCTGTGACCTGGTCTGCCTATTGGCTGAAATATACATTTGAGCATTGAAATAAGAAATAGAAATTATTAAGCTCATAAAAAAATTAATGTTAAATTGATTATTTACCGAATTGGATATAGGCAAAGCTGGCAATTGGGGTTTTGGTTGTGATTCGCTTTCCAAAAATTTAATAAATGCTGATGATAGCGAAGCTTCTTGTTCCTGAAAATAGAATTAATAGATACTTTTAGAGAACAAGATTTATAACAATAGAACTTGTAGTGTGTCAAGTCTTTAAATCAAAAAGCATCTTGAGAAACTTTTGAAATTACAAATATAAGGGTTACTTAAACACATTTATTAATTACTTAATTATACATATGCTTATGTTTATATTCGAGGTATACATAAACCAAGAGCTATTCTGTTTTTGTTTTTAGCTTCTCTAATAAATATTTTAAAAATCTGTACATAATTGAGATAAAATGCATACGTTCCACTTTCAAATATACGTGCAGCTGAAAATCTCTGAAATGTTTATCAACCAACGGTTCTTATCAAATTAGCGGAACGAGACGCATTGCTCTTGATAAAATGCAACCATGTCGAATGTTCATAAAAAGATTACCTTGCTAGAAGCCGGACTGCTGTTGACCAAGGACGAAAACCAACTGTTTTTGGCGGCGGAATCAGTAAGGCCGGATTTCTCGCGTTCCGTTTCATTGAAATCAAGAACATTGGCAAAAACCCGGAGAACCGATGTTTTGTCGTTTGGTGGAGAAGATATGTAACCCAATAAGAGATTTTTCACAAGAGATCTGCAAGAAACATAAAAAGAATGAGCATATGATTCATGGTTCGAATGTTTATGTGCTATTATACTTTATTGCAAATTTTTACCTGTCGACTTTCCCTTCGCCGCTTTTATGTGCCTCTTGAATTCTTTGATCTGCAGTGTTTACCAGTTCAGTTAGTCTGTTCACTGTAAAAATAATATAACTTTAATAAAGAGCTGAATCAAATCTATCAATTTGTTTCAAAATAATAAGAATCGTTTACAGAGACATAAATCAGATAAATATAATGCTAAGAATTTCATCAACAGAATACAAAAGTTATTTCCAAACAAATAAATATTACATAATTCTATTAATTAAATTCATAACAATCTGGTACGGCGCATTAATAATAACTAATTCTAATAACATTAGGATTACACGTCAATACTAAAAGAGATATGCAGGGGCAGTATTACAATAAGTATGCATTCGGGCGACGTGGATAATATTATGCTTATTAGTTCTCATTCGGCACAACAGGCGGGCAGATGGTTAAGAAGCGAACGCAAGTATAACACAAGTACTGGTCGATGAAAAAAAAACACCAGTACCTGATGTAATACTCACACCCTCCTCTTATTAATGCTTTTCTCATAATTTCGATTCATGCTGCATTCCTTGCGGTTTTAGTTTCATGCCATTATTACCATTACAGTCTAACATTACAAAATCGAATCATTCATTAAAAGCAACTCGTCTCACAAATTATTGAATTCAAGTTGATTTAATATAACGCTGTTTATTTTGTCAAAATTTAACTCCCATGCTTACTTTTTAATAATTTGTTCTGATAAGACGAATCGTGAATAATTTAATTTTTTTTTAAATGTGATACATAATATTACATCGCTACAAAATTAATTAATTGGAACGATTTAGAATGGATATCGAGAGCAGCTAAACTACTTTGTCACTAGACATTTGAATAGCAGCTAATAAACTAGGTTTTACTATTTACTTGTGAATATTGTCTAATAAATCAGACGAAACACATTGATGCACATCGCAACTACATAAGTATACAAATTACAATCAACATATCAGTGATACATATCAAAGGCATATAAATGATCGCATTGCTGCATAGATTTACGAAAATATATATAATCTAAATTACGTGGATTGCGCAAAATAATATTCATTTAAGAATTCGTAGAACAGCGGTAGTGGGTGGGAAATCCCACGAGGTAATATGAGCCATAGTTTTTCACACGCTCACAGTTACCGCATGAGATTACCTACGCAGACACTACCAATATCGTCCTACTACTTGATTCGATTTGTCTTTTTCTTTTCTTAATCAGCAATCACTCAGCAGCCAAGGCAACTTTGTGCTCGTTTTCGTCCTTCTGGAATCTCGTATATTTTGAATTTTTGTTATCCAAAGCATTATCACAACACCATGATGTTATTTCGAATTTCATTTGTTAGCAATTAAGTTATCGCAAAAATCCAATAATGAAAGATATATTCCAATGGTTGTGCTGTTGGTTATAAACAAGTCTGATTCTTTTCAGATTTTAAACTACATTCAAGAAGTGCATAATAAGAAAATGTGATAAAATGCGATTCAAAGTGTAAAAAATGTTCAAGTGATTTTTCGTATCAATATAGATTGAAACTGTCTTATCGCACCAAAATTTTTTATTAGTTTGCTTTGAACATGTAAAAGTCAACCCAGGAAATTAAGAAACAGCCATAGGCATTATTCAATGTCGAGGCGGTTTTGCCAAAAAAATCCAAAAGTTGGAGGAGAACCAGCACCGACGAAATGGCAGAATGGGTGATTATGCGATTTTATTTTGATTTCGTTACAGCTTTTTGTTTAGTGAAGTGCAAAGGCAGGCGACGAGCCAGTTCGTAACCGGATACCAGCAAGAATCCTGGGCTGCATAATAAGTATCCCAGAATTACCAGCTGATATTTGACTACGTGACTGGACAGCAGCGTGTGTTTGTGTGTGTTGTGCTCTTGCATATGAATATAAAATTTGATTTTCTTTTAATCGTCTAAGATGTCGGTGTTCTTATATTAATAATCACAATAATTTTGCATCTGTGGATTAGTTACAAAACGCAGATCGCGATAAAAATGGCATGGCTCGGTCCAAAAATAGCGTGGCCAATCCGATTACGTGTGTTGGATTTTCGCTGCTCTTAAATATATATATTTTGAAAAATGTGCAATTAATAGAGATACAGTTGGAAAGATAAGCGTATAAGAGTAAAAGATTCTCGACAGACTTGTCTTACAAAAAGAAAGATGATGGCTTTCAAATCATTTTTCACATCATAGTCAAAAAAACTAATTATCAGCATTTGAATTAAGCATATAAGTGTATGTTATGCGTGCGATCGAAGGTTTGCATATTTTACTAATCGAATTCTAGTACAAGGCTACTATGGTGCATACTTGATTACTCTATAGAAACGTTAAGGAAAAAAAGAAAACTAACAAACTCTACTGCTCTAAAAAGGTCGTAAGTGGTTGAAAGGTCAATACCGATTAACGAGATTAAAACAGTGAGTCAGATTAATAAAAGCGCCAAAAATTAAAAGCTGTTACACAGAGTACATGCATGCGAGAGTATATAGTTAAAAACAAGATGCGTCCAATAATCAGCATGAAATCAGAAAAAACAAACAAAGTGCAATTCGCACCTTCTTGATTGAGTTGCTCAATGCGCTCCGACTTCTTTTCTAATTGCTCTGTCAACCTTGAGGCAGCTCGCAGGCATTCCTTAGCTTCAGCCAATTGCTCCTTGAAGGCAAAATGTAAAATTAATCTCTTACTGAATGGAGTTAGAGCGATTATGGTTTTTACAAAGCGTATACGGTATATCATTGAGAACAAACTTTTAGAGAGGTGATCTCGGAGACGAGTTCGTCCTGTTTTTTGTAGGACTGTTGCAGTTCGACGCGCAACTTTTCCGTCGCTGCTTGGATGTCCTTTTCCTTATCTGAAATTTCAATTGTACTTGTAAGAAAAGTAATTACTTATACAAAGAAAGACAATTATATGTACACAAACCTCTTTGGAACTGCTCCAAAACCAGCTGGAGATTGGTGAGCGAAGCCGAGTAAGACAAGACCTTGTCCTCGGCAGACGATATTTTGTTCTGCAACTCATCTCTCTGTTGCACGATCAAAGCCAGCTGTTGCTGCAGCGTCTCGACCTGTTGATTCGCTCTCACACTCGCCGACGTGTACATGGTCGAGCTGTTCTTCAGCTTTTCCTCGGCCTGCATGAGTCTGGCCTCGAGTGTCCTCTGAATCTCCTCGGATTGTAGCGCCTCCTCCGTGTAGTTTGCTTCCATTTCGACGAGATGGTTTCTCAGCCTATCGACCTCTTTCATAGCCATACCTTCCTTGCTCTGAGCCTCCATCAGCTGCTCTTGTAGGTATCGGATGTTGGACTGATCCTGTAGAATCGCAGCCTCCATCGCCTTGCTCTTCTCCTCCAACGTCGAGACCTGTTTGCTCAGGAGCGTGTGCTCAGCTATGCCGCAACGTTCTCCATGATTGTTCGACTCCTCGATGTTCTGCAGTCGCTGCTTGACAACTTGGAGCTCGTTCTGAGTCCAGAGGAGCTGCGAGTCCTTCTCCTGCAGACTAGCCAGGGTAGCATCTTTCTCGGCGATGGCCTTCTGCAGATTTGCCGTCTGATCACTGATCAGTTGGGTCAGTCTCTGGACTTCAGCGTGGTACTGGAGGCTCTCGTTGTGCTTCTCCTGCACGAGCTTTACGACCTCGTCTCGCTCGTTCCTGAACGTGTCGACTGTCGCGTTGAGTTTAATCAGTTCGTTATCCTTGGAGCTTATCAGTTGGGAGAGGTTTTCGACGGTTTCGCGAGCCATCTGCGCCGAATCTTTGTCCTTCGATATCGTCGCTTTCAAGATCTCGATCTCCTTGGATTTTTCGCTCAGTTGATCGAGCAGCTGCGAGCGCTCGTCTTCGGTCAAAGAAACTTGCGCGTCCACGATTTCCCTCTTGTTAACTTCGACGTCGTGCTTTTCTACCAGTAATTTATCCAGCTCCGATTTCAACCTTTCGTTCTCGGCCTTCAGCTTGTTCAGCTCGGTTTGATAGGCCATGGACAGTTCTTTGCCGTCTGCTTCCTTCTGCGTCTTCTCCGATTCAAGTTGCTGCCGCAGCTCTTCGATCTCTTTCTTGGCGTTCTCGTTCTCCAGCTCGACTTGCGCAAGCTTGCTCTCCAGTATCTGGCTCTCGTCCTCCAAACTGGAGATGTAATTTTCCGTACACTTCAGCTTCGTCGTGACCTTGGCGACTTCTTCCTCGTTCCTGGCGATCTCCTTCTGCTTCTCTTCGATTGCTTCGACAAGCTTCCTGTTTTCGCTGTCTACGTTACCGGTTCTTACGAGCTCGCTCTGCAGTCGCTTATTCTCGCTCTCGAGCATCGAAGCTTTCTCCTCGAGCTCGCTCAGTTTCTTCAGAGCTGCGTCCAGTTCTTCCTTAGTATGGTCCAAGCTCTGCTCTTCCAACTGTTTCTTCAGTTTCAGATACTCGTTCTCGTTCACCTTGGTATTTGAAGCCTCCGCGTTCAGCCTCTCGTTCTCGTTCTTCAGAGTCAGCATTTTCTCCTCCATGTCGCTCAGATATCTCATGGTCCTCTCGAGCTCGTCCTTGCTACCATCGAGCTCCTGTTGCAGCAGCGTCATCTCCGTATTGAGCAGCTCGACCTTATCCTGGTTTTCCTTCTGCGTCTCGGAGAACTGATCCAGCAGCTTGCCGTTCTCCTTAGCCAGTCTCTCGTTGTCCAGCTGCAGCTTCTCGCTCTCCACCCTGTTGGCCTCTAGCTGCTCGAGGCTCTGGTCGAGCTCGTTTCTCATGTTCCTTATGTCGTACTCCAGGTCATCCTTCTCCTCCTTGGACTTTTTGAGCTCCTCGCGCAGTTCCGCGAGCGCATCGCCGTCGCTCCTCTTGAGGTCTGACTCTGAGCTGAGAAGTTTAAGGTCGGCCTCGAGTTGCTCCTTCTCTCTGGAGAGGACCTCGTTATCCGAGTCCACTTCGTTCTTTGCATCCTGGAGGATGGTCAGCGAGTTCTCGAGCCGCTTGTTGTTGGACAGCGCGATCTTGAGCTCGCGGCGCGCGTTCTCCAGGTCGAGCTTCAGCTCCTCGATCAGCTCGATGTTCTCGTCGAGACCCTTGCAGCGCTCGAGCGAGACTCTGAGCTCGCTCTCCAGCACGTCGATTCTGCGTCTGAGCGCAGTGTTCTCGTCGAGAGTCGTCTGCAGTAGCTCGGCTGGGTCTTTGCTCGACTTGGACTTGTTCTGCTCGGCCAGCAAAGACTCTATTCTGGTGGCGAGCTCGACGCCAACGCCAACCTCTTCCTTGATTGCTGCTTTGATGGCCTTGAGCTCGGAAGACATGTCGGCTTTGGATTTGCGGAGCGCGAGGATCTCCGCTTGGAGGGACTCGGTTTCGGTTTCGAGGGAGGCGACGCGTTCTTCGCTGGCTTCGGGTATCGAGGGTAGGTTCGACTTGAGGTGCTGCACCTCCATCAGCAGCGACTCGATGTTCGTCTGCATGTCCTCACAATCGATCTGCAGCGAGTCGCGCATCTCTTGGGTCTCCTTGAGTTCGCGGCTCTGCTCGTTGAGCTTGCGCTCGAGCATCTCCTTCTTCCACTTGAGCTCGACGAACTGCCTGGCCACTGCTACGAAAACAGAGTCGTTGAGATGTTCGTTGCTTGGCTCGAGCGGAGCGTTCTTGAGAACGTCGTTGACCTTCTTCAGCTCGGATACCAGATCCTGCTGGTCCTCGGCGGGATTGAGGTCGACCTCGACTTCCTTGTCCTCTTTTTCCGGAGAGATCTCGGTCTGCTTGTCCAGCTTTGACGGAACGAGCGTCTGGACGGCGGTGTCCAGCGAGGACTTGTTCGACGCTCTCGAAATCGGCTCGGTTTTCTGAAGTTCCTGCTGGAGATTCTCGATCTTACCCAGAGCTTGATTGTACTCGACGTAGAGGTGCTCGTAGGCGCTCTGGAGCGAGTGGTGTTTCTTCTGGAGTTCTTCCTTCAGCGACAGGACGCGTTCTGAAAAGCAGAATCTAGCGTTAGCGATTGAAAGATGTACAAGACGCTTCGAAACGAAAAATTTGGTCATACCAATGGACTCAGCGTTCTGTTTGTCGAGTTCCTCGATGCTCTGCGACAGGCTTTGATTCTCCGCCTCGAGTTCCTCGACTCTCCGGCGCAATTTAGCCTCGGATTTATCCTGTCCCTTCTCGTTTCGGGACTTACCCTCGGCGTCGTAGCCCATCGAATCCGTCTTCTCCGCGCTACCCCGTAGCTGTTCGCTCTCGTTCTCCAGTGCCATCAGAGCTGATCTAATCAGGTCGTATTGTTCGGGCGAGGCCAATTTCGATATGGCCTTGCGGAAGTCTCCCACAAGCGTCAGCTCGTCCTGCTGTAGACGTTTGGCGTTTCTTTCGACCTCGCGGCTCTGCAATTAATTTTTCGTTAATTTCTAGAATTCGAAGAATCGATGGTAAAAGTGTGCTGGACTTATACCTTCTCGCCCATCTGAATTATACGGTTCATCACGTCCTGTTTCGCGCGCAAAAGTTCCGCCTTTTGCGAAGCCCCTTCCTCCTTGATATTCGCATCGTCCTTAACGTTCGACGAGTTTAGCTACGAGCGAGCAATATTGTTTAATTTCCAATAATGTCTCAAGTACACACTTGGTAATAATCCAAATAACATTATCATACCGTTTGCACACGATTGAGCTCCGACTCGAGGTCACGGATCCTCACGGTGGCCTGGTCGAGTTGGTCCTGCAGAAGTTTACTCTGGTTCTCAACTTTACGGCTTCTCGACGACGATGGCGGCGGGTCCCAGAAGAAGCCTCCACCCGCATCTTCATCCTGGTGCGCTCCATTGTTTCTCTGCAAAGACGAAGACGGTTTTAGCATGCTGTGTATATATAGTAAAAAACCTGTATCTATAATACATAATAAGCTCTCGTCTCGAAAAAGAAAGAAAAACGTCAAGGCTCTCTCGGTATTGCATAAACGTTATTCTTAGTTTTAAGGACTCGCCGCTGGTTTACGCGATTGGAGGTTAAAGCTGCGGACAAGAGAGAGAGAGAGCCGGATATGCATCTGCCGGAGCAGCTCTATGATTAGTGCGAGCTAGAGAGTATTGTTATACGAGCTTGATTTTACATAAGAATCTCGTGCTGCACAGTAATAGTATGAACAATGCTCCTGTCGCGTTTATATGCGGCTTGATATAGACGGGAGGAGGAGGTATACATATCGAGGACGAGGATAAATATCGGGAGACGTATGTGATTTTCGATTTGGTGTTTGTCGAGTCGCGCTTGTTTGCAGCGAGTTCTGTGTGTATAATATATAACTGTTGGTTAATGCCTCTATGCGTTATCATTTTTTACTTCGATGTATATGATTATTTTAATTATGCAAATATTTAAAACTCGGCGAAATTTGTCGAGGATTCACTGTAGGCTAATTCATTCTCAAAATAATAATATTGACGATACAGGGATAAGATTTTGAAAGAGAACGGCAGAGTTGGAGTCATGACAAAAGCGGTGCACAAAAAAGAGGTGAAATAAATAATTTATAACTCGCTTCATCGACTGCGACAAGGCTGATATTTCCAGGCCGTTATATTCTTAGGAGTCAGAACTCTGAAAACACATCGTTAAAAGGCATCGATATACACTCGTGTATACCGATCGACGATCCTACCGCGATAACACATCGGTATAGTATACACAGCAACAATTGATTCATTCGACGCGCGCAGCTGACACAATACATCGCCGGCTAAAATTATCCGGCGAACGAAAAGAATTAGAATGTCAAATAAGCTGCCTGGCGACGAGGTGCTTGCACTTCCGATCTTGTGAACGACCAAGAGGGATACCTATAATAACGATCAGATAAGCGGATCGATCGTTTTTCGGTCTCTCTTGAGCAGTGACGATCGTCGGCCCGTGATAAAAGCTCTTTCTCTCGATGTCCATTGTAATTTCACGTTTGCATAACGCGACGACTGACCGACACTCCGAAAACGATGTTGGGAAAAAGAAAGATGCGCTCGGATACAGGAACGATTCGAGCATATAGGTATATATAATACGTATATAGCACGTGGTCCAAAGTCAACGCGATGCTGATGAATATGAATGGGGGGGAACTTGGTTGGGTCAGGTCAAGGAATAATGCGTCGTTTGACTTGCATGTGCGCCTACCTAAGTTAAACACGAACTGATGCGGCGACAAAAGAGTTTTACTAAGCCTGGGCTTTCTGCTGTTTCATATGCTTTGCCGTGTATCCTGTGAGATCTCGTCTCTGCGATAAACGCAACGTTTTTGTGTGTTGTAAACACGAGATGAATATTCAGAAAGGACTGATGCTTATACAACTAAACCGAATCAACGATAATTTGTAAACGAGACGTTTACGTGTAATCGGGTGTCTGTATTTCCGTCTCGCTCCAGAAAAAGTGCGAACGTTGCGACGGGTAAAACTGACGTGTCGAGTTGCGTTTAATCGCTGTACAACGTCCCGATCAGTGTTACAGGTAACTCGCTCGATAAGCAACGTGGGAACGGAAGCTTTTATCAAAACTAGGTAGCAAAAAAAAAAAAAAAAAAAAAGAGCGACGACTTCAACTGCCCTCTCGACTCGATTCCTCACACAACACAATTATCCACTCCAAGAGCCAAACAAAAGTTTTCTCGAGTCAACGCGCATCACCATAATCCACTTACGCACACGTCGCTATATACAATAAACAATATTTGCGCGCGAGAACGACGTCGCCGTCAATTGAACACAGTTCGCAGATGCGACGCGTATATAGCACTCGATATCTTGGCGCGGTCTGTGTCAACACAGACTGTAATAAAACGCGCGCATCATCTCCGTCGACTGTATAAACTACGCTCGCCGTGTCGTCGTCGCTCGGTTTCTCTTCTTTCATTATACCCTAGCTTGTGTGTGTGTGTGCGTGTGTTCCGTTGCTGTTATATGTTTCTTCGTTTTTTTTTCTTTACGGGGAAAACGATTATGCAGAGGAAATGAAGAGGAGCCAGCGGTAGCTGATTCATAAGCAAAATTAGTCATGATCGTAAATTTATGCAGCTCCTACGACTCGCGCGTATACGTATATGCTGTTATATATATTGTCTGCTTACGGTAGAATTTCGATATTGAGCTAGGAATTTGGGTATACGATAACGTATCGAGGGGTCAAGGATCGCGGAGAAATTATAGTAACTGGCACACACACATATAAAAAAAAAAAAATCGCCAAGCGTCAATACAGCCACGCTTTATATATACAACTCCAGTCGTTCGCGCACCTGCGCGTCGAATCGCCATAGAGAGAAAGAATTTTTCTCTCTCCCGAACGTTTATACACCCACAGAGAAACAGCATTCGATGCGCCCGTAAACGTTGCAAAGCTCATTGTGCGAAGTACGAGCGCGCGCGGCCGTATCAATTCCGCGCGGACAGCGGTCAAAGGAGGTCGCGAGCGATAAGGAACACCTCGACTATAGAAGTTGTATAAGTCGTCGTCGTCGTCGTCGTCGTCGTCGCGGGGGAGTCGAGTCGGTGGGGAGGGGAGGAACAACAAAACGGCTCGAGTATATTGTTCTCCAGTGTGTGTATATGCTATATACATATGCCCTGGTAATATCAGCGATATATATCTGCATCAGAAGCGCGATGCGTATAGCTGCGCGCGAGTTTCTACACGTGTGCTAATTCTCCGCACATTATGTGAATATTCAATGCGGGTAATAAAGCGCCAGCCATTCTTATATACGCTGATGGTTCCTCAGTGGCTTTTATATCTACATTCGATTGCGTTCGTTTGCTCGTTCATTATATATATATATTTTTGAAATTTTTTTTCGTCGCGCGCCATCAGCATTGCTTGGTAAACATTATTACTTGAAAATCGTAACGAACTCGCAGCCTTATTTTTTTACGAGTACGTGTGCAAGTGTGTTTATAAAGCTCGTATTCAGGTTATGATATATGCACGAGTTATTGGATATCGCAGAAAAGTTTTTCGAGCTGCGCTTTTAAACTGTACTATATGGATGTTTCTTGCAATAAGTTTTTAGCGCGCGCTCGTATGTGTCGTTGGCAATTATTATTCCATGACATGATTTTTTTTTCCACTTGTACTTTGCAGTGGTCACTCACGCGTTCGTTTGCCGATAGTTTACGAAAGTTTAGTTGTTCAACGCTCTCATTTACTAAGTATAGAGACGCGCAAGCCGCGTTTTATATATTCACACATGTATATACGAGTGTCTCTATTACAAACCCACTGTCCGATAGATGTTATTATTTACGTCTACCTCAATCTGTATTTACACGTATACATTATTAACACAAACGTCGCGCTGTGAATTATTGAACGAACCTGTGCTCATAGATTTATTTGCGAATATTAAAAATATTGAATTATTAAGCTCGAGACTGAGCGTGCGCACGTCGATTCGGATGTATTATTCAAACCCGCACGACGCTCCGGTTAAACTAAACTTCCCGCCATTTTCCGTTATTGCTTCGCGATCAATCGCGCGCGACACGCTTTTTTTCCAAACTTGCAATGCGTATAGGTACTTACAGGCTTTCAAAAAAAAAAAAAAAAGAAAATAAATTTATCCATGCGCTCGTGAGTTTAGCCGCAACTTTCCTCGATTTTTTCGTCACTTCCTGCGGACTATCTCTCTCCTGGTAAGCGTTGTCTTGAATGTCGCAAAAGCGCGTCGTCATATCGTGTATCCCTGCTTTTTACGTCGACTCGCGGACGCAAACGTTGAAAAATTTTGCATGCCCATTATGCAAAGCCCGAAGTGTGCACGTTATACGTGAGCGCTTCTTGGATACTATAGGCAAGACGGAGTGTATTTGTAAGCCGTAGGAGCTTTTACGATGGATTTCTTTTATTTTCGTTTTTCTTTTTACGATTTTTATGAATTCATGAAATTTCTTTGTTTGCTTATCACTATGAGGCGTGTACTCCTGTGATTTTTTTCGTTTTCTATAATTACGTAGAGGTATATATGAGGATATTCGTTATCGCGAGCAAAGACGACCTTTTTTTTCGCGCACGAACGAAGAGAAAGCGTGTCTCTGATGGGCGCGTCGACGACGTCTATTGAGAAGATGACAGTTTGACTTTGCTCGTGTGTGTTCGAAGAAATGCCGTGACGAAAATTCAATTTCTCGAAGTGGATCAGGCTTTTGTGTGTGTGCGGTATGTTCTTTTCGTCATACGTGTGTTTCCTGTTATACGGCCGAGAATTACGCAAATATGATTTTCGTTATCAGTTTTCAGTTTCTTGAAAACCTCGCGTGGGTAATACCACGTTTGTATAATACAACAAAAGGATGAATTATTTTTTTTTTTTAAACACGATATTTTGCTACTGTCAAACACACATGTAATTATAATAATGCGCTTATACGATTGCGCTAAACACCGCAAGAGGCCGTCGAAGACTTTTGCAATGGAAAGCGTCTCGCAACTCGCCGGACAAAAACTTAATTGAATATGTAAAAATAGAATTTTCAAAATGATCACTTCGGCCAGTTCATTTTCTCGAGTCTAGAGAAAGAGAGAGAAGAGCGTGCACGCGACAAACAGGCAAAAGTCCTCGACGCTGCAGAGAGAGAGAGAGAGAAGAGAGAGAGAAGAGAGAGAGGGAGAGAGACGAGAGAGAGAGAGAGAGAGAGAGAGAGAGAGAGAGAGAGAGAGAGAGAGAGAGAGAGAGAGAGAGAGAGAGAGCATGTATGTACGTGCGGTGCGGGACTGTTTCGCCATCAGCTTCATTTCCAGCGGCGGATAGTTATGAAACATTACCTATATCGTCGCGACGTGTGTGCTCAGGAAATACACCACACGCTTGTGCGCATGCATACAGAACTCGAGCGTCTTCTTCGTCGACGATCGGTTTGTCACGAAAGGCGCTCGTTTTTTGACGATCGCTCGATTATTTCTCCGAGGGAGAGCTGGATGATTTGAACTTGTGCTTTTTTTTTTTTTAACTAACATGTATGGATATGTTGGTAGTTAAAAATTGGAATTCAATCGATGGAATTCAATTATCGGCTGTATCATGGAATTAATTGGTTTCAATTGAGAAGTAAAAAAATATCGATTTATGAAATGTCGTTCGAAGATTAGATTGCCTATAAGTAACCTGAGCATATATGTGAAGTAGGTTTACGCGCAGCTAAAGCGATTTCGTGTCGCGGAAGGAGCGATATAGCTTTTCGATTGGATTTGCGCATACATTGACCTTTGGCACACAAGTTTGTTTAGCATTTTACTTTGGGTACGCGTTTATGGAAAACTTTTTTACTTTCCAGGTGCACAAATTTGTTTTTTAGATTTTATCAGAAAAGGAAATTAAATTAAATTGTACTCTCTGAAGATCGTCTCCTTATTGTAAAAGGAATTAATTTTTCTAATATATTATTATTACATAGAAAAATACAGATTCGTTGTGAAAGCTACGGTTGCAAGATTCCCAGCAAAAACATCGAACGAGCATCTTTTTTTTTTGTCTCTTGCAAAAAAACGCTAATTATGCTGTTCAATATTTATTGGGATATAGCGATCACGAGTAACAGTTATTTCTCGCATGTTATATAGGTGCGTATAAAATCGACTCTACAGCCTTATAGTCTTCGATCTCCCTGCAATAAATATAGGCCGACGGTAGATGACATTTTATATTAATTGAAAAAACTGGAATAAAAAGAACATCTTCAAACGATAATTTATTACGTAAACTAAAAAAAAAAATTATTGCAGCCATTGCCATGTGGCAACCTGCAATCAACGTTTAATAAAAATTCTACCCACCCCACTCTTCAACGCAGAAATAATAATAATAATAAAAAAAAATTGTTCGCGGAGACGACGTTGCTTGTCGGATGCAACGCTACGAAACACTGAAAAGCGCTTACGTTATGAGCAAAAAAAAAACCTCGATTTCTCGGTAAAGACAACGTCGAAGCCGAGACGAAAACGAGCTTGGATTGCAACTTTGATTTCGTCTATGGAAAAAAGAAGGAGAATTCGAATATCACACACACACACATATACAAACACATCGGAAACTCGCGGCTACTGACTCCAAAAGTCTCACAGTCCGTCGTTCAGCCTGCACACGATAAAACGAACATGGCATGTATCGTGTGCGTTTTACCAAGAATCTAATAGTCAGCGCGTTCCGCAAGATAAGCACAAGACGCGACGTCGACTCAAACGGCTTATACTGTATCAGGGACTACTCCTTTTCCGAGCATCTCCTTACGCTCTTATATGCTACTCACATCCTTAACGAAAATTCTCACCCTCGACTAGCTCTGCAACATATATGGTTACAGTTTTTCAAAGCGTGTACGATAACGCGTATAATTCGTTATGAAAAGTATATCCTCTATTTCGACTGACTATATTATATCCTTACAACGGCGCTCTATAAATATTTCCATCGTCAAGCAGCACACACGCGTTATAGATAAAAAGCAAACTCAAATATACTCATAAAGTCGATCGATATGCAGACATCAGTCATGAATCGCTCTATACAGTTCCAAGTTGTTTGATCTGTGAAATATATTATAAACCAGCTGTCGACACGCAGGAGCTCTCGTCGGTGTTCGGAGAAATCGATCATTCGTCAACGAGTGATCTACTCACGCGCGCGCGCGCGCAAGAGCGTAATTTTCTGCTCTACTAATGATGCCATTGACTCGCGCGCACGTGTATGCACGAAAAATCCACGTATATTATATATATACAAGTATTGCATTGCACGCACTGAGCGTTCGCTCGATTGTCGCGAGATGACTGCACGCGACGACGAGCGAGTCCTGGATGATGAGCAGGAAATGCACTTTACATATATATATATATATATACGCGTTGCGAAATGGCGACACAATGACGTTCGTTTCGATGTTATTGTTGTTTTTTCTATACGAGCAGCGATATGCTATATGGAAATGCGACGAAAAGAGAGAGAGAGAACAAAAATGACCGACGTTCATTATACTCGCGATTCAATTAGTTCGGACTAGATCACGTATATACCGTTATAGTTAATTTACGCAGATTACACGCGTGTATATAATAACGATATTTCCTCTGCGATCACTGCGTTACGTGAATTACGCAACACTACGGCTCTCGTAGCATGACATGCATCCCGCGCGATCGATTAAGATATACGAAAGAAAGAGAGAGAGAGAGAGAGAGAGACGAAAAGTGCAAATTGCCGCGTGCTCTCCTCCGCGTTTTTGCCGCTCCGTGAGGCGTTAAAACGACACGCGCCTCGCGATATATACACACATACACGTCGTTGCTTTTGCCTTGTACCATTTAATACTTTCGCGCGCTCCTGCGAGAACTGCTCTATCCGAGCGTGATCGAATCCGCTGTGTGAGTGTATATAACGTGGATCGAGTGTGCAAGATCGGATTTCTATAATGCATTGCTCGTGAGATGAGTCTAGGGAGCGTTTAACGGTGCTACGAGATGAGTTGTATATACACACACACACACACACACACACACACACACTTTGATGGATTGACGGATATCTCGCTGATGCGGCATCGTTTATTTCTCTAACGCGATCGCTCGCGGATGATGCGGAAAGCGTTGATGGTTGCGAATCGAATTTAGATTTTACGGCGCCTTATATACAACGTGTGTTTGGTCGCCCGACACGATTTACATTTTTATTCGTACGTCCTATCTTTTCAACGAGCTTGTGTAAATAACAGTCGAATTTGCTATGCATTATGCGCGTCCAAGTTATCTAGGTGATTTTTCTCAACAAGCGTATGCATGTGCCTGAAATGCAATTTTGCAAGGCAAATTTTTTATATACGAAAGGAGTACTCTTTATATTTTTCTACGCGACGTCGAGAAAATGCAAAAAAAAAAAGAACGCTAAGAATGCAAATGTTACAAAAAGGTTTGGTATAGACAATAGAAGCTTTGAATCGTGTCGCGGAGAAGGGAGGAATAAAAAAAAAAACGATATCGATGCGTATAAGTATATATAATATAACGAGCTCTATAATCTCTAATTTTCTGGAACGCCTCGAACTCGCATGCACCATCGGAATTACTTAACCAATTTCGTGGCCTCGAAGTATATAGCTGCTAGCGCGATGCGGCGCTTAACGCGTGTGCACGTAACGCCACGACTTTGACTATATTGATACGAGACTGGCCTCTTGTACATTATGCAGCGTATTATACTAGATAAGAACCATAGCGACGCGGCTCTTGTGTTTTATCGTTGCAAATTGACATGCCGCGCGACTTTTACGAGGAAAGACACACTTTTCTGCGTATTTTCTGTTTCTCGAATATGTCACCGTTTCCGCAGTTTATTTTAAATAAGATTCGCATGGTGTTAACTCGGCAAAAGTGCAATAATATTTCGCTATCGCAATCGCGAGTCTGAAGATAATCAAAGATAGCGGTTCAACCGACTCTCATATAGGTATAGCTTCGGCGCCTTTGTAAACAAACTCGCACTGCACAAACGGAATTTCTTGAGCATCATCGCTGCTATATGCACATCATCACAAACGCGCAAAGAGAAAACAAAGTCGACGTGATGCTACATACAAGCAATTTACATGATTGAAATCGTACGAGGAACCGTGTCGCGTTAAATGCAACCAAACATTAATTATATACGTCCTTCGCCATTTCTCTTTATCACGTGTATAGCCGTAGGCAATCCGTCATAGTTCTGACACGATAAATTTACACGAAAGAAAAGTCTTACGGAACGTTTCAATCAGAATCGCGAATTTTTTTTAAATATCGAGAGAAAATCGAGCCGCGAACTAGCAAAAACATTATGTACACGGCGGAAAGTTTGCACAGAGCACCAAGAAGGACGACTCCTCTCTCGGTGCGCGCTTGCGGAGCGGGTTGTGTAAACGGCCATTGCAACACTATCGTCACTATGGTAATTGACTGGACTTGTCGCTCGCTGGACTTCTTCTCTCTCCTATTCTTGCAGCTATTCGACAATCCGTCATTTATCTTTCGCGGTATTATATGCACGTTATATATGCCAACCAAGTATTAGTGCGAGCGTCTCACGCCGAAATAATAATGTATCGTTTTTCATCGAGTGATACGAATGGAGAAATGCACCTGACACGCGAGTTTCTGCGTCGAAGTTAGTTATTAATGGTCGACGCTTAGTCAAGGCTTCTGTCGTGTAAAAAATTTTTTTTTTTTTTTTTTTACTAACGTGTCGTTTTTGCACTATTTTATGCGACTGTCGATGCATCGACTGCTCGTATTCGAGTATACGTATATAGAGACGATGTGAGAAGGAGTCGTAAAACATAAACTTGATTAAACAGCACTATACGAAGCGTCGCCTGAATTCTTTCGTTCTCGACTAAAATTTTACAACCCAACTCGATTCGATAGAATAAACCACTGTGTTCACGGCATGCATAAGTCATTTTTATAACAATTTACGCAAGAATCGTCACAGCGGTAAAAAAACAAAAGTTTGAAAAAAAAAGGAAATCATTAAAAATCGATGATTTGAAAAGAGTAGTAGTAGAAAAAAAAATGAAATAATAAAGCTGCTTACTTGACGTGCCTCGAGTCCTCGGAGTTTTCCTCGTATCCGCTCCGGAAACCAAGCATCCCGCGGGTATTATAATCGTTACGTGTACGCCGAGTCAGCAAAAAAAAAAAAAAAAAAAAAAAAAGAGCGAGAAAATATAATTCGCGAAGGCCGCTCCTCCCAGCCTCGACGACGAATCAATCGGACACACCTCCGTCGCTCGTAACGCCTCGCCTTCATCCACGCAGTAGTGTATATGACGATGCAAAAGAATCTACATGGATATGAGTATCAAGTCCGTCGACGCGTGGCCCTTATATTTTCGAAAAAGCGGCTAACCGCGCGAGCGCCGACTGTCGACTGCGCTTGCGGTCGGTAGCTTCTAAGGCGGCTGCTCAGGTATACCAGCGACGACGGCGGCGTCTCGTTTCTCTCTCTCTCTCTCTCTCTATTTTCACCCCTCCACTTTGACCTGGCTATAGTGCTGCTCTCGAACTACGCCGCGACGATGGCCGGCGTTGGAAGTTTCTCACGACGCATGAAGAGCGCGTAACTCGACTTATCATTCGGTTTTTTTTTTCGTTTCGACCACGTTTTTCGATTCGAATGTAAGAGCGAGACCTATATAGAGTCACCTGCCGCTGGGTATGAAATGAAGCGCTTTGTAGGTCTTTTGGCGAACGAAGCGCTGATTGTTTCTATGCTAAGCGCATCGATCGTGCAATTGAAAATGATGTGCGTTGCGAAGAGTGGCTATGTTCGTTGATGAAAAAAATCGTGTGGGCTGATGAACGTTCAAATACGGCTACTTTCAAAACAAATATCGGCATTGAAAAACGGTACCCTATACCTATATACGAACAGACGATAATCTTGTTAACACTCGTAGAGTATATATGGACCGAAACTTTCATTTTTAACTGGAAATAGCGGATGAAAACTGTTTGAATTCGAACTATATATTAAAAATGAATGTTGTATCTTAATTGTTACAACAGTCGAAATTTATCTTAATCATGTTATAGTTCAACGTCTGTTGGTGACTCAGATTTTACGACTAAAAAGTAATTCCTGAGTCACTGAACGCTCATATATCGCCCTGATAGTTAAACAAATGATAAAAGATTTCTAAAAATAAAAACTTATTTTTGATAATAACAATCTTGATGATACAATTAGCAGCCTTGTGTTATTACTGTTTTAGCTTATCTGGCTTCGATAAACTCTTTGTCTCAAAAAAAATGCCTCAAATTGCATTTATAAATTACAGATTACTTCGGTTCTTAAAATTTATAATTAAAAGCGTCAAGAAAGATTCCGCGCATCCGATTAACTTGGATTGACAGAGTGATTGATTTAACATTGGAATGCCATATTTTGTAACTAATTTATTACAAGTACCATCAAACTGCTGTATCATTTAGGTTGATTCTATCAATGTAATAGTGACACGATTGACTCTGGTATTTTCAACAACGTTGAAATGAAAAATTTGTACTTTTTCGCTTTCGTTAAATATTAGCCGTTAAAAGTAAAATTTATACCGATAAATTATATGGTAATTTATGCATCAACATAGCAAAAGCCTACAATGTATTTTAAAGGTGAATTTTAATATGCATACAAGTGTTCATGTAAGTCAAGAGAGCAGGAAACTTTTATCGCTCTTTCTCTCTTTCTCCTTCTCTTTCATTTTTCCCGCTATATAAGTACGCGTGACAAAAGTCCTTTCCTTCTTTGCTTCTCAACGCGCATTTCATTCTACCCATTCTTTCGTGTGCTCTTTTTTTCGATTAGTTTCAGTTTAAGTTTAAGCGGGTACTGCGGGTGGGCAGGTGAAGGAAACATTTACAGTAAAAGAAACATCCTGTCGCTCTCGCACCCGGGCTAAATGCTAATTCCCTGCTTTCCTGTCCAATTTTGTTTTTCTCAAAACCGAAAATAGCGCGCAAGTAGAATTTCTAGAACATCAGTGCATATTCGGTGCATCAATGATATAATTTAAGCATGGACATTCTAGTGATGAAAAATTTAAAAAAAAAAAAACCGTATATTTTTGAAAGTAAACAGGAAATATTTGTACCTATCAAATATATAGGTTGATTTTGCAAATAAGTATAAAGCGATAAATGTAATTGTTGTCACGCCACCAATGGGCCTTGGACGCTATTCGATAATTTAGCCACTTTTCGTTTATCTTCAAAACGCAGTGGTATTATTTTCTTACTAATTACTGTCCACTTGAGTGAAATGAGTTCACTGTAAGAAGCGAATGTGTGAGAAGTTTATTTTTACACAGAACCTATAGCTGGTGTCCGTTTAATTCTCGACATTTGTGTGTCGTTTATACATCACACATAGCTATAGTCTAAAAACTATATTACAGAGAAAATGCTATCAAGTTTTTTTAACAAAACGCAAAAATAGGTACTGACCTCGAAGCATACGTGACTGCACGAGAAAATTATTCGTCCTACAACACTTGTATACTAGAGAGCACATTGATTCGATGAAAAAGCAACGTTGAAGGTGACTAAGCGCAGTTAGGGTTGATCGGGCAGTATTTATACGTCTACAGGAGTTATCAGTTTATTTTGTAGTCATAGGTACTATCTATCCTCGCAGTCCAAGCAGTCAGGAGTATAACCGTCCATGTACAATATGAAATACCTATTTCTCCAAGCACCTGCATATTATACTGGCAGTATATAATATAAGGCTAGAAAATTTTACGTAACCCCGCGTCATTTTCACTAAATAATTCCTACCACATAGAGAAAATCGAACAATAGCATCCTCTTAAAGGACGTGCATTCGAAATCTTGAAAGCTCGTGCACAAAGGCGATAAATCAACCCTATGTAAATTTTCTCATTCATTTGCCCTGTTAAAAGGTCAACACAGCCGCATTTACAGACTTTCACTCGCATCAGGAGAAAAAGAAACCCCTGATGTGCGCGCGCGCACTGCCATCTCTGTATAAATAAAACATAGACCCAGAAAGGAATTTGGAAATTTCATCGAAGCCCTGACAATTCGTATACATGGACATAAAATTCATGTATTCGTGCGCGCATACACAACCGATGTAACGGCGAGCCGGTCGTCGCGTATATGTAATCGCGGGAACGAGCCAGGGAACGAGCCCGGGCATCGCCCTTAATTTCTTCAGGATTTCGTCCACCGTATCCGGCGTTTCTCAACTCGTCGCGACGCGCGCGTGTCCTCGTCTAATACACGCATACATACTTTCCGTGAGTCTCATCAAGCGGCAAAGAGAAAGAAAAGGAGAATGAGGAGAGACTTAAACGAGTACACACGCATGCTTCTATATATATATATATATATATGTGTGTGTGTGTGTGTGTGTGTGTGTGTGTGTGTGTGTGTGTGTGTGTGTGTGTGTATACAGGCTTCGAGTCGCGCCTCACTTCGTCACCAAAGGGCCGATCCTTTGTTTGCCGGGGACCGAGAGATAGCCGCGTACCGCTGCTGCTGCTGCTGCAGAGGAGAAACGAAAATGGGCCGTTTCTTCCTCGACGTCTTCCGCGAGTGCTTTCTGCTTTTAAACTCTCGAAAATATACGTTCGAGTTTTTAAAACTGCTTTTCAAGGTTTTTATTTCGCCTCTATACTCTCCTGGCCGACTTCTCGTTCTTCCTTTCGTTTCATTTGAATTTCTATTTTCGGAATTACAATTCCCTGCATCTTTTTTTTTTTTTTTTTGTTTACACGCGCGAGCATCTCGTATACCTATCTCGGGGACGATGCAATTCATTTACATATATGCGCATGTTGAATCGGTCTATATATGCTTGACGTGATTATCAAAGCAACTGTAGAATTATTTTATTCTTAAAAATCAGATTTTTGTTAGATAGCGTCCTAGTTTATTGTGCCTTTTTAGCTTCTGTCTATAATGCAGTACTCAGTCAAGTAGTAAATTATAGTACTCGTTTATAGTAATGGGCACAAAAGTCAACACCGTGTTCTTCGACGTTGTGTGTGGAAACGCATGGAATTAAAAGTGAATACGTCTGTTTTTATAAAAGGTACCCGCATGAAAAACGGCATTGATGTTGGTCTCTTGCACTGCATAAGTCGATAGTTAATTGTGGTAACGGTGTATAGAGCATCTGGCCAAAGAATTTTAACTACTATTTGCCGCCGATTAATTGGTCGTCAGTTATAAATAAATAATTTGAGGGGCATACTTATTATTTATCGAAAAACAAATGAAAACTTACAGATTCATGAGGCTTGGTCCGGAATTCTACTACTGCCTTTTGAAGTTCGCTGTTTTGTCTTCGCAATATGGAAATCTAAAAATCAAAAACAAAATGCTAGGTTAGAGTGATATCTATAAAATAAAATCCATAAAAATGAATAATATTTCACAACACAGACATCCCCGCATGCAGGAGCCTTCTGTATCTATACGTATTATGACGTATGCGGATATCACTTTTAACGATCAAGTGAAAAGGACCGGTGCTGTGCCTGCCCCCGGCGATAAGGGCCTATATGTGTTCTTCGAATACAGAAAAAAAAAATGCGATTTCAAGTAAACATTAGCGCCTAGACTTGCACGCGCGCTTCGCTGCTGCACTAATCGCTCTCCCACTAGCAGCTAGCAGTAGAAGGAAGTCCGGTGCCGACGATTCGGGAAATGCCAGCAAAGCCCTCTCTTATGCTCTGTTTGCTGCCCTTATCTGAGTTTACGTTGCGATAAGTATGCGAGTTGCACGCCTCCCCCGAAACGTATATAACCTGATGGCAGAGGAGAGCATCGCTGGCGGCTTCCACCTTTTTTTGAGGCTGAGCGAGCGTTTGTTAGTTTAAGCCTGCTGTATTATAAAGCACACCTTTTTCACGGCTGAGGTTTCGACCTTTTTTCGTTTTGTTTTTTTTAGAAAGGGACGTCATCTGCCCTCGTATATAGGGTGCACGTATAACAAACGAAAACGCTGTATCAGGAATTTTTACGTTGGATAATATAACAGATACACTGTTCGTTTTTAAATGTAATATGCTGATGTTTTTTGGAACGTTATACATTTAATTTGTAAGAATTATTTTGTATCGTAATATAAGATTATAATTATTTATCGTATATAAATAGATCTATAAGTGAAATGCATCATGAAAAAGTGCTATTAAAAAATTCATGATTATTAAATAATAATACAAGTCGACTGTAAGAATAACGAGTATGTGAAAAAAACGTATAAAGTACGCACCGTACACGGAGAAAAATAGTGTAGTAAATTTTACTATACTGTTCAGTAAACCGATCACAGACCAGCCAAATACCCAAAAATTACTATACTTTTCAGTAAAATATCCTATTTTATCAATAAAATTTACCAAAAAATAAAGTAACTTTTGGGCATTTGGCTGGTCTTTGATCGGTTTACTGAACAGTATAGTAAAATTTACTACACTTTTTTTCTCCGCGTAGCGTATATAACAGTACTGCGTCAACCGTAAATATATTACAGACAGTATAGAAGATGCACAGAGCGTGGAAACACAATATCAGTAGGATAGGCCCTAGTTATGCAGTCGCGCCAAGCTTCCAAAGATATCGTTATCGTCGGGTGGCGGAACAGCCGTATTCGAAAAACTGGTCTTTTTCCCACCATCCCCCTACACTTATACTTGGCCGATGTGTAGGTGCGCGCGATGAACGTAAACGACTGATAGCAGAACAAGGAAGAAGGTACGCGATAGCGAGCGAGCGAGCGATGGCCGTATTACGCAAATTGGCGTGTTGCCCCGACTCTTTCCAAGCTTGAGTTTCTCACTTTTCTTATATATCAGCGAAAATGTACGACTTTACGAGCGACCTGTGTATTTTTCTTCTGTATATATTGTTTTTAGAAATACTGACATTTTTACGTCCTTTGAACAAATTTTATTTGCTATTTATTTTTACACTGCATACTTGCGTTATATTTGTTCTAGATATCGTGACTGATTCTGAAACGATTATGCAGGAACGCGAATATTGTGCCCGCCACAAACTAAATAAATTAACAACCTTTCTGCACTCTCGATGATATGAAGCGAAAAACGTAAATTTTTTTTTCGATATTTTTTGAGTAAAAGTGTTTTGTGAGAATAAGAATCATTTTTTGCTTTAAATAGAGGATTATAACGTTGTTTAGTAAATCCTCAACGATAAAAAAATTGAGGCACCGTTTAATAAATTTCAGTGAAAGCCTCGTGTTTACTCTGCACTTCGCCGGGCTTATTGAAGAAAATGGACATCTGTTAAAATATTGCGATTATCAGGAAAAAAGGCTTATCTACAGTTTGTCAAACACACAGATGGCCAAGGGCCTTTTATAAAGCTACGGGGGTAGATATGAGTCAAAAGGGAAATTTATTTTCAGCGCGAAACACCTGACTATATAGAAAGCAAACTGTAAATCTGATACTGAAACTAAATATCGAAATATTATTTCCACTCACCTCTGCTTCTTTCGAGTTGAGTAACTCCTGCAGTTGCGTGCATTTTGCATTTGCCTCCTCCAAGTCTTTTGACCGCTCGTCTGTAAATAATTATTTCGTGACAATAAGAAGGAAAAAACGTGAAAAAACAAACAAACAAACAACGTTTCAATACACTGTATCAAAATAGATTTAATTCAAAAACAACAGCAGACGTGCGTTCAGTGCACAAACATTGACGTCTAATAAGGCAATGTTTATTGTCATTGCATGAAACATGAAAATGTGTGAGACGAAAAACAACAAAGTCGACAACTCGAATGAATCCGGTTTGCGCGGGCTTCGGAAAGTGAAGTGCATTATATATGTTTCTGTACTGCAGTATGTACTCGGTTGATAAAACAGATCAATGTTTTGACAGTGGCCAGTAACCTAAAATTTCACTGCACGTGATGTTGTCGATGATATTTTCGCTGGCTATACCTCGTTTCACTCACCAATCTCATTGACAATACCGTCGGACAGCACTTCTTTCGTGAAATTCGTGATCTGCCCCTTCAAACTGGAGAGACTGGAAAGTCCTTCGCCGAGCCACGCCATTTCCCACGTCAACACTTGTTTCGCAGAGTTATCCACCTAGTTTTTTTGTGCTAGCACAATTGCACTCGTGATTCTTTAATCCGGTTGTGTTTCGTCGCGCATTTTTGCTCGTTGAGCCCACTACGACGACATATACACAAAATTATTACAAGAGAAAATAAATGGCAACACACACACGACAGCAGCACTGGGAACTGCGAAAGTCCGAGGCGGAAAATAACTTTGTCGTCTGGGGGAATTGATCAGCTGACAACGTTCGCGGTTGAATTCCCTAGATTGCTTTAATACTTGTATTGAAAAGTTTCGCATATACGGGAGTACGACTTTTGTTATGAATATTATAAGTGACATTATTTTGCCATTTGCTTTGATTATTTATAAATTACGCACGTTTCATTGCACATTCGAGATTACTTGTGTGTTGCGATCAGATGGTAATAAAGGTGTCCGCTTTTGTCGACTGATTGTCGGTACGGGAAATTAAAACCGGTACCGCTTTACACTTTATCATATGTGTTCGCGTGTGGTTCTTATCATAACCGCTCTTACCAGCAGTGTATTGGTGGAGTCATTTATAAAGCGCCAGAATCGAATATTCAGATAAATTACTTTTGTTCAGCAACTTATTTATTGTATGAAATATTTGATGTTATAGAAGTTTATAACAGTCTATTGCGTCAATATTCTTTTTATATGCGATAATGAATAATGCAGTTCTTGATTGTAAAGCATTATAATGAGATCCAAATGATTTTATACGTCTTTTTGCTGATAAAATGTTTGAAAATAGCTATTATTATGGTTTTCTGTATTTTTGTAATATCACTTATAATGATTAGACAAAGAGCTCAATTTATTAGTACAAAAGTAACGGACTTTATTCGCAAAAAATCATCATAATTTATTTTCTCATGAAACAACGCCTCAATTTCGCGTGAGTTCGCATGGAACCTGTGCGTACCCATTCATTTTATTGTCATTCCTGATAGTCGCGTGTTTTCAAGCTCTTTTATAAAATAGAATACCTTTGTCTACTTATTTGCCTTACTATTTATACGAAGAGGATTATATGGAAAAAACGCGACATTCGCTGTAAAAATGACAACGAATTTGCAGTAATTGCTGCATTTTTTAATTATTCCATATTTATTTAAAATTAGAAATGATCTAACTAAACAATAGAATGCACATATTTATAACTAGATTTTTTTCATTTTTTTTGCCACAGAATTTCATCAGTATATACACATCGAATGTATTTTTTTTTTTTTTTTTTAAGTGGCATTTCGAACTCGAAAGTTCATCGCCTCATCTACGCAAGCCTTCCACGTATCCCTATTTTGTGCTAACCCTATCCATTTCGCACCGTCCCGTCCGATTTCAGTTAAGTCCGCTTTTACATTGTCCTCCCACCTGCGTCTAGGTCTACCTAGAGGTCGCGATGTATTTGGCTTTCCTTTCATTATCCGCGCTGCCGTGCGATCATTTCCCATTCTTGCAACGTGCCCTGCCCATCTTAGTCTTCGCGATTTAATTATTCTGTTTATATTCGGTGACGCGTATAGGTTATGTAGCTCGTCGTTGTGCAGTTTCCTCCACTCCCCGGTTTCCTCATCTTTCTTTGGCCCGTATATTTTTCGCAGAACCTTATTTTCGAACACCCTAAAACGGTTTTCTTCCGCTTTAGTAAGCGCCCAAGTTTCGCACCCGTACAGGATTACCGGCATTATTATAGTCCTATATATCCTTACTTTTACATTTCTAGACAGCAGTTTTGATTTTAGTAATCTATTCACGGCGTAGTAGCAAGCATTACCCGAATGAAGTCTCTTGTTAATCTCGGCTTTAATTTCGTTTCGATCATTTATGGTTGTGCCTAAATATCTGAATTCGCTAACCTTTTCAAAAGTATAATTTCCGACTCTAAGATCACCCTCACCTTCGCAAATGCCCAATTTATCCATGATCATATATTTCGTTTTCGATTCGCTCACCTCTAAACCCGTGTCCTCAGCCGCCTTTATGAGAATTTCCGCGTTTCTCGCTACCGCTGCACCGTTATCCCCTAGTATGTCCAAGTCATCCGCATACCCTAGAATTTGTGTTTTTCCGTTAAGGGTTGCACCTAGCCCGCTAGTCTGCATTTTTCTAACAACATATTCTAGCGTTAAGTTAAAGAGTACTGTAGAGAGACCGTCACCTTGTTTCAAACCGTCGCGTATCATGAATGATTCGGATACGTTACCGCCTACTCGGACCTTTCCCGTGCTTCCGTTCAGACATATTTGAATTAATTTCACGAGTTTTTTTGGTACTCCGAGGAGCACCAGGATTTGATACATTTTGCTTCGTTTGATAGAGTCATACGCTTTTTTAAAGTCTATAAATAGTTGGTGTATTGTTTCGCAATGTTCCCATTTTTTCTCTAACAACTGTCTTATAGTAAACATTTGATCGCACGTCGACCTGTTACGCCGGAATCCACACTGATAGTCTCCTATTATATCTTCCGCGAAGGGCGTGAGTCTGGCCTGTATTACGTTTGATAGAACTTTGTAGCAGGTAGCTAAAAGTGAGATTCCCCGGTAGTTATTGCAATCTGTCTTATCTCCCTTTTTGAAAATCGGTATAATGATAGATTCTTTCCAGTTTTCCGGTATCGTTTCATTTTTCCAAATAGCACATACTAGTTCAAAAATTTTGAATGTAAGCGCGGTGCCCCCGTATTTAAGTAGTTCAGCTGGTATAGAATCGTTTCCCGCGGCCTTATTGTTTTTTAGTTTTTTGATCGCGGCTTCTACTTCTTTGTAGGTCGGTTCTTCCATATGGAGTTCCGCAGTGTGGATTTCGTCTCCCGTTTCCTCGCAGTTTTCATGTACGTTTAGTAACTTATCAAAATATCCTTTCCACAGCTTTAGCAGTTCATTTTCGCTTGTAACGAGATTCCCGCCCTCATCTTTCATTAATTGCGATCTACTCTGGAAACCCTTCCTAATAGCGTTAATTCCTTTGTACATCTCGCGCGGGTTATTTTCCTTACTATTAGTTTCTATTTTTCTAATCTGATTCTTTTGATACTCGCGCTTTTTGTTCCTGTAAATCGCCCCCACTTGCCTTCTTATTTCGTGGTACTCTTCTACGGCCCTATCGCCTCCATTGTGTACGCTGTCTAATTTGGCCTTTTTGCGCCTTTCAAACCAGAGTTCGCACTCTTCGTCAAACCATGGTTTGCTCTTTGGCTTTTTCTTTCTACCTAGCACTTTATTCGCGGCCTGTTTTATCGCTTTTTCGATATCCCCCCAAAGACTGTTCGGGTCGTCATCTACCTCCGTCGGTGCATCCGTTTCTTCGAGTACCTGAAACCGATTCCTTATTTCTACTTGATACTTAATTCGTTCTATCCCGTTCCGTAGCTTTTCAATATCGAACGTTTCTACTTTGCTCGCCCGTTTACTATTTTGCCCAGCTACTAATTTGGCTCTTAATTTGGCCACTACTAGAAAATGATCCGAGTCGCAATCCGCCCCCCTATAGGTTCTTACGTCAAGCACGTTCGTGTGGCGCCTCTTATCGATAAGAAAGTGATCGATTTGATTTTTCGTGGCTCCGTCCGGCGATGTCCACGTTACTTTGTGTATATCCTTGTGCTTGAAGCACGTACTCTTTACTATAAGATCTTTTGCCGCCGCGAAATTTATGACTCTAATACCGTTATCGTTGCTGGTTTCGTGCAGACTTTCCTTGCCTATAGTGGGCCTAAACATTTCCTCTTTCCCTATTTTAGCGTTGAAATCCCCCACTACTATTTTGGTGTCGTAAGACGCGAACTGGTCGATTAATTGCTCCAAGGCTTCGTAATAAAGATCCTTCACCTCTTCCTCTTTGTCCTCCGTAGGACAATGCACGTTAATAACCACGTAATTGTACCACGCTCCTTCGATGACGATATACGAGAGTCTGTCGTTTACGAATTTGAAACTTTTAACCGCGTGTATAATTCTTTTGCTAATCAGAAATCCGGTACCTAGGGAATGTCCGCTCGCGCCCCCGTACATAAAGGTGAAGTTTTCGTTTCCTAACATACCGCTATCTTGCCACCGAGTTTCTTGTATAGCTACTAAGTCTAGATTGTACCCGTCAGCTTCTTTTAAGATTTCCCGGTACGCGCCTGCTCTGTATAAACTGCGCACATTCCACGTTCCTACCTTTAAGTCCCTATTGATTTTGGTTTGGTTTTGGTTTTTTTGAGCCATGGTAGTAAGTGAAACCCACGCGTTTTGGATCCTGTTTCCGATCGCAGGTGAATCATCCGTTCTAGAGGTGATAACTCCCATACCTCTCTAGAACTAAGTATGAGAGCTTTCCGACTTTGATGAGGACGGAGTCAGCTCATCGTCGGACACACTACGGAATCACGCTCGTATCCTAACGCCCCCCTGCAAGGCAGCGCGCCTACGCTGGCTTCGTTGCCGTGTAAGACCAGGTGGCGAATCATTCTACACATCCCCTTTCGGGGCAGTTGTCATCGCTCCCGCATTCTCCACGGCAGCAGGATTTTTGTAATGTGTGCTAAGAGGGATAGATTATAGACATAGTTAGGTATGAAGAGAGAGTGGAATAAGAAATATTGTTGAGTGTTCGTTGTTGTGGTGCTTGCGTAGTGTTTCTAGATGAATGCGTTCGATCGCCAGTGTGGGCTCATCACACCCACGCCCGGGCCTATCGGCTGTCCGCGGCTGCTTATTCGATTTATTCGCAGCTAACCTCTTTCTCAGGGGCCGTTCCTCTATCCGCAACCTGAGGACGCGCCGTGTAGTGGTGATAGGCACCCACCCGTCCGCTCTGGACGCACAGCATCGAATGTATAAATTCAAATAATTGATTGCCATAAAAAGAAAAAGAATGTGAAGAGATCAATATAAGTGATTAGGTTTTTACGATGGTCATAAACGGAGGGTTTATCGCACCTGTTAATGTACGTCGTATACCGGAGAAGCAGTCTAAAATCTAAACTAGAATTAAATGAACTTTTAATAATGACGAGTCGCGCAGATTCCGATATTAAAAGACATGTTTATAAGGCGATTATATTACAGAACGTCATATTTATAACTCTTTTTAAAATTCAATCTAATAGAGACTCAAATTCGTTTAAAATACGGTCTGTTCGAATTTCAATATTCCATTGATATCGTACGCATTCACTATATGAAAAAGCAAAAAGATCAACTGCAGCTCGAAAACAACACCTGCGGCAAGAAAACATTCATCGCACGTATAGAACAATATTCGATCAAAACAATCGAATCAATAGAGCGCGGAGTCTCGTATCCATATAGATGTAGCTATCCCGGGTAGCGAAAGCAGCAGCAGCGCGGGGTAGCGCGCAATAATTCCCATACACTATACAGCACAGTCCGCTGCATATATATATACATACATTCACAGGTAAACGCACCGGGGACCAAAATGGCGCCCGGAAATTACGGCCCTGGGACCTTGTCGTATAGTAGCGCTACGGTGGCAGGCGATCGCGATCAAACGCGCAGCCGAGAAGTCACACACATGAGCGAGAGCTGCATAAGGGCGCATGTATAAAGAAGCGAGAGAAGTCAGCCTCTCTCTCTCTCTCTCTCTCCTTGTCTCTCTTTCGAGAAAGCAAAGGCTAAAGAACGCGCGCGAGCGGAGGAAGCAGCGGCGGGCTCGCGCAGCGCGAGTTCGAGCGCGTAGAGAGGGAGAGAACGAACGGCGGCAGTAGAAAGAGAGAGAGAGAGAGAGAGCGAAGGCATGTCTGAATCCTTCTACGAAGCATACTCGGCGCTCAGTCCGATCCAAGCCAGGCCAGTGCCCTGGTCGCTCGCCGTATAGACGCGCGTCCTTCGCGCCGTGAACACACGACTTTTATCTATAAACGAGTCTATATATAACGCGTCGAGTGCGTTTTTACTTTTCTACGCTTTTCTATACTCGATAATACATTGAGCTTTTTCGACTTCCGTATACTTTGAGGTAATTTTTTACGCGAGTTTTTCACATCATATTACATACGATAGTGTTCGCACTGCAAATTGTGCACAGGCATATATTATCGGACAGCGGGAAGTGGAGAGTATCGTCTGTCGCGCATTGACTCGACGATGAGAAGGATAGGCTCGGGTACCATTATTATCAGTGAAAGTGAATCGGCCCGTCAAGACGCCGTTCGAACCAGCACTGCATCGGCTCTGTGACGTAGTCCTGCAGGATTTTGTATATATAGTTAGAAGCTGCCGATCCCCGTCGTCACTGTGGACTCGCTGCGATTCGATTTTTAGGTATGTCGAGTGTGTGTCTGTGATATAGTGTGTTTGCTTCTCGAGACACTCGAGTGGGTTTGTATGTACCGGAAAGAAAGAGATATCGTGGCGAGGAGAGGATCGTTTTTACGATCGGGCTTTGATATTCAAATATATGTACAGTAATAATACCGTTTGACGCTATATACGAATAAAATTTATTTGAGTTTCGAGTGTAGAGTTAAAACCGGCTGTCCGGTAGGCGATTGGGAACGTTTAATCCTGTGTGCGTTATATTACTGCGTGATTTAATTGCCTGTGGAGTTATTTAATACTGGTAATAATTTTTTTTACGCTTGCGTGTTTTAAACTTTTACTTGCATTACATAAAATTATAGCCTTCACGGTCTGGTATTCCGAAAACGTAGGGGAATTCATATGCTACACGAATGTGCAAGCTATACGCTTATTCATTGGCTCGCATTATTGCGATAACGTTTTCGAGGAAGACACTGCAGTGCGATAATTTCAAATAGTGTAATAATTAATACGTTCGATAAATCAATACTTCCAATAATGCAACGATTCCGCTTGCGTTGCATGTCATTCAACCTATAAAACCATGCTTTATAATATTTTAACCAATATTGCCGGTTTAACAGGAAATATCGTACAATAATTTCTCATTAGTATTCTTTTGATGCAAAACAAATTCAAACGGATATTGTACCTCTTGATGATAAACCTGAATAATCAACCATGCAACTGAATTATTTCTGCTATGCATCTATGGATTTTCTCCTCTCGGAGAGTAGTGGATATTTAAAAATTCATAGTACACAGTCGTGAAGATAACTCAGGTGTGATTGAGAGTGCAGTTACAGCATGCGAGTGAAAATTTTACTACGAAATAGAGAAGATGCACTGGACGGTAGTCGTTCCACGTAGAGGTGATCTATCTGGTCGGATATCTAGTTTCACTCCAAAAACTTTGGGACGCGTATACTGTATAGGCGAGTCGGAGCAAGTTCCTGTCTTGGCGTTTCATCTATGCCAAAGGATTATGCGAGCCTCAAATTAACTTTCAAGGAGCAGATTTTTCTTGTTCAAGAAATATACAGAGGGGTTCATCGTATGCCTTGAGCCGATGCTTACAGAGCAAATGCTTCATTTTATTAAGAGATCGTTTGTCAATTGTCAAAAAAGTTTGTTAAATTTTTGAAAAACTTTTTCTCAGTTATATATTTATACAGGATAGATTTGCTATGGACTCTGCACTTCATTAAATTATACGAATTTAGCTACGTTCATTAGTTTGGAAAATACACGATGGAAACTCGTTTGGAAATGTTGAAGTCGCTCGATAAGACACCTATAGGTACACACAGTATAGATAATTAATTTATGAGCCATATCTATAGGCTTTTCTATACGAGTACTTCATTAAGCCGTGGAAGAAAAAAATGATGCCGCTATTTGAAAAAGGAATAGAGCTTTCTTTAAAAATAGACTCATGATACCTATTAGATGTCGAGTTGAGTTGTTTTTGTTGCCGGGTATACTCGAGAAGCGCGCGCGACGACGACTGGTTCGAAAGCATATCGCATGGATTCTCGAGTGCGCAAAAAATAGAATTTATTAAAACCAGTAATCCCGTGCCGTATACAGAGTATATATTTACCTGCTCGCAGTTCGGTAATGCACTACATCGATCGATTTGAATCGGATTTTCATACAGGTGCCGGGCATCTGATGAATGAATATATGCAATGACTTTCTAATTTGAGATCGATTTGCATATTTTCTAAACTTTATCGGCGGATAGACATACTGCAGCTCACGCGCATGGTTTCTTCAAAAAATACCCTCATATACGTATATACAAACATTCCCGTCAAACGAAAAAACGCGTCCATCTGTTTGTACGTTTTGCCAACATCACACGCATGTATGTCTGCGCGCATAACCGAACCTCTGCGCTGTAGGTATAGGAAAAGGCGCGGATATACAAATTCGAAAGCGTAAATAAGTAGGAACTTGAAAGCGGGGAACGATAAGCCCTACCCTGTACACGCAAAAAAAAAAAAAAAGATGATGAAATTACAGAGGGCTGTATAATTTCTCCCGATATTTGCACGCAGTCTCGTCGGCTTTTTACCCTCTCTGGTATAATTGTAGCACGATAATAAGTAAAACCTCTCTCTCTCTCTCTTTCGTGTGGTCCAGTGCGTTTGAAACTCAAACATTTCCCAGTCTATATGAAAAGTACGTCAGTCGCGTGTATGTACATCTCGGAATAGACACAGTCAAGAAAAAGAATCCCCGAGCCTTTCGTCATTCAACAAACGCGTAAACATTTCTCTTTACAGTGAGCGCGCGCGTGTATAGAACAGCCAGATGCGCTTCGTAAATTGTCCCGGAAAGCCATGAGCTTCCATCTCTCTCTCTGTTCTACAATTTCCCCGCAGAGCAGAGAAACAAATATGAGCGAGCTGGCAGACACAAAAAGTATCTCTGATCTATACAGCCAGAAGATGTATTAGAGGCCGAGTTGACGCTAATAATCAAAGTAACAACGATATCCTAAACTCGCATCCGCGCTTGTAAAATGTCAGCTCTCTAGTTTCTCTTCGCTAAAATCCCAACAGAGTCGCTATCATACATGAGATTCAAGTGTCGGACAAACCACAGCGGAACAGCGGAACAGTCGTCTTTGACTGTCGGCAACGGAGTGTATAAAGTTCATCCGCATCACAAAGAGACAATGACTCATTAAGTACAGCACAAACGCGCGCGTGGTGTGCTATACACAGCTCGCTGAGCTCTCAATGCGTCTGTGTATATATCGCGTTCTCGCGCAGCGAATAGAGAGAGAGAGAATGATCGCTTGCGCACGCAAAAAGAGCCTGCGAACCGGAAGTGCGCTCGTATACACATACGTCGGCGAGGCAACGTGCGCTGTGCGATTTATAAACACACATACACACACACACATACACGTATACATACGGGAGAAAATCCGAGGCGATGCAGTGTTATATACGTGCATTAGCTGGCGGGGCGTTTGTTTTGCCGTTAAGAGCCGTGGCTAGAAATGGATCAATTATGCAGCCGCAGCCGTTTTCTAATATAACGAGTCCGATTAATTCGGTAAACTGGCGCTTTTTTTCCGCCGATTCTACTGCTGATGCGGCTAGCTGTGATGTGCACCATTGAAGCGCGCGCACGGGAACATCCTGTGACTTACTTTTTTTTTTCCCGCGCGCCAGCCAGCCGCTTTTTCTATACTCTCTCTCTATACGCGCATTGTGCCGCGGAGTTGCCAGATTGATTTTCACAGATATTGTTCTGGGGAAATTCACGGTCGCTCGCGCGCATTTCATGCCAAGCGAGCGCGCGCGATGCCTTTTTTTTTTACAGTTTCTCTAGCTCGTACTGCAGCAGTATCGTTGTTGCAATTATTGCTGTCGCTGAAAGCTTTCGTTGAGTTATTATATATAGAGCGACGATCAACGAGAGAGGGTTTCGACGAGCCTTTGCAGTGGGCTTTAATGTATAGGGTTTCTTATAAATTCTTAAAATACGGCTGTACATTTTATGATGGGGTCGCGTTATATTTAGAACCTCACGTGGCGTGCATTTGAAACAAGATGAACTGCCTTTGATACGTTCTCCGAAAAATTAACTGTGTGTGCGTGCTTTAGGAATAATTTCCGAGATTAAAGAACCAAGCGCGTGATGGGATTCTCTATGATTTAGTTTGTTGATGCTTTACGAGTAGATTGAGTTAGCTTCAGAGTTTTTTTGTTTGATTTAGTTTTTAATCTATGTACGTCCGGCTTTATATACATGCGTAAACTTAATATTCTCCAACTGTTGTGATAGTGTATCGCAGTTACATCAATAAAACGATGCCTGCAAGCATTGCCTGGAAGGATACAAGGCAATTTTGATTTTGAACACTCGAGGACACTAATTGACAGGGCTCGTCAATCGGTTAATTAGGCGGTCGATTAATTGACGAATATGAGCTTTTCACGCTGTTTAAGCAATGTATCAAATCGGGCCAATATTATTATCAGAAACCACTCGACACCTCTCGTTCTGTTGCCAAAGCTGTCTCAGACCGATATAATCGCGCTGTTTTTTTTTTTCGCACCAGAGGGCGATACATTTTATTAACGCTATGTACGGTACGATGACCGAAAGGTGCGTCGACGTTGCCTTGAAAAACCAGTTTTGCTGCGAACATTTTGCGCGTACGCGTGCAGTAGACGGGAAAAAATAATATTCGTGTAGTCACGCGATCGATTGAATTAATAGTCATCTGTATGGATGGATAATGTTTAGGATATTTTACTTTTCGCTATACTGTTTGATCACAACATTGTGACATCAGAACGCTTCGTTTACCGTAAATCGTATTTTGACGAGACTTTGAAGGGCAATTTGGAATGGCTGATTTTGCATAGTTTGATGCAGTATAGTAAGCGCTCGTTTGAGTGCATTTGAGCTATGAAAAATGTGGTCCAGTGGAGTCGTATAATATCATCATCGTCTCCTTCTTGCAGAGTCAGATTATATATATTACTAGACTTTTGGCGCAGTGCGCTGCGCGCACTGTAGTAGAATATTAATTCATTAACTTATTAAATGAAATATAAATGCTTGATTGATATTTTTAATATTTGTTTTCTATTACGGAAATATATCAAACTTTACAATATATGATTGATTCATTTCGCGCTCATGTAAATTTCAAAATTGCCGCGGTTTCGTCACCAACTACCTTTTAAAATTTTAAGGTTATGTCTCAACTCAGTTCGTGTCAACGTTCACATCATGTCACTTTTTGTAACAATGATAATATTTACAATAGAATATTATAAATACACAACTAATAATTATTGATATGTATTATAGTAATATATTACATTCTTTGTATTAGGATCAATTTTAGAAATCAAAAACAAATCAAAAAATTCTAACGATACTTTTGACGCATGCGCACTACACGAGCCAATCATATTGACGCATTCTTGGCTTCACTTCATCCGGTCATGACTTTTTTATATAGGGATGAAATTTGTTATTTTATTTTCTTGCATGAATGTTAGAATATAATACAAAACTATTGTATAAAAAGAAGGAAATAACTTTGACACGTGAAAAAAATACATTCACAAATACAGTTTTCCGGAAAAAAAGTCGATAAAAACAATTTAAAGCTGCTCCGGAATAAACCGATAAAAATCGCAGAAGCCAGAGACCACAGCACTTCAGAGTTGTTCTGACTCTGGCGATTTTTAAAGCTTCATTAGATTTAATGAACTGAAAACGTGAAGTGCGCGATCGCTCGTACTCGAAAATCATGAAATTTTTTTGCATGGTAAGAGAATTATTTATTATCAGTTGAATGTGGAATTTTCTTTAACGCTTTAACTTTCTACAATTTCATGCAATTTGATTGTATTTTTTCGACTCAATTAAAATTGCACGACACTGCGCGAGATTAAAAAAAAAAAAAAAATTCATGAAAAAATTTAATGCCAATAATGCTTGTGTTTAATGTGGCGTGTACTGTAAGCATTCGCGTAATTCAGGGCCGCTCTTAGAAATTCGCGAAAGCCCTGGCACAATTAAAAGCTACAATTTACATGACTTGTGCTTGCGAGGAAAGTACGCATAACTGTGACTTGTTTAAACGGGAAAAACAGGTATAACCACAGTGAAGAAATAATAGTCTAGAACGACATACCCCAGCGAGCGATTACAACAAATCCGATTATCGCTTTCTTCATTTATAAAGCCTGTGTAAAATCTCTTTTTAAATGTCACAATCAATCAATTGATCTCTGTGTAAGGTTTCGCTAAAAAAAAAAAAAAAAAATCCATCGCCAGCCAGGTCGCGATAAAATAACGCGTCAACACGCTATACGAATTATCATCGCAAAAGCTCAATCTTACGCACAGTATACATAATAATTGCGCATCATACCTCGTCGAGCGAGCTTTTTCGTTCTGTATAAGCAGATAATGAAAGCGTCACAAAGCTACCCCCCTGCCATCGAGCTATAGCTAACTCGACGAAGCCTGTAATCTCGAAAAAAAGGGATAGAGAGAAAATCCATTTCCTCCGCTCGACATCGATACAGATCTGTGTATAAAGCTCGTTCCGTTCACTTCTTGATTTCAGAGGATGTTGTCCCGTCATGAGGCATAGCAGCACAAGCTCGCAGAGAGCAAAGAGCTACAAGAGTGGACTAGGACAACGGCTCGAGGGACTGGAGACAGGAAGCTCCGGACGAGATGGTTGTCGATTGGCTGTGTCCGGGACTGAGGCCGTCCGGTAATCGCAGGCCGCGACTTTTGCACTGCAAGGTCATTCTCCTCGACGAGCACGAGCTTCTTCAGGACGTTCTCGTGAGTATATATACAGTAAACGTCTTGTATCTAGCGACAATTATATCGGGAGGCAATTATCGCTTTATTGTTCGCTAGCCATTTGTTTTCTCTTAGACCTACAGTATATAGCAACAATGAGGAAATGACGCTAATTGGCTTCGTCTGTTTGACGAAATCAAAAAAGTCCTTTACAGTCTCGTACTCCGTCGTTTGACTCGGAGAAATCAGACTTGGTAAATTATGTAGGTTGTCTTTTTTATGAGCGTGTGTGTGTGAGAGAGAGAGAGGCGGTGCGACGACATTAAAAGGCATTTATTCAGAAAGAGATTTTCCCCTTGGCTCAGCGCAGTGCACGTAAAGCTCGAAAAAACTTGCAATAAGAGCTTTTCTGCTTTAATTGTTCGCTAATATACCTCTTGAATTTCATCGCTTCTGCATCCGGCCGGTTTTTTTCTTTTTTGCTCGCTCGCTCTCTCATCTCGGTTTCGGCATTGATAGTTATATACGAAGCACTTGTTCGTAGACTGGTACTTGTTATTATGAAGCTAATGAAATGAAAGAAAAGCAAAAGGAGAGAAATCGAGGTTCTTGCTGCTTCCAGTGAATCTTTTCATTCGGTGCATCCTCGTGAAATTCACGTACTGAGCACCCTGACGATATATTCTCGAAATGGTGCGTGCTTCGGGCCGCAGGTATTTTGCGCAATTATCGGGGTCGATTTCCTGGATAAAAGTAATAGGGAATAGCACAAACCGTCGTGCATATCAAGCCGATTTCGGGAAATTTTCACGTGGTATGTGTGTATGGAGTTTGCATCACCGAGGCCAAAAGCTGTTGCCACGCACACTGCAGTAGTGTCACTGCCAAATTTAATATATACGGGCTGAAATGAGAGAGACGGAGCATCTGTCAATGGGAATAACTAATAAGCCTATGGGGAGAAAGTTGGAGTAGCGCGGGCTAGGGGGTTGCAAGAGAGCACGCAAGAGAGGGAGAAGGGGAGAGAGATCTGCAGAAGAGAAGCTTCGAGATGGCGTGGTGTGCGTGGCCCTACAGGGTCGCAGGGTCGTAGACACAGTGGCAGATGTGGTATAGGTAGTGAGATCTGAGACTCGAACGAGAGCAAACGTGACGAGTTGTGCTGTCGGTCGGCCGCGGCCGTTGTGCGTCGGGCCGACCGACGCTTGTAAAAGACGCCATTGTGGAGAGCTGCTTGGCAGAGGTGCAAGCTGCTGACGACCTGGAGCAGCGAATTTTCGCGGACACAAGATCGAGACTGACGCAGAGTGCAGAAGAAGACGCGAATGTTGCAAGATCAAATGTTGGACGTTCGCGCGCGTCCGAGCGTCTGTGTTGTGTGTAATTCTCGGAGTGAGAACGTTTTCTGAGAGTCGTAGGTATAGCTGCGCTTCGGGCAGCGATCCATCGCGTCGAATTTGAGCTGGAAAGTGCGCGTGTGTTGTCAATTCGGTATTTTTCCATTGAAAGGACGCGGCGCTGCTCTTTTTTGAAGCGCGTCCTGCGCGGGGAGCGGAAAAACCCAAGTACCTACTTCGCATAGCGGGGATTCAAGAAGGGCGCGCGCGCAATAATCCTTAGCCTGCTCGAAGATACCTGCGGTATAGCATGAAGAGATCCATCGCAGTCAACCGAGGCTCGCAGGGATGCGGCCGAGCAGATGCGAAACAACCGATCGGCCACGGAGGGATGCAGACGCGCCGCGCGCTTCGAGAACAGATCTGCCAACAGAAGGCTCAACAGCAGCAGAAGATCGAGCGATACAATGTGCGCGTTTCACTGCGCGAATAGATTACGGCTCTAGTGTTATCATCACATGCGTTAATATTAAAATAATTACTAGTATATATGATGCAGGGGTACAGCTGCTACTATCGTATACATCTTATATACATTTATTTTAGTATATAAACAGATATAGGTAAACAAAAAATAAGAAAAAAAAAAACAAAAGGGTCACCATTGTCGACTGTGCCTGCCCTCCCCCGAACCTCACACCTTTTACTGCCTTATATTTATGTATTTTTATATTTGAGGGATTACTAATTATAAATCTATTAAGGCACTATATATTAAGGCACTTTATGGTATTTTGGATGGATTTTGATTAGTTGCTCAAAGCCGAGTTAGAAAAGGTCTCTGGAATGGGGATGACGAAAATCGGAGCTGATTTGTCGCTATTGTCCAGCCTTGTGACGTCACGGGTCACGTGATTCGCGAGGATCGACGATACGATACACGGTCGATATCGTTCCTTGCCGCGGGAAGCGGCGAACTAACATTAGCACCCCGCGTTGTTAGGTAGAGTGCAAGCGATGCGTCTCATTTATATTATTATTTCATACATATTTTTCCATAATTCGCAAAGAGGTTATTGATAAGGAAGAAAACTTATTAATTTTTTTCTTCTCTTTTAAATCAGTGGTCGATAACTCAGCCACCTTCTTGTGTTGAAATCCTTGTGTTGTCGCGGGGCCGGCGATGATACCGTGCCCGCTCGCCCATTGTTTACATCGTGCGATTCTGCGGGAGAGCTTAAAGAAAACGACAAGTTTTATTACGCTGTCGATGGCTGAGAGGTCTAAAGCCTCCTGTCAATCGTTCGAAAGCGTGGCAATCGAGATCAAATCTCGGTGCGTTTATTATTATTGTTATTATTATTTTTTTGTTATTATATAATTTTTTTTAGAAATTAATAGTTACTTCGGCATCACTTCCATGTTTATATGCAAGATTTACAGAGACTCTGTACACAAAAAAAAAAATAAAAATATCGAAAATCAGACAGCCTTTTTATCAGTCCTACACAAGCCGCCACTCTGTTTGTGTCAAACCATATATTTTTTGTTTTAGAAATTAGAGTTACTTTCGCAGCACTCCGCACTGTTAACACGCGAGACATACAAAGGCACTAAGCGCAAAGGAAAAAAACGCAAAAAACATCGACATTATTTTACAACAACAAAACTGTCACCGAAACGCAATTATTTCCCGCCCTTCCATATTATTATTACTTATTAAACTAGGTAATGCTATTTTTCTACTAAATCTAAGATGCGGAACAAAATAAGATAATGTAACAAAAATAATGTATATGTTTGAAATAATAAAAATGAATGAAATACTACCCTGCATTTTTGTAATAAAAAGAGAGGAAACAATTAGTCCCTTTAAAATACGCCAATCTCGGGAAATTTCGCGTATACGCATGTAATCAATTCGTGCGCGCGACTTTATGCATCGGGGAAAACCGCTACACCTACGCGCGCCTACATCTCAGTACGCTCTGGTGCACACGTGTACGACTTTGGTATGCGACGGCTTGTATACATATAGGTATACAGGTACACTGTACTTGATATTCGCAACATCCGCGCGCACAACGACACGGCCACTCGCGAGACTTGCCCTCCGGCTATTATAGCTATATAAGCTATGCGCTCTCGCGAAAGTCTCAAATTATATACCGATCGCACGACCTTGAGTAACGCATACTCATGTATGTATAATATCGCGCAAGAGCGAGAGAGAAAGAGAAAAAGCGAGATACTAATGGAAGTCTGATGATGGTACCGGGGTGCATCGGCCTCGCGCATGCTTCATACATCATCTTAACGTGTTCCCCGCGATGCCTTCCTAGAAGCGCATAAACAATTTTGTGTTTCGGCTGTCATATATAATACTGCGCTCACCAACGCGGCTCTTTGTTTATTTTCTCAAATAGCCCGATCGCGCGCGGGCTTTTTAAATGCTCTTGAGTAGTACGCGATGTTTGTCCTTTTTCTACCATATTAGATATGTATATGTATAGACGCACTTAGGTTGATCGTAATTGATTTTCATTTAAAAGAATTCGAGAATTTTATAAGAAAGCTCCGAAATTTTTGATTTCTAAAATACTCTCGGCAATTTTTATTCGATTTTTCTGAAATAGATCTTTTCTACACCGCAGTTAATAAAAAGTATGATATCGACAGCTTTACTTCATTACGAGTGTATTTGAAATGTAACGGTCTTTCGCCTTAGAACTCGATTATCCGCGCGCGCTAAACGACACTCGCGCAAAAGTCTGCGCAAAAGCTATACAATACGTTTCCCATTTATCCCGTAAGAAAAGCAAACACTGCTGTAAGGATGAATCATCCTCGCAGAAACAGCTTCGCTCAACGTGTTATTAGAGACGCGGAACAGACGTCAGAAAAGACGGTATATAAGTTTACCTTTTCTTCGAAAGCTCACGGGAAATATTGTACTTTCGCTATAACGCTTAGGTATATATTAAAACTTTACGGTTAAATCCGAGAGTGACTCGAGCAGCTGGAAAATTAAAAGTCGCAAGTAAAAATTATTATTTCTCAAACGCAAGACGGTATCGTTGCTGATGTACTTATATTGCGTACAAAACACAACAGCCAATGGAAACAATGTTGTATAACGCGTTTAAAAAGAAGAGCTGGTAAAAAATCGGAGCCTCAAATTCTCGTGGATGAGCTGGTTAATACGTTGCCTTAACCCTCCGGGCAAACTATCGATTATTTTTTCTCGATAACAACACCGGAAAGCCCGCGAGGGCCAAAAGATAAATCTTGAAATGGGAATCGTTATTAAAATGCCGTAAAACAAAAATGACTCGAGCTCGAGCAGTAGGGCACAAGAAGAAGAGCAAAGGCATATAGTAAGCCTGTGTCTTACAAGAAAAACAAAGGCATTACCGATCTCATACCTCTCTGCCGCAGCTCGTTGACTCTTATACTTTAAACTCAGTTTTTCTCGTAGCTACGCGTGGTCTGATCGTAGAGTAAACTTTATATTCATATTATGTTCATCGTTTTAGCTATACGCGCAAGCTTTCCGCAAGCAGCCCTATCTTGCGTTCTCCCTGCATCTGCGTTGAGCGCAATTACATCATCCTGTTAATTGAGTCACGCATAGCACATCTCGTAAGATTTCCAACGAATCCTTTGTTGGAAATATTTTTAGCAGATGATGCTTATTTCCAAAAACTTGAAGACTATTTTCCAACACGTTCATAATAATAAAAAAAAAAAAAAAATAAATTTATCCGGTGGGTGATATCGAATATTGTAGAGAGTATAGCATGAAAATTAATTGCTTAAAAGCCCTAGTTGATGCAGCCGGTGAACGTTCTTAAGAGAGAGTTATACGTGAAGAGACTCTATAGCGACAACGACTTAAAAAACTTCTGCGCATTTCGCATCACTGAAAATTAGAGCGGCGGCTGCGACGATGGCGCAGAGGGAGTATATTGCATGTACCATAAATGAGGGATTTCTTGACTTTCGTGCGGGACGACATGAAAGCTCTTGAAACGAAATGAAAAAAAAAATGTACAGTGGCTAATTGAGCGTGCAATAAATGTATTACAATATATAGGGGAAGGGTTGGTTTGATGCTTGGTGTCACGTGCCCGATTATTATGCGAGGCATTGATTCGATCGGGTCTCATGTCGGTCTCATCGATACACATGGTTGAACATTTTATAGGAGTGTTTTATTGCGACTATGTTTATAAGTGCGAGCGCTGATCTGTACAATCATAACTGCAAGACGTCAGTCTCAGTATCCATAAAGTACTTACACACACAGACTCGTCTATACAGCTAATTTTTTTCACATAAAATTGCCAGACACTAATTCAAACGTCGTCACACGCTATATACTCTCCCGCGCGCGTTCCTTCGAAAAACGGTTGCGCGAAAAAAATTTTTAGCCGCGAGCTCCTCCGAACAATCGCTGATGCGCACCACTATAGCTTTCGCATACCGAGCACTGCATACAGAACTCCCGAAGCGGGCCTGTTATTATTAGGGGCCGATACCCACGAAAATTACCCGCTTCCTAATTCACGCTCCGCTCTTCGTTTCTGCGCGATGCCCATACCCATATATACCTACTCCTGAGCGTTTTTCTCTCTCTCTCTCTCTCTCTCTCTCTCTCTCTCTCTCTCTCTCTCCGTGTGTGATGCTGATGGTGCAGCCTCGGGGGCTGCAAAAGGCGGAAAGCAGCGCGCGAATTATGGATCCTCTCATATATACTCACAGAGTCTGGCTTCTTCGAGTTCTCTGCGTATGTCTCACTTTTTTCAGGGCAATTCTCTCTTTCATTTTTCTTTTTCTACTATTCGAAGCTCCGCGAAATACGTTGCGCTCTTTTATCGTCCTAATCGTATAATTCGAACTTTTCTATTGCTTTTTTGCTTCGAAAGCGTCAATGGAATTCCTGCATAATTTGAGATTCTTCGGAAACTGTGTTCACGGCAGTATACGATGTTTATACCGGGAGAGAGAGAGAGAGAGAGAGAGCTCGAGGCGTTCGCGCGGGTTATTTTGTTTTTCAGCTGCTGTCGATGATTTGACGCTCGAGAGCGCCGTGAGAAAGATATTTTTTCGTCGTTGCCGAGGAAATTACGGGAGAGACAGACGAGCACGTCTGTCAATCAAGCCGATACTTGCACTTTACGTGCGCCGTCGCAGGTGAACGTTACATCGACGCTAAAATGTTCTTTGATGGAGATGCTCGAGAAAATAAGGTTGGATATCGATGCGTTACACGCTCACGTATAGGTTGCAGTGTTTTCGCTGTTATCGTAAGTGGTCTCTGAGAATTAGTTACGAAATTTACTGGTCAACCGTGAAAACAACCGTGAAATGTAACTGACGAGAGCTAATTTTTCGACGCGGTAATATACTCGTTGATTTGACCATCATCAAGTGCAAAATTCTTCATCGCATGTACTCGAAGCCAATATCCGACTATGCAGATTGATTGCATTTCTTGAATTCTCCGATACAACGATTAGAAAAAAAACAGATAGAAAATCCAATAAAGTTACAGCCCTGGCGCAGAAACACATCAAGCGCAGACTCGTACGGTCCGATACCAGTTTTTTTTTTATTGCACATCAAATCGCTTGGAATTTTCGCTTTATGCGCTCGCTTACAAAAAATGCAAGAAAAACAGATATTGATTCCACGTACGCCACCGGATCAAGAATCGGAAAATTAATCAAGTAACACGACGTAACAGGAAGAACCAAGAATCCAAAGAAGCTGCTCTCTATTTCCTAAATCAATAAAGCCGCACGAAAGCGGACCAGATAAAAAAGCGAAAAAGAGCGCGCAACAACGAAAAGGGGTATTTACGGTTTGCCTTGCTATCAAGACCACGAGCAGTAGGTTTATTTGACGAAATGGGGGGGGGGGGGGGCACACCTTTTCGTATTCTGTCCTCTATAAAAATATACCTATTCTCCGAGTTGCGCTGCTGCAGCAATGGCAACAGCTTTTTCGCGAGAGAGGATAAGAAGAAGTCAGCTCGTAATAGTGAAGGAAATGCCCCTCATTCGGCAGACGAGCGCGAGAAGTGGCCAGTGGCGCTATAGCCACGGGACAGAAGAAAGATTCAAGGGAGGGAACACACCTGACGCGCCGCTCGTAAATCACAATTTAATCGCGGAGCTTCATCGCATTTTCATCTTTCGCCTCTGCGGTCCCAAGAGAGATTTCGCGGACTCGACTGGACGCGTGAAGGTATACAGAAGTGTGAAAAAGGCATTGCGAGTAGAGAACCACATATATAGAGAAATGGAGAGCAATGAAGCAATATAAATCTTTGTGGGCTATTTCTTTCGCGCAAACGCGAACTACGTCGATTCCCGCCGTTGAGTATATTATCGTCTCGACCAATCGAGGATTCAACCGAGTGCTTGGACAAAGAAGCAGCATAATGAGATAACGAGACACAAATAGAGCGCGAAAGAGGGAATGCATTATTCGAGTCGTTTGGTAATTAGATGCGAATGGACGAGAAGCTCTTCAGCCCTCTCTCGTTTAAATTTCGAAACGACTCTCGGCTAGCGCTGCAACGGTAAAACTTTGCCTTCCTCTGACCGAAAGCATGGGGACGAGATTGGCGGAATAAAAGTTTTGGGCTTTCGAATTTCAACGACGTCTGGCCCCCCCCCCCCCAAAAACCGCTGAATCGTGCGGGCTTAATTCGAGCGCAAGGGCCACGCCGTGCGTTTCGAAAAGTTTCGGGCGATCGATGCTCGAAATTTTTTTTTAATATTTTTTTTTTTACCTCAAGTACACGTATCAGCTGATACGAATTTTGGGAAGGAGCATTTATACGGTTTCATTTTCATTTCGAGTTTCGAGGAGCTTTCGGAATGAATTACGTAGTCGCGGCGCTGGGATATTTGTGAGAAGTTTGCTTATTTTATGCAACAATTATGCGTCGAACTTCTCGCAAGCCCTCTCCGCGCGAATTTTCATCTAATTTACAATTCGCGCGCTTTAAATGTTGCCCTTTGAATTTATCAGTCGGCTGTATTACTCGAGCGAATTTAATATGCATGAAATTTTTCGCGACTCTTGGCGAGAGAACTTGCAAAAATAATGCATAGTCTGGGAACTCCGAGAAGGGGATATTTTATCGCAAGATGATAATTCATACCCGCTTGACCTTCCGACTTTTCTTCTCTGGACGCATTATTTTTCGAAAAGAGCCGAAATTCATCATACCGAGGACATGAATCTCACAGGAAGCAATGAATAACAAACTCGAAATACCCTGTATCTTTTTTCCAGGAAACAAGAATCTTGAATAAAGTACACGCAGGAGTGCCTGGGGTGTACTCATCGCCACTAGTCTTATATAAGGTCGCACCAAAGTAAACGATCGCGGAAACTCCTAAAAGCAATATCGCGACCGAGTGGAAAAGCGATAGTTCGAAACAAAGGAAGCTTCCGCACAGACGATCTGACGATCGTGCATGCGGTCAAACCTTCTCCTGTGTCCGCACGAAATATAACGAAGAAGGAGAAGAGAGAAACCAAAAGCTGCGCACGTATAAGGGAGAGATTCCTCTTGTATACAAGAGTTACTCTCGCAGTGGCGGCGGCTGCGAGTGTATATAGCTATCGGTTCCCACGACGAAATTGGCTGCAGGGGGTGAATGAGAGAGAGAGAGAGAGAGAGAGAGATCGTCTCGCTCAGAGTTTTCATTCCTAAATAAACGGTTGCTAACTGCTGCCGCCACCGCCACACGGTATACTATATGGAGAAGCATGAAAAATGAAGGAGAGGCAAAAATCTCCAACCAGAGCGAAAGAGAGAGAGAGAGAGAGAGAAAAGAGAGGCGCGGTTTGAAAAAAAAAAGAAGGCCAAGAGACAGCGCGCGCGCGATCGTTTGGCGCACGCAAGCACCGAAAGATGATTGCCAGGCTACGCCTGCCTTACTGCCCTGGGGGTAGCAAAAATACACTAACGCTCTGACTTTTCGCTCGAACCTCCCGCTTTGCCTTTGCAGCGCGAGCTTCGTTTCTTTGCATTTTTCTCTGCGATTACCCTCGCGTGCGTGTGATCGTGGCCTTTTTTCCTGCTGCTCCTGTTGCTGCTGTTCCTTGCCTTTTTTTTTTTGCCCCCATACTTTCGCCTTCTGTTTACGAGTGCTGGCCCCGAGAATTATTGGTAAAATCGCTGGCTCGCAATGCCGTTGAATTATATCGTTCCTTTTATTGACCATTATTTTCCTAGTTCGATCGCTCTTTTCTCGCGCGTGTATTTTGCGGTTTCTCTGCAGCACACAACTTTTTTTTTTTCAAGCTCGCGCTGCCCGCCACAATGGAACTGGAAAGTATAGAGAGCGAGATTTGTGTTGTTAGAAGCGAATTGCGAACCCGATGTTATTTATTTAAATTTATTTTTCTCCGCGCGATTGCGCGTATGATTTTGCTGTGGTAATACGCGGAAATGAAAATATAGGAGCTGGAATGTTATTTATTTTTTAGGCGCAAACCGCACTGGTGAGAATTGTTATATTCGCATTCTCAACAAAATTTGCGCAGGCATCAGTCAAAGCTCGCGCAAGAAGCCAAGTCTTCACTATATATACAGCTGTATACGTTCTCGCGCAACACGTGTTCCTGACCTTTCGCGGTCGGTCCTTATTTGCTCCGCTAATCTTATTAATTCGCTCGTATAAATCTTCATTCCCTCGTGTGTTCGCGCGAGCTTTTCTTTCATGGATTACAGAGATATATAGTTATACGTGTCGCTTAATCATCGGACACTGAAATGCGCTTCAACGCTTGCGTCATTTTCTTTTCTCGTCGCGTACGCTGGACTCCACGTACGTTTATGCTTTTTTACGTGACGACTTTTATATACGCAAGGCTGACGTGCGCGACATTAGTGAGATTTTTGAGCTTTTCTCCAAATGTGACGTTGTTTTTGCCGGAGACTTTTATTCCGCGGACATTTCAAAGGCCTCTCGTGATATCTTTGCGGCGCGCGTCGCTGTGTTCGTGATTCATAGAGCTTGCAGTGAAATAAGAGGATATTTCGCTTTTTTTTTTTAACAAAACGCTGGTAGAAAATTTTAATTAAGAGGCAGTGTATGAGCTTTCGTTACCTGAAGTCGTTCAGTAAATATAACCACAAGCTCTCGATACTTCCTGGAAAGCTCTATAACGACGTTTAGTACATTTAAGCGATACATATAAAAACACTCGTACACATACACCAAACGCTATTAAAAAAAAAAAAAAAATGCCAATGCCAGTGCATAATTACAAACAGCGCAGTTCTCGAGAGTGTTTCCGTCTTCTACGAGATATCGCCCATCAATCACACACACCACGCGTTTTCGCCGCAATACCTTCGCTCATTGAAACTGCGCAAGAAGCTATCTGTATACCTACATTACCATTACATCCTGGTGTAATTCGCACGGGAACAACATATAGGCACATCGCCTCGAGGCTCGCGTAACGACATAATCGCGGCTGCCCTTTCGAGGACGGCTAGTTGTATATATATATATATGTATAATACGCGGATAATTCGCGGGCGCGCACGCAGCCGATCCGTCATTAAGGAGAGCGCCAAGGGGCTAAGTGGCTATCGTTTCATTTCTGATGCTCTTCTACCTCGAGAGAGAGAGAGAGAGAGAGCGAGCGCAGAAGTTGACTTGAGAATCTTTTTCTTCTTCCCTGATTATTATCTCTCTCTCGCGAGGGCGCGGGCGTTTTATTAATTGCCGGTCGAGCGTTTTATATGCGCGAATCACCTTTTGTGCGCGGGTGAACGATCTTTATTTTATTTCGCAAAAGCCACGGCGGCGCACAGTGAGTAATTAGGGAGGTCAACTTTTTTGATTTACCGCGCAGATATATACGTAAACTGATGCCGTTGTTATTACTGGGATTTTTCAGAGAAAGCTGCGCTCGCGCGCAAAGGTGATTATTTGTGCTTTCGACAGAGATCACGTAGTGTATGTATCAGTGATTTCTATAAGCTATCATTTGGCGATGCAATTGCCAGGCATAACGTGCGATTATAATGCGATAAAGCAAGAATGATTGTTACGCGATAATCAATTGTCTGATATAGGATGTAGCGCTGTGAAGTGCCGTTTAGAAGATAATGAGTTTCGATATTGAAATATAACTAATTCCTGTAATAATTTAATGAAAAAAGAAAAGTAAACGTTCGATTAAGCTCATTCAAATCGTATCCATAAACTCCAAAAGTAAAATTAAAAAAAAATTAGTCGCAGACAATACAATTTCCAGCTGCATCTCTGCGAATAACGAGAGAATACCCTCATCCACTCGAAAGCGATTCCCTTTCTCTTTCAGCAATCTAGCAATCTTCCGCGGTCGTCTTCTCCGCGATGCACTTCTTGCTCTTCTAAACAGCTCTCCATCGTTCTTTCTCTCTTCGCACGGCTTTCTCGGAAAGAGATTCACTGCAGCTCCAAGTCGCCAGCGATTTCTCGCTTCCGGGGATGGTTTCGCTTCTTATCGCAGACTCGCTCGCCTTAAGTATATATCCCTGTGCGATTTCTTTCAATTTCTTAATCCCCGGGTAATCTGTTGTTGCTTTTGCGGAGCTGCGGAGCGCCGGCAAAAAAACTGACGCGTATATAACTTTGTGTTTTGTCGAAACTTCCGCAGGCTTCTATGCAGTGTGTTCTTTCTTTCGATTGGGCTGTGGAATCTGAGAAATTTTTAGCTTTAGATAAAGTTTTGCAGGAAAAATGTATATGTAATCAATTAATTTCACATCCAACGTTTGTATACTGCTACTTTAGTATAATACCTTATTTATGTCTGAAGTATTTCCGCTAATACACTACGTCGTATTCATTTAATGAGTTTCAACAGCATCCGAACAATTTTTTTTTTTTTTAATCGTATTTAAAGTTGCAGCATAATCAGTATTTTAATTTCGAGCTCGAGTTTATTAAATTTTCGAACAAAAAACTTTTATTCTACGTTGAATTCAGAAAAATACCTTCGAACAACGTATTCCGCAGTCATTATAAAATACCTATAATTCTCTCGGTATGTAATGTAATGCGCACGGAGTGCTTCCAGAGAAATAAAATTTATTTACCCAGAAACGTCGAGGTGGCAAAGCAGGGGATGTATTACACGCACGGAATACGTATAATGAAAGCGAGCTATGTGCGTGTATACTATACACATTTATATATATATATATAATCCGTGTGTGCAGTTATGCAGTCCGTATAAATCCGTGAAAACGTGTCGCGAATGAAACTTGCGCTGCACGTCTCGTGCACGCATGACCGGCGCCAATAATGCGAGATGTGCGCGTTTTGTAATCTAGCCAGGAGTGTATATAGGCTTCCGAGAAAAATTGCAATAGTTGCCTTAATTGCGAAAAAATAATATTCGAAATTTAGTAAAGCTCGAGTATAAAAAAACCGCGTGTCCGGTTGCGCGGAATCACCGCGGTAGCGACAATATATAATACACACCCCGGCGAATTTAGTATTCCTGCAGTGGCCATATGAGTCGCTCGCTTCGGTATGCGTCGTGTCGGGCCATTATATCTTTTGTATTCCATGTCGTGTGACACACCCCCGTCACGACTTGTCTTCAGCGTGTCTTTTTCTCCTTTTTCATTTCTCTCTCTCTCTCTCCTTTCACTTCGCGGCAACATACGCGGCAGTATATAGCGAGAAAAGAACGAAAGCGCATCACATATTATTACATGCAGAGGAGCGTGTGTGAGCGTATCCTCCTTTTTCTTTGCCGTCGTCGTCTTGGCCACCATATACCACTGTCTTTCGCGCGAACCCTGTGTATCATGGAATTATTCAGTGAATAAGCTAGTTCACGGCCGCGTATATCCAGGGATTGGATCAAGGATATATGCATGGATTCTGATAGTGTATATAGACGGAAAAATCCTGCATCGAATTTTTTCTCTAAATTTTTATTTTAGTGCAGCATATATATAGCTGGCCTTTACGGTCGTAGCGAGAACGTACAGGTGCAGGGACGAGGAGCGGGATATTGCGAATATTTCTTTTCTTAGACTGTCGATAGAATTTTTTTGAGTTTTTGCGACTGACGCTTGAAATTTATCCTCGTTATACCATCTTTGTGTTGGATATAACGAATGGTATTACTACGCGCGCTTTACATTCCTCTTCACTCTGAAATGTTTAATCTAAAAATGCGACGTGCCCTGAGAGAATTTCTCGAATGTATCATTGTACAGGACAACTGCAAAAATCTCAATTAAATCTCCTAACGTCGAGCGAAATTTTATCTCGAACCTTCAGAATAGCTCAGTCTTACATTCAGTGTAACAAGTTATAATGGGATACAGGAAGAAACGAAGTTAATTTGCTTATAAATGACCATTCACAAGTGACTAGCGACGACTAGGAGCTTTCTATACAGGTATAATATTCTCATCAGACTTTTGTTTCTCCGAAACGCTCCCTCAAGTTCGTATAAATATTAACGAGCAGCCCTCGCTTTCGGACTTACCGTCTATAGCAGCGCAGAGCGGCAGGTATATATAGTCTCTCAATTATTACAACGTATATACGCATTGTCGTAAAAGTCAAGATAGAGAGTGGCCAAAGTAATTTCGCGAAAGTAAAGCATAATAAGGCTTTTTACAATGGCACAACACGACATCTCGAGCTTTTGTCTGTCCCCGCGAATCATTCGGTAGGAAAAACCGCCCCTGGGCCCCGCGTTCGTTCTGCTGATACATTTTTCAAGCGCAAGCGCGGCTATAATAAGAGCTTTCATAAAATAAAGCTCTGAGCGCGCGACTTTACGTTTGGATGAGTCTCAAGCGAGGAATGCCCGCCTCCGCCTTTGAGGGATGGGACAACAAAAATACACGCTATATATATATATATATATACTCGCTTCTTTGATAAAGCAATAGAAGAAGAGTAGGGGAATCGTGTACTGCAGAAAAAAGAGTGTATAGAGCAGCGACGCCGAGACAATAAGGAGAAAATCAGGAAAAAATTCTGTCATTTGCAAGGGAAATGGGCAGCGGCGCCAAAGGACAGCAGGATATAACTGAAGAATGTCACGAGCGCGGAGCTGTATAGGTATATATATATATCTATACGTGCAGTTGCAGTCGTCCCGTTTCCACGTGCGCATTGTTTCCACTTCCTTTCCCGACTGGCCTCTCTTCCTCTTTTAGCTCTTTCTCTCTGCATCGCGCAATTCTTTCTCCCTCGAATGTGTATGCTGGACACGCACTGAGCAGGTCTACGCCCGCGAGTCGCATCGTAGTCGCATGGGATCACTGTGTATATACAAAACTACTTTTTTTCGGCTGGAAAATCATTTTGAAAACGTCCGCATGCAAGCGTTTCGTTTTAGAAATTTTTTCAACGGGTAAAAGTTAATCTCTCGTTTTTTTACACTTCCAATTACGTACTCGGACGCTATTTCGCCGGCAACTTTCAGTGGAAAAAGTATATAGGTATCGACGTACGCTGTGAAGAAGCGGGTTTTATATGCCACTGAAACTTTATTTCCCAAAAAAAAAAAAAAAAAAAAAATGTGCTAATTACGAGGCATTTTTCGCCTTCACTCCGTGTGTTTCAGCGGTATCAGCGAATTTTTTCTACATCCCCAGAAAGGGCAAACTTGGCGCCTTGTTATTTTTAATTAGTTGCCTCTTCAAATCACCACACGTATATGTATATGTAGGTTAAGAGATTAACCCAGTAAAAAAAAAAACAGCACTTGTCGGAGAGTTCGCACCTCGTTATATCACTACAATGCATCGTATACAAATCCTCTCAGCGAAACAGTGATTCGTTAAGCCATTAATAACGAAGTTTCTGTACCCGATGGAAATCGTCGTCGCGCCGGATGTGAAAAGCAAAAAAGCCCGACCAGTTTTTCCGGAAAAATTGGAAGATTTAAAGGGACCGGTCGAGCCGATCGCGACCGGTCGACGAGCGCTCCTCTTCTCTCGTTATTTTTTGTTTTTTATTCTCGGCGCGCCGTTTGGCCAATCCTCTCCTACACTCTCCTTTGTCTCCGTGGGCTTCTTTCTCCGCCTCTTGCTTTCTCGGATTCTATATACCGTACGGTTTCTTGCTCTCGACTCGTTCGTTTTTTATATCCTCTTTGGCTCGTCGGTTCTGTACAGCGCGATGCGAGAGCGGCTGTTTTGGTCGCACTTGCGCGAATAAAATGAATCTTTTTGCACTCATCAGCTGGTATATGCGGTCATCAGTACGTATACGCTTAGCCGTGAATTTCACGCATTCAGTTTTCTGATCTATCGGATATTTAATCGAACGAAGTGACCTAATTACACTTTCTATCTATCCTATCTATCTATCCGTCACATCTGTTACTTTCTCTGATATATATGAGAATCTGTCAAAGGACTATCAATCACATCGTAATAGCAGTCAATATTATACCTATAAGCACTTCTACAATAATCGCGACTTTCGTCTCACGTACAAAAAGGTCTCGTTTCTTATCTCGCCCGCGTGTATCCGTAGAAAAAGTCCAACAGAGATATTCCGCGATTCGAAAAATCGTAAAAAAAAAGCCGAGATCGAAATCATCTCTTTCCGGTTCCCAGAGGGACAGCAGCGTGCCGTGACGATACCGAGCGCGCGCTCGCTTTCCCAAAGGGACGCCCCTCCCTGTGCGTCCTCGTGTATAACGGTGCGGTGCATAAATATGCACGCGCCTCTGCGTTGGACGTCTATTTTTTTTTTTTTTCCTGAAACGAATTAGCCGTCGACGCGGTCTTTTGTCTTTTTTTTTCTCGCTTCAGAGAAGCTGTCTTTATCGCGTAAGCGCACGTTCCATCAGATTTTTTTTTTGTTTGTTTCGAAGATCGGGTTTTGATTAATCGAAAGGACGACGGATGTATATAAGGTGTATATGTATACGTATCCGATGTTTATCCAAGGATTAATCCTAGCCGTGTGTTTTGACTTGCAGAGCTCGAATCTGGGACAGGAGCTACTCGACAGGGTTTTCCGACACCTCAATCTCTTGGAGACAGCTTATTTCGGCCTGAGGTACCTGGACCACGAGAACCAGACGGTAAGAGTAAATTTCGTTGAAAATCGATACGTACACTACGCTGCATACATATATACATATTCGGACGGAGAGAATATAACTCGATGAATATCGCAAGATGGGTTGAAGGGGGTGAAATTTCTATTCGCGTTTAATTCGACAATTTCCGGTGGTGAGCTGCACAGCAGGCGTATATCTACTTGGCGGAGGCTCGCGCGGAGAGCTTCCACATCGGCTTATAATTGAATTCGTCCTAAAGTCCGCATATACTATGAAATTTCCAGCAATGGCTCGACCCCAGTAAGAAGATTGGCAAGCAGCTCAAGCCGAAGAAGGGAGATCTCAATCCCGACGCCCATACGCTTTATTTCTGCGTCAAGTTTTACGCCGCGGACCCCTGCAAACTCATCGAGGAAATCACCAGGTATATATATATATATATATACACACACACACGTATAAACTCTCTTCGTTGTATTATCGTTTATTTTATACGCCCGGCTCTACAGGCGCAGCCGGTGATTTTAATTAATCGAAGCTCGGCACCGCCGCAGCGACGAGGTAAAAATCTATAATTAGAATATCGCGGACGGAAGTTTGAATCGCTACTATTATCATTACAGTGCGCGATATCGATTCATGGATATAACTATGCGATGCCGGCTGGGAGCAGAGGGAATGAGGGAACTAATTATAAACCCGTGCTCTCGACGCCCGAATCAAATTCGGCTTTTGGCATAACTCGTCGTCATATATATATATTCGATTCGAATTCGCGAAATGATTGACACGATTTTAATTCTCTTCTATAATAGTTCAAAGCACGGTGGCGACATTATTCATCGCTGATCGATTATAGTTTGATTACGCACATATATTGCTATGGTATATTATAATACATTTCTATAAAACCGAGTCAAAATTTCAATTTCCACGGGGAACGCTTGCGCAGAATTCAATCTGGAATTCGTCGGATTACAAAATGAAAAGCTACTAAATTAAATCCTTGATTAAGTCAAATGACTCTATAGTAGGTATATAACAAAGGAGCATATACCCAGCGTCACTCGAGCGAGCGTTAATAGCATGCAAATTGCATCTCTTCTCTCTCGTAAAAGGGCTGCTTCACTATTAGGCCGTATTTGGTCCGTGGAAAAAAAATCAGAAGCGGCAGATACATATAATACGAAGTAAATATATACGAGAAGGGGAAAAGATTCCCTCGCATTATAGCTTTCAAGGCCGAGAGCGAGGCTGTTGTGCTCGCGCAGGGAAACCGGCAATTAACCGACGGGTCAGAGCGTACCGATTAGCCTGCAGCCGAAAATGAAAATTATAGACGAGTTCCGAACTGTTCGAACTGCTTTTATATATCCTCGTAGGATGGCTCATAGGAGGCTCGTTCTTTTTTAGGAGACTACTCTTTACGCGCTCCTTCAGCAGGTTATTTATGAATACTTTTATTTGTTTTCCAAGTATCCTCGGTATATTACATTATAACCGATCGAACTTGGGCCACCCCATCGCGCGTATATTATACGCTTTGGATAATTTACGGAAGTTGCCGGGTGAATGGGTATCAATTTGCGCGAGGAATGTGTTTCCCGAAAGCTCTTCCTATGTGTTATGTCAAGTTCAAGCTTGTCAGCGAGTATATGAATTACCGTCTTATTATATTATTTTTGGCTATTTCGTCACGTATGAGAAAAATGATTAAAAATAAACTAGGCGAATATTATAACAAACTGCTTTCCTTGCCATCGCGTCCAATTACCAGTGTAAACTCAATTTCACAGCAGTTAGCCGCGCGAGTGAGCGACTCACACCCCCTCGCGCTACTCGAGATATTACACGAAATTCCCAACGAGTCTTGCCCGAAGGAAAATTAATGACCCTCGCAATCGGCCCTCTCTCTCTCTCTTTCTCGCTCGCGGAAATTCAATATAAAAACAAACGCCTCCATCAATCAATCTTGATCGATTAATCACCGTGGCGCGTGGGCGCGTGTCCTATGATTTTTCATTTTTCACGGCTTTTCTCGCTTCTCTCTCTATACCCGTTTTCCTTAAGAGCTATATATCTGCTTGTTTTCTTCCTCTCTCGAAATACGCGCGCGAGTTTCGACTCCGAGAGCGCAAATTGGCAGGTCCGAGTGTGCGTGTATATAGGGGATCGCGAGGAAAAAAGGAGGAGTCGTGGCGACAGCGAAAAAGTCAAGGGGAGCTTTATATTGTCTCTTTTGCGCGAGCGTTGCGTGTGTCGAGGCCGCGACGTATGTTATAGTTTGTCGAGAAGCTTATTTTACGAGAAAAAAAAAAAGCTGCCGAGCGTTTTTAGAGATTATGAAAATTGCTGCAGGATTGGCGGTTGCGTAATGAGTTTCTCAAGCTGTTACACTGTCGGAAAGCTTGATTGCTGGAAAAAAAATTTAAAAAGTTTAAGAGTAAGCTCCGATCGAAGAGTGCGCGTGTGATTTGACGTTGTGTGGAGGCAATATAACTTTTAATTATCAACAAACAATCAAGCATGTCGCGGTTCAGAATTGGCATCATAAATCACTCCAGCCTTTCGTCAAAGCTCTAAAATAAATGTATAGCAAAAAGCTCTGATACTAAGCCATAATGACGACGTGCCTCGCTTTGTTACAGATATCAGTTCTTCCTGCAAGTTAAGCAGGATATTCTTCAAGGAAGGCTCCCGGTTTCCTTTGACCTCGCAGCCGAACTCGGTGCCTACGTCGTCCAATGTAAGTACCTCAAAGCTATTTAAGCGCTTTTAAGTATACCTCTCTAACGACAACTTATAAGTATCGCATGCACTCGGGTCTAGACAGAAGCGCATATTATAAAAACGACGGATCGCTATAGTAGAAAAAGATAATTTTTCTTCCGCTATCTTTAACTCTTATTTTTTAACGAAATGTATACGCATCCATGTATAATGTACACTGATGTATATAATAATCGTGATGCGACGATGCCGCGGTACAGTATATACACACACACACACACACACACGTGGCTAGACGAAAGAAAGAGCTGCTGCTGCTTCATTCACGACGCAGTAGGCTCCTTTTGAATCGTGCGATGAGACGCAAACACGTAGCGCGCGTATCTCTATTTGCTCAGACTTTGAATCTCGCTCTGGAGATATACCTCTGCAGGCCTTTTTTCTCTCACTCTGTGTCTATGTGACTTCTTCCTCTTTCTATCTCTCTCTCTCTTTGCTCCCGTTTCTTGCTACGCTCTCGTCTTATTGCAAGAGCGAGCGGCTTTTTTCTTCGCGCGCGACACACTCGCTATACTACAGATAAGAAACTTTCGCTCTAATTCCGAGAGGGAAGTAATGGAGGAGAGTCTGTTTTACGCCGTTTCTAATCTGCTTTATGTTTGCCCACCCGCATTCGCAGAGTCATGCGGTCTCTTTGCGGCTTTTAACTTATTTGATCATATTTGAGATGTCGTCTGCCGATTGCTTTCCTGGCTCTTTCTCGGCATTGCAAGTAAGAGGTATCACGTAGTATGTACACCTGCGCTTCGCTCGATTCAATTTTGCCGCGCTTCTTGAGTGAATGTTTTCACATGAGTATACTTTATTTAATTTTTTCTATTTTTCGTTAATTTTCAGCGGAACTCGGGGACTACGATCCAAGGCGTCACTCCTACGGCTACGTGTCCGAGTTCAGATTTCTGGCGAATCAAACGTCCGAGCTCGAGGCTCGGATAGTCGAGTTACACAAAACTCTAGTGTAAGACAATATCTCATCATATTACTCAACTGAGAAATGCTTTCATTCGAATGTCTCTGTCTAACTTGAAATAAACTTTCGTTTGTTTCCAGAGGACAGTTACCATCAGCCGCTGAGCTGAATTACTTGGATAAGGTGAAATGGCTGGAAATGTACGGCGTCGATCTGCACCCGGTACTGGTAAGATGATCGGCTTTGTTCCTCTCGACTGAATTTCCCTGCATAATAATAATAATAATAGAGACGAGGCTCGCTCTTTCATCTATCGAGATATCGATAAAACGACAAGCCTTTGTGTTTATTGTAATAACGATGACAATTTTTTTTTCTGTGCTTTTTATGCGAACAGGGAGAAGACTGCGTCGAGTACTTTCTCGGTCTGACGCCAAGCGGCATTATTCTACTGAGAAACAAGACCAAAGTTGGCAACTACTACTGGCCGCGCATCAACAAAATCTATCACAAGGTACTTCTATATCTCTATACATACACAGTAGGCTCTACAGATGAAAAACACTTCTAAATCAAAATCCGCGGCATTGTCCCTCGAAATCAGACTGTTATATGCACACGACTAATTTCCTCGTTACGTAACAACAAACAACAAAAGTCATCCTCTCTTCCCACTACTTATACACGAAATACAAGTATAAAAGAGACAAAGGAAGTTTGGTCGCGCGCTGCACGCGAAACCGATACTTGCCGCGCTGCACACAAAGCGACGCGCCGTAATCCGAGCTGCTTTTTATACCGACCATAGGGCAAGTACTTCATGTTGCGGGTGAGCGAGAAGAATTCGGCCGACCGGACACACGGCTTCGAGACGCCGTCACGAGGCGCTTGCCGTCACCTCTTCCGTTGCTGCATCGACCACCAGGCGTTCTTCCGGTTGATGGCCACAGGTCCACCGCCACTCAGCCCTTACTCACGTTTCCGCTCCTACAGTCCACCGATGACCAGCGGCACCGGTTCCGCCATCAATGAGAAACAGCAGCAACAGGTAAGCGATCGCGTGCGCCAACGAAATCTTTTCTCGGCCGACGTTCTGACATATGGCTATATACAAAATCGCGCCAACAGTCAAGCAGCGTGAGACGCATGGCCCAGCCAAGCTTCCAGCGGATGCCGAGTCGTAGGGCTCAGAGAAGGGTAGTCGAAGGCCAAGAGATGGTGGCAGGCTTCATCGAGGGCTCGAACAATCACCAGGTGGTTCAGGGCTCGATCGGTCAGAGTACCAACTGCCTGGCTCACGGGGGCAGCGTCGCCTCGCGCAACAATCCCAGCCCCAGGAGTACAAGGAGCGCACCCTGGACCCAAAGTCAACCCAGGGGTTTGTACACCTCGTCCAGTCCAAGGTCCGTCAGGTCTTGTGGAACTGCGCCGGCTGTGAGTATCATTCGATTTTTTAAACTATTTTTCTTGAATGAGTCGGCAATTATTCTCACGGTGATCCTTTGGTGATAAGCTCCTCAATCGACTGAATCGGAGGAGCAGCTCGGTGGAGAGTCAGAGTTCCGGAGACAGTCATAGTCGGGGTCACCGGCGACGAAGTCACAGCAGAAGTCATCGAAAGCACAATCGGCATTCCGATTGCGAGTCTCAGCTTTCGAGGGGATCTACACAAAAGTCCGGGCACAGGAAGCATCGCAGGAGACATAGAAGCTCACGACACTCCAGGTATGTAATAGGAATTGTTAGATATTGCTGATATAATTTTTTTTTTCTTACCTACATTATTTCGAATTTCAGTAGGCACGAAATGGTAGACTCCGCGCCGCAGTGGCGGGAGGCGCAGCGACGGAAAGGAGAGATAATCCAAAGGGCCGTTGTGAGTAACATACCGATTTATAACAATTAATACATTATTTATGCATTTTCATACTCGATGTCTCCTTTGCGAAAAAAAAAAAAAAAACAAACGATCGCTAAATTAAAATCTTCTGGTCCATCCAGATAAGTACGACCGAACCGAGGAGGAGGCACAGAAGTAAACACAGAAGTCCGTCCTCGAAGCATCCCCTGCCGGACGAACTCAGAAAGTAAGTTCTCCTCTCCCTCGATCGCCAAGTCTCATTGTTTGACTTGCGAGCAAGTAGTACAAATCGAGAAAGCCATTCAACTTTGTTTCCCTAGAAAAAAAATTTGTTCGCTCGTACAGTCAATTAATATAAAGTGTCTCCCTATAAATCCACCGATTCAAGTAATAAAAATCGTTTCATCCCTTTCCCTCAGGCACTTGGAGTTCAGTCTAGTCGACACATCAAGTATGAGCGAGCAGCAGCGGCGCGAGATCGCCTACACTGTCGTTCAGTCTCAGTTGGCTCATCACCGCCAGCAGCAACAGCTTCACCAACAGCAACAGCAGCAGCAGCAGCAGCAGCAACAACAACAGCTTCAGATGCATCATCAGCAGCAGCAACAGCACAATCAGAACCACCACTACCAGCAGTTGCCTCCTCAGTACCAGAACCAGCAGCAGTTACACGGGCTACCACCAGCTTACAGCGCGGCACCGATGCAACAACAGCAACAGCAACAGCAGCAGCAGCAACAACAACAACAGCAACAGCAACAGCAGGGTGTGCTGCAGGCGAGCAACTTGCGTCTGGACGAGGCGGTGGACGCCGCTTCTTCGGCGGCTAGGTACGATGATCTCAAGACGGCCTGCAAGCTCCAAAACAGTCATTCTTCCAACGTGGAGGATGACACGGGATCCGTAGTCATTGTTTGATACCCTTATTTCTTATCATAAATGATTTATACATATATTTGCCCAAAAGAGTGACGTCGGATATACTTTCAACTCAATTTTTTTTTTTTTTTCTTCTTTCGAGCTTCACTTTGGAATGATGTGTCGCGCACGGTTGTTCGTTATTTTTTTTTTCATTTGTGTGTCGGTAGATTTTTTATATGCTACGAACATTGTCGTCTGACTTAAGTGAGTGTTCTCGATCTTTGGTGAGAATATCGCTATACACTGGAAAATAATGCTTATTGTGGTGCTACCTCGTTATAGCGATGTTCTCGTCAACGTGGTAAGTAAGATTTGAATCTGTGCTCGAAAACAGCTTTGAAAAGAATAATCATTTTGAAATGCAATGCTGACGAATGGTGCTATCGATTGTCGATTTTCACGATTTTCGAGCATTTGAAAGAATTTTACCCATATAATAATACATAAGCGTGAATACGTCGTGCATGCCTTTGAACTATATTCTATAGTTGTAATGTTACTCTTGATTAATACTTTTTTTTTTTTACTTTTTCACAATTTGATGGAAAAAAACGTGTAAGAGCATGTATGTATCATTACTTTGGTCTCAAGCATGTGATTCTTCAGTTTATTTATTTGAGAAGCATGGTATAATCATTTTACACAAGTCCCCAAATAAACCACTTGATGATAAAGCCATAACAGGCGCACAACGCACTTGTGTATTTATTTTTGTCTATTATTGGCTATCCTGGATACGGTATTGTTGCGAGTAAACAGTAAAGTTAGTTTAAAACTCAGCCGCTGTTCATTTTCTACATTTTTTTTTCTTCATATTTTGGTACATGACACTCCATGGTCTCTATATTTTTATACTTTTCAGAACAATTTTTAGTTCATTTCTGTTCTATTGTGGAGAATCAAATTTTTTGTGACTCTGTGTTAATAACTCTACTACTCGTAATAGAATTGGTGTGAACAGTTTCCAACTATTGTGATTAATGTTATTGTTGTTTTCTTGTTCTTTCATTGTTGTGTAACGTAATTGTAGAATTTTGAAATCAAATTTAATTGAAAAGCATGAGGGGTACCTGCATTACATTCAACCGTTCGCCTTGAAGCACTGTAAATCGGCAGCCCAGAAGAAGCAATATCCTAACGGTGTACCCTTGATGCTTTTCAAAGCAGAGCACATACTCGAAGACTAATCGCGCGGGTATAAAAAAAAAAAAAAGAAAAAACGAGGCATCACCGAACATTAGTGGAGTCTCACTGTACGGTATCTACAAGATACCACGTAGTCATGTATAGCCCATATAGCTTAGAGCGCGGAAAGGCATCGAAGACGAATGGTTGTAGTGAGAGCAGGAACTGTTGGAACGTTTCAGAGCTGTCGGGTTCTCGGTGAAGAGAGACCGTAGGACTGTCTATCAGTGCCACGAGAGCACGGCGAACAGCTTCTCGGTGATGACGCGCGCAACCAGCCGCGTCGAGCCGATAACTCACAACAGCAGGCACGAGATGATGTACTCCTCGTCGAGAAAGGAGTCCTCCTCGTCGTCATCCCTTGGGATGATCAGGACCGGCAGTGCCTGTCGGATACCGATCGGCAGCAGCGCAGGTGATAGCGGCCTTGGAGAGAGCACCACGCAGGACTTTTCCAGCTGCTGTTCCAGCTCCGCCGACAGTACCAAGCAAACACGCGCCGTACGCTGCCTTTCTCTTATATCTCTGTATTATACTCTGATGATCATCTCTTTCATTTCTCATCTTTGCTTCTTGCGCTTGAATCGACTATCATCATAATCTCTTCTTCATCTTCTTTCGTTCAAAGCAACGATCTGGAAAATTCAATTTTTTTTTTAAGTAAAATTCTTCATTTTCTCTGACACATATAGACGCAAAGGCAATTAGACGAAGACGGATATTATAAGCTTCCTTCCGATTCTTCCAAGCAGAGTTATCCTCAACACGCTGACGCGACTCTGGATGCTGTACTTCAGCCCATTATATCGTAAGTATTTATGCGTAAAAACGCGTGGAAATCTGTATCAGAAAATGAGATTGAAATTGTCCATGTGAAAAAGAACGTAATTTTTTGTACAAATCTAACGGTCAAATATATTAAACTGTTGGTTATTTTGAAATATAAGAGAAAAGAAAGTTTTAAATGTACCTTGCGATACTTTTTTTGAGACGAATTTTCAAAATCTGAATCCTCGGAGAGATTGAGTCCGTTATCGACTGAGGTTGGTACAGTAGAAATTCGCCTTTACCTGACTAACTGTTGATACTAAAGTATTTGATGTCAGGTACAAAAGTTGTTTTCTAAAATCAAATGAATAATCACTGCATTATAATCAATGTGATTTCTGTTGCAGTACATTGACCAGAAGACGTCGGACCAGACCAAAGTAAATCACAGAGGACAATACGTTTCTGCTATGATGGATCTCAACTGCACATATTGTATATTCCTTTTCGAAGTGAACATTTTTACACCTCGATTAAATAAAAAAATCATACCCTCACGAAAAATTGCGTTATTATTTTAGTATAATTCAAAAAGATTTGAATCATTTTAGTTTAAATAAACAATCATTATACTACACTGAGATGCTCTATTTGAAAATGAAGATCAAGGACAAATTAAAAACTTTGCTTTATAATATATAATGAGATCATTTAATAACATTTACTATCCAACTCTGCATCTGAATACAATTTTAAGAGTTGATCATTCATAAAAGATACAAAATCAGATAGTAAGCAGATAGAAACAGATAAAAGTAAAGTAGGTAAAACTTACATGACAATGAAAGAACTGCAGATGGTTTTTCTTAAATAGGAATAGTTATTAAAATATTTTATAATTCAATAATTACAAAAGAGAATGTTCATTATATTATGTATTTTTAACATTGTTTCAACAATGCTGGAGCCGACCAAACTGAGTTGCAAAAAATTCCCAGTGCGATTATTCAAATGCACAGATTAAGTATATGCCTTTGCAAAGTGTAAATTTTACACCTTGATTGACTGTAAAAGGCTGTACCACAAAATACAACTTTTCATTGCACAAAAAGTTGGTAATCGTAAAGTCCTAGTAGTAAATATTATTGCTCTAGTTGTCCTTTGATGCCATATGTCGCATTAAATTCTTTATAAACTTTTCCATTTTTTTCACATCCTGAGCAATTTCAGTCTTGTATTGTAGGCACTATAACAAAACATAATCATAATTAGTTATACTTCATACGTGATTGCACGTCTACAATAAACAAACTACAGCATTAGCAATGATTTAAATGAACTATTTTTCAAAGTTTAAGCTGGTGATAGTGGAGATCTGATCTTTATTGGAATAAAGATAATGTCTTGTAAAGAAGGTGCTAATAATAAAGAAATTAATGGTGTTTAGTAACATATTGAAAGTGATGGAGCATTTCTAAAGGTGTTTACAGAAAAAGAGGTTAGGAGAATATCAAATTAATTCTTACCGTTCGATCGTCCGTAAACTTCAAGCACAAAACACCCTTCTGGTGGCAGTATTTCATCGTATATCTCGCCTACATAAGAATACAAAATATGTAACAAATTCATTTAACTTTAAAGAACGAAAGCTGTTGGGCTTCGCGGTATTTACCTTCATTGGATCTTGCAAATATAACCTTTCTGCGCATTTCTCGAACTCTTCCCACGAACTCAAGTAAGTCATTGTGTATATTGAATAATTGAGTATCAATATTTGAACAATAAAAACTGGGTGTACACGGGTAAATCTGTTTTAAATTGACAACTTTCCAACTGATGCGCTGAGAATCTGAACACTTGTCATGTTGTCGGTTTCTTCGCTGGGCTGATGAGCTAAAGGTGTTTTCCTGGCACATGGCCACCTATTGGTTTGCGAGTTCTCGAAAACCATGATAGATGGCGGCAGTATGCTGGGAATCACCGTTTTTACGAAATAAGCGCGGTTGTTGGTACTTATTATGCGTCGTTGCATTCGTTACCTGGTATCGGTAATCAAGTAATTGAAGAGTAGTTATACTTATGCATGAAAACTTGATTTATCATTCTATTTTTGTAAGTGACTATTATTTCTGAAAACTTGAAAATTTTCAAAAACAAGGGATTCTAATTAAAAATACTATTGAGGGATTATCATATTGTTTTATTTTCGGGTATCAGTCCAAAATACAACAATTCTTATAACAATAAATAAATAAGATTTACATACTTAAATCATGCTACAGACACGATTGCGTTCGTTGCAAATATAAAATTGTATATCCACATATAAAATTGTAAGTACTCGCTTATAAAAAAAAATTATCCTCCGCTTATTAATGTAAGTATTTCATACTTAAAATTGTAACGTATAAGAACGAACGCTATAATTAGATCGAGATAAGAAAATTATAATATTATAATATACACACACAAAAAGAATAAGATTTAATGGTTTTATTAACAAGTCTTAATCTCAATACATATATCGAATAACCTTAAGTTACTTATATATCTTTGGGAAGTTTTTCTTACATATCCTGTTGAAAAAATAAGAAAGTTATTTGAACTATATTTAAAAAAGTAGTTTGTTACAATTAGTCTGATAATTATATATTACTCGTGATCAAATAACTTACGCTCGTAAATATATTTATCGATTATTCAACACGATTATCCGATCAGATATATAAATTAAAGCTTACAGATTAATTAAAAAATAAATTTGGTAAAATAAATTTGTTTTCCTCGTATGTAAACTGTGTATACATATATATTATATATAACAATGTATAAGCATATCCGGACGACATGCGCTTTGTAAAACAACAGAACACATTCCAAACGTAAATCATGACGTATTTACGCGATATGAACGTAAATCAGCCGACGAATATATTGTATAATCGTTTGAAATAATAAACAAGTCGAGTCGTTGAGAAAGGGGAGGAAAAAAAATAAGAACACGTCCAATTAACAAGAAAATACCGAGAATGTTGAAAAGAGTCGGAGTGAAATTTTATTGCTCGCACTTGGAGAATGATAATTCAGACATAAAAGATTTTTACGTCTATTCTACGTTAAAAGTTTTCCAAAAACGAGTCTTGAATCTCGATAAGGAGTCATAAAACGAAACTCTCCGCGCGTGAACCTCTTTCCGGCGTGCTTGCCGCGCTCCTCTCTCGCGTTTATGTATTCCAAGCTCGTACGCGCGCAGCGCAGACCTTCCGTAAGAAAGATTCTTGAACAACAATTGTTTTTATTCTGTTATCAGGACGAAAAGTTTGCTAACGGAACTTTCGTCGTGGTAACTGTATTTATTATCGAAACGAATTCAGCCTTAACGATAATGTTTTTTATTCCACTTGTTCTACCACCTATATAGATTATACATATATAGAGTTTGCTGTGAGCGTTTTCTTTTTTCTTTAACTTTCTGAATTTCATCCACATATTTGTTTCTTTCTATTGAGTCAAAGAGTCGTTAGTCAGCTGCCTTTTGAGGCTCGCGAAACACGTATAATGACTATTACAGTATTTATTATAACGATTGAACACCTTTAGTTATAATTATCGTGAGTTTGATAATTTATAGTCTTGGATTGGCAAGACTCGAACTTTCGTTGCGAAAAAACTGAAATTCTCGTCCTTGATCGTTACGTCGTTGCGCCCGCTTATGTATAATATAATCATATAGTAAAAAATTCGTAAACGACACGAAACGAGTTATACACGTATATATATATATTATCTTATGATCCTTAAAACTAGCGAAAAAATCATTGTACGCGCGATACAACTAAAACGCCGTATGTACAAAAAGAAAATGAAAAAATTACTGTGCGTATAAGATGGAAACGAGAGCAGGTATATATAATATATATCAAAGTAAATTTCCGAGTTCGTATATAGAGTATAAATACTCTTGATTGTCCCAATGTCGAAAAATGAGCTCGTATACGTTCGCATACTGCTGCGTACGAGAAGAAAAATGGAAAATCCGATAAGCGAAGGGAAGGAAGCCCAGGTTTGCGATCGGCGTAAAAAAAAAAAAAAAAAGAGGAGGAGCATAGCGTAGTGTAGCTATATATAAAACCTAATCAAGGAATTCCATCGTTGCGGCGTAAAGGGGACTAGAGGAGGGCGGTTGCTGCTCCTCTTCGGCGCCGTAAAAAACGGCGAATCTGCCCTCCTGGTATCAGACGATCGTCGGAGGCTGGAGAACCGCTGGCGCGCGGCGTACCTTTAGCGCTTCGGGGCTCATGGCCGTCCTCGACTTGCAAGCGATCTGATCGTAATCGTACATCACGGCGAGGCCCCCCTCGATGCCGCTCGGTGGCTTCCTCCCGTAGCCACCGCTGCTTGTCATCATCCCTTGTTTCAAGCTGTTTTGGTGAAGCTGGTGCTGGTATTGCTGCTGGTGCTGTTGTTGGTGTTGCTGGTGATGCTGCTGCTGTTGTTGTTGTTGTTGTTGCTGCTGAGAGACACGAGATAAAGAGTTTAGTTAGTGTGATAAACAATGCGCATCGTTTGCTTTTTAAATATTGATTTTTTTTTTCTACTCACCGGGTGCTGGTGTTCAAGTCCAGCCTTGAGCTGTCCGTTCCTATCGATGGTCGTGGTGTTGTTCCCTGTAGTCTGACCGGTCGATCCGTTTTGAGGCGACGTTGCGCCGTAGTAGGCTTCGGCCGAGATACTTCCTTCCTCCTCCTCGTGTCTATACTCTCGATGTTTACGCCTTGAGCGCACGAGTGAGTAGATACCCACGGAGAAGAGTAGCAGAAGGACGAGTAGTCCTACTGCGCCAGCCGCAGCGATAATCCTCAGCTCGGTGGGGTCTCTCACTATCAGCCGTAAATTCGTCGAGTCTTGACCCTTCTCACTCTCCACCACGAGTGTATACAGTCTAGCGTCTTCACGCTGCAGGTCGCGGATTTCTAACTTGGCCCAGTAGCAATTCGTCACCATCTTGTTCTCGATTATCGGTTCCAGCGGCAGTGCCTCGTACTTCGGGCTCACGCTCTCGCCTGTATAATCGTGTGGATTATTTACGGTTCGTGCTTTTTTTTTTTACTCGCGCCGATCGAGCTAAACATTCGTTTCAATATCCACGCGCACGAACGGTCGCGTCGAAATAACGGGGACGTATATTTATTTTTTTTTTATTCGCAATTTCACGTATATTTTCAAAGCTCCGCTGATGGACACGAGCGATGAAAAAATAACGCTCGCGCGATAAAGGAAACAGCAAAATATATAACGTCCCGAGAATGCAAGCGCAAGCGTATAAATATTATACATTTGTACAAAGTGAAGCGACGGTCAGTCGTGTATCATTATTTTTTACGCTATAATAGTATATACGCGTATGGTACGACAGCTCTCGGTGCGCATACGTTAAATTATTCGAGAATCGCGAAAAGAACGCGCGAGCGTATTATCGCGTAATAAATATCTCGCCGAGTCGAGCGAGCTTTTACATATAAACGCGTGTATCCCGTCCGCCGATCTTTCTCACGCTTTGACGTGCTTGTATACTAAGCGGGGTTTGCTATAGTATACTAGCTCTCAATATAAATCTAATTGGAAATTTGTATGGAAATGCCTTTTGCCTTATATCTGTCTGCTGTATTTGCGCTGAACTTTTCCGCGATTTTCCGCGGAAAAACTGTATCGATCGTCGATAAATTAACGCGTAGCATTACGTTATAGAGGCTTATACACGCGATAAGAACGTACTTTCTCACAGGTACCGCACGAGCGAGTGAGACGTAATAGTGGATTTGTATGTCCCAAGCGTGTGTCCAGTGTAAAAATTCCAATGACAACGAGGAACAGATAAGCTGACATACATTCGTCTTGTCCGCGCTTGTTCTACAAGACAGCCGCATAGAAGGGCTAACAACTTTTTTTTTAGAATAATAAATCAATCGATGGCAGCTGACCGAGGAATTTTCGAAAGTCACGGCTTCGATACACGTCTCTATATATTACAACTATATAAGTAGGCGATCTAATATAGATGATTATCACTCACCGGCTCTGATGTGCGAGCTGCCCCACTGCCAGGCGACGATCCTTGGTGGCGGTCTCGAACAGAACCTGGACTTGAGTCTGTGCACGGGTTCTCCAGCCCAGCCAATGGATTCGTACATCCCATCCTCGGTCTCAGCCGATGGTCTCGCCTGTATCTCCGGGGGTCCAATCACATGTAGGACGAATCGTAGGTCACTAGGCATCTCTCGGCGGACGCCGTTGATCACGTTGTAGGCGACGCAGCGGTACTCGCCCTCGTCGGCCCAGCCGACGTTCTCCAGGCGTAGTCGACGTCCTCCGTTGGGTGACTGACTGTTGGCCCGGTTTTCGATAGTGTCGGTGTTACCGCCTCGCTGATGCAGCCATCGGTACTGGGCCGCTGGATTGGCATCAAACTCTGGACACTCGAACGGCTCGATGCTCGAGGCCAGGGACGTCGTTTCCTCGACCACGTCGACCGTCGGCTCATGCTGCTGGATGTCCGAGTCACTCAGCGACCTCGGTTTCGGTCCGTCTGTGTACATTGTTTTTTGTTTTTTGTTTTTTTTTTGAAAAATTGCTCGAGGCTTATCGGCGGGAAAAGTATAAGGCGCCTACTATCGGGCGCCGATCTCTCATGCGTGGAATAACGACCGGTAATTTCGCTCTCGGAACTTTTGAACGCCATGTGCGTGATAATACATGGTCGAGGCGTAAGCACGCGAGTGCACTTAATTTTTGCCCCGATTATTATAATTACGTCCCTGATGTGCGTTATACGCGCTCGGCGATAAGGACTCGCGAGCTTTAAACTGTACACTTGTTCGCGGAAAATTCTGCGCTAATTTCTGACGCTTTATTAATTGCTTTTCCGCAGCTTCTGTTTTAGCGTCGATTTAATACAGTTTCCGTTTTACCCTTGATGGATGTAAATAGAATTCCAAGTATTATGTATGCCTGGCGAAAGTTGATTTTTTCTTATACGCGTCTTTGTGCAACGTTCAGCGACTTTGCGAAGCTTTGTTTCGCTTTATCGGAAGATCTAAACGATTGGCTACAGAGATTGAATTTTCAAGTTTGAAAAAAAAAAATCGCTTTGACCCCGTGACGTAAATTTTCAAGCCGGAATAATTATAATACATTAAAATCGCTCGTGCACGATGTATTACACGCTATATTTTATAATACCGCAGAATCGTTATTGGGTTATAGCGACAGATGTTGAAATACGATATTAATGAAGCGGTAAGCCGTATAACACACGGTGTTCTAAACACGGCGAGGTGTGCAGTGGCTTGGATATAGCAAAAAATTCGGCATATTTTTTTTAAGCTTAATTAAATTCTTTTTGCTAATTAGCATACACCGCGTCGAGCGCGGTAAAATTTTCAAACGAGGAAAATTTCAGCAGTCATTATTTCACCGTGGAATGGAATTTTTCCCTTACGAAGCTCTGGATTCACAGAAAGAAGAGACCGCGCGTTTAATAGTGTATAACCAATGCTAATTACCCCGGCGATCTTTTTTTCACTGAGAGAATATATAACGTTCGTAATCGTATTGTATCGTGAAGAAATTGAATTTTTTTTTTCTCAAAATAAATGAAATCTTTCATTCATTCATTATGAGTCTCGTTGAATAAAAGACGAGGATATATAGTAAATTTCATATAATAAACTCGGTGCGCAGTTGGCCCGAGGGTAGCGAGAAACGATATAATAAATTCGACTATCAAACGAGGGGATTATTCAAGCCGGTCATAAAACAATAATTGTAAATGAAAGCCCCCGCGCTCGCTCACAGGCTAATCCAATCAAAGGGACGCATCCTTTCAAGTCGTGGGAGTAGAGACGCCGGCTGGCGGCGCGTAGCGCCAATGCAATTACGTAGTCGGAAAAGTTCAAATGGAGTTACGTTTCTACATGACAATGACGCTTCATTGCGCGCGCGCCTGAATTATGAATAAGGAGATTAAGCCAGCCGACCGACCGACTGTGCGCACAGCTCTGAGAAAAAAAAGAGAAGGGCTAAGAGCTGAGAAACAAAAAAAAAGCAACTCACATTGTACGTCGAGTCTGTAGTTGGCGGGGGCGCTTTCGCCGATGACGTTGACAGCGCGACAGCTGTAAAGTCCAGCGTCCTCTCGTTTGATCGGTTCGAAGCGTACCTCGGACTCGACGATCGTGTTGTTGGGCAGCGTGCGGTTGTAGCCGATCGGCATGACGTTGCCGCTCGATACCATTATCGGTGAGCTGTCCTTGAACCACTTGATGCTCGCTGCGGGATTCGAGTCGGAGATACAGCGTAGACTGACGAAGCTTGCTGAGTCTTCTAGTGCTGAGACTAGCATTCGTGGACTTGTCTCTAGCTTAACCTCTGGTGAGTCTGTAGACACGGATTAGACGTCATATATTGCAGTGTACACATCGTATATCGGCTTTATGGATTTTTCTTCGCTGAGACACAGCGAAACAGGCCAGCCGTGCGAGGGACAAATTAAAAGCGACGACACTGCGCTGTAGTTTGTTTTATTGCCAATCAAAGCTCAACACGCGCGCGTGTAAAATGTCCGGGCGTTTTTAATTAAAATTTCACGAGGGGCAAATTCTCATCGTTATAAAATTCAACGGAAAAAAAAAAAAAAAAAAAAAACAGATACTCACAGTGGATGTCGAACTTGGACTCGGCGACCTCGGGTAATGCGCTGGTAGGATGCATGGTAAGACACCTTATGAGCTTGTTGTGGTTGTCTCGATTGCCTCGGACTCGCAGCATACTATGTGCTGCCCAAGTCTTGGGATTGTTAACCTCGGTGGCGTTGGTCTGCTCGCGCATCGGCTGCACTTCCTCGGCGCCGATGAACCTGCGAGCAAAACGTGGTTTTCCGGCTTTAGAAATTCCGCGAGTTACAGTCAAATTGCGTCCCACTTGCGCTCGCTCGCCCTAAATTATTTTCGCTCGTTTTTGTCGGCGAGTTTCAAAAGTTTTGAAACACGAGAGAGAGAGAGAGAGAGAGAGAGAGAGAGAGAGAGAGAGAGAGAAAGAACCGATATGTTCGGCAAAAAATAAGAGCTTCGCGAGGAAAGATTGACGACTGCACTAGTCATAAAGTTCAGCGGCGGCGTTTACGGTGGAATCGCGTGCAAGTCGAGTTGCTCTCTCTCTCTCTCTCTCTCTCTCTCTCTCTCTCTCTCTCTCTCTCTCTCTGTGTCTGCGTTATAAACCACCTTTCGTGAAAGGGCCATATTTTTTTCCTTCCCTCAAAAACGACGCGCCGTTTCCATCTTCGACGCCGTAACAAATCCCGTAAGAGCCGCCGCTGTACTGCTCGCGGTGTGTATCTCGTTCTGAGACAGGGAGAAAAAATATATAAAAGGCGCTGTAGGAGAAGAAGGAAGAAGCTTGCGCTCTCCGGCTGAAAGTGAGAAGATTACGAAAGCATAAACAGCGAAATTGTACGAGCGCGCTTTCAGGAAGTCCGAAGGGCAGAGCCAGAGAGAGAGAGAGAGAGAGAGAGAGAGTACTAAATGAGCGCGGGGGGGAGAAAAATAAAAAAAAAAAAGACTGGAGACGAGTCGGCGCGCGACCAATTACGAGCTGAAAACGAAGAGCTCGAGGAAAGAGAGAGAGAGAGAGATAGACGTATATAATTCTGCCGGAACTAAATAGGAATCCCGAAACGCCGAGCTGCTGCAGCTCTCGTCAAATGCGCATAATACGACACATTGGCCCGTCGACACGGAACGAAGCTCGCCTTGAAGGAACGTCTCTTGTTGAAAAATTCTGCGCGCCTCGATTTAAGTGAATGAAGAGCATTATGAACATCGCGGGCTATGGCGCTGAATAGGGACGCTGAGGCAGGCTTTCATCAAAATTCAATGGGGAAATTTTTATTTCCTTCTCTACTACTGCTGCAGCGTCCTCCTTTTTCCCAGTGAGTTTAGCGCAGGTACGTATTTTTTAATTAATGCGTATAAATTGCTCGCTTGCGCGTTATAGTGTACGAGAATTTGTCACTTTTTTCATTCCCCGTTTCGGTGATGAATTAGTTATAGATTCCGATGCGCGGAAATAACACGACGGATTGGCACTGCGTTGGAAGGTTTAATCTCGTTGAGTGCGTCGATCGAATGAAACGCTGATGCGTGTGCGCGGCTCTTTTTTTTTCTCTCTCTCTCCGTTTTTTATACGTATATAAAGCCAAGCGAAAAAGTATAATTATAAGCTTTGATCCCATCAGCTAGCTGGGTACTGGGAGAATGGGGAAATTGAAAAATTTGCATTTTCGTCCCGATGCGCGCGCGTTAATGCGTATATAACATCGTGGAATTCGCTGCGCGAGTAATTATTTCGAGTGCGCGCAGGAGCTTTTTGTTCGAAATCCCGAGCCTCGCGAGAGAGAGAGAGAGTGCAAAAACGGCCGCTCGTGTCAGGTCCAGGCTGCCGGCGGTATAATCCCCGAAAGCTCGAGGCATTATAATTTCAAATTCGACGCCGCGACTATACGCGACTTGTCACCTCTCAAAAATTACACATTTTTTTTTCCTCTCGCGACGCTATAGCTATATATGCAGTCTAACAATGCGCGACAAAAGCCATTCATCAGCAGAGCCGTCGCCACCGCGGTTATATATATATATATATATATATATATAGTGAGGAGCAGAGAAAGCAAACACTAAAGGGACGAGCATTTGTACACGGCACGGCGAAAGGGGCGATGCGAGAATGAGACTGTATTATATGTATACGGCGTGGAGCGAGGGTGCGGAGAAAGAGAAAGAGAAAGAGGAGAAGAAAAGGGACAAATATATATATATATATAACAATAAGAAAAAGAAAAGAAATCGTCCTGCATAATGACGAGAGCTCGACGTTTAATTCATTCGATACATTGACTTGAATCAAGGAGCAGCCGAGTCTCTCTCTCTCTCTCTCTCTCTCTCTCTCTCTTGGTGTACAGCGGCGACCTGGTCGTTAAAGCTGGGACTCGCGCTCCTCAATTATTCTCTAAGGCGAGCTTAGATAAGGCGCGGTCAGAGCCGCCAGACCGTGAAAATAAAAGGAGAGAGAAAAAGAGAGGACGCGAGCTCTCGCGTATATATGGCATTTATCCTCCGTTCGCCTCTCTCTCTCTCTCTCTCTTCTCGCTGTGTGCGCTGCTGTAACGCAAAGAGAAAAGTCCAACTCGATTCCGCGGTCCTTTTTCTTCCTCGTAGACGCTTCGCTGACTACCACAAAGGCGACGTTCCGGCCTCTTGCGCTCTGCTTCTCCTATATACTAGCTAGCTCTCTTACGGTTCGTGAGTATGGGGTACGGGCCTTGCAATCGCGCGCGCATGTGTGCGAGGAAAATTACGCCGAGCGTACAGTCCGTCCGTCCGTCCGTCCATCGAGGGTCATTATTTTCATTTGGAGCAGCTCGCTTGCTCTCTGTGAAATACACAGGCGTGTAGCGCGATGCTCTCTTTCGCGGACTATACTCGCCGCTCCGCAATGAGTTATGGGCGTGTGGGGGGCTGTTTTGGTGAAAACTATTACGGAGAGAGAGAGAGGCCTGTGCATCAGCACGCGGTGGTCCCGCGCTCGCGCGGCTTAATTATGAAGTTAATTGAGGCTGATTTTTTCCGATTGTTTTCTCGAGGGCCAGAGCAGTAACGCTGCTACACACACACACGCCAGCTGATGTGCAATCAGCGAGCACTAATGGACGCGCTCGCGATCGTTTATTTTCGTTCAAGAGCCGCCTCTTCTGCGCGCTCCTGATGCTGCTGCTGCTGCTGCGTGATCGATGATCTCTATATACATGTTGCGCAGATATAGGTACATATAGTTTCATGAATAAATGGCCCGTACGAGATGATACGACTTCGGCGGGTGTGGAACGAAACGAAAGCGATGTCGTGGCTTGTGTGGGTACAGTATAAGCGATGAAATTAGGTTCTTTAAATGCGCCTGTAGATGTAATCGCTTGGATCGTCTCTACGTGTCGCGATAGTGTATATACATTCTATCCAACGCGAGAAAGGCAGGACGGTGTACACGTTGATTTTAAATGCCTTTTTTATAATCTTAATCTCTGATGGTCATTGACGGATGGGAAAGGAGAGCGAAGAGAATCGATTGGCGCTCGGTAACTTTTTTTCCTTCAACGTTGAGAAGAGCGTTTGTTTTAGAGCTATTCTCTCGCTCTCTGTACCTATATCGCCTGAATCAGCGTAACGGAAGAGACAGCTTTTTTTTTTTTGTCGAACGGCGAATTCGCTCTGCTATATAGCGCGGGACGAAAAATCGCTGCGTTGCCTCGTCAGCGTTATTTTATATATAAACCTGATGTCGACGCGAGGTAATTGATAAATCAAACGCGACGCAATGAGCGGTTATCGTTGTCCTCTGTAATGAGGCATTAATCCCATACCACAAGAGGTTGCTTCCGTTCTACGCGCCGATATAATTAGATCTAACGTTTTAATGCCGTGTCGTTAGCAAGCGCTGTAAGCTCGAAGCATTTGTCAGACTTATAATACGTGCACGTCGTGTATACGACACGTATATCGGGTCGCACGGCTCCGGTTGCATTTGGGCGTGTAACGTATGAATTTCTGTTCATTAAGCATAACTAATAGTTTGTATATAACCTCTTTGGTCAGCCTGAGGCATTACACCGGTGCAGTCCTTATATCGATTAGCGCCCCAAATTTCCCGGGGCTGCGAACTCTATCCCCTAGATCTCTTCTGTATACAAAATATTAACGTAAAACTCGAAAAAATTCACCTGCCACGTGAATTTACACCCACTTTGTCGTAACGCGAGAGCCACCGTATAAATATGAAACCCTGTGGAGTTACTCGAGAGTATCGCTAAAAAGTTCCGGTGTGCTCTCTCTCTCTCTCTCTCTCTCTCTCTCCACTCAAAACTGAAATATTCACTCGTCGTTGTCTCGTCGCCTTAAATTTTTCAAGCGATATCTCCGGCCCCAGAGGATTTAACGCGAAAAATACAACCATCGAGTTATAAATTATAGCTCAGCGCGTATATTTATACAGCACTGGCGAACTTGGACATATTCCCGGTACAGCTATCATTAGTCGAATAAAACGAGCAATTGGAGCGAGAATAAAAAGAAGTTTTATCGGGCCGTATAGCTTTAATATTCGGCCACTCTGCAAATACACAAGCATAACGCCGCTGCTTTATTACGGATATATAGGTATATGCGTGTGTATGTGTATATGAAAGAGCGGAGAAAAGGAAACTCTAAAAAAAAAAGCCGGTCAGAAGGAGAGTGGCGTGCCATTTTTATGCAAAACGCACACTATTTTTTTTTTTAGGGTATACATTATCCACTTTCATGCGTGTATTAACGCGAGTTATAAAAAAAATCAAGCCGTAAAGCGATAAAACCCTCTCTCACCGCCGTTAAAGCGAGAGCTAGAGAGTATAAAGAGCTTCGGGGGGATCCAAGCGCGGGTGTAAAAAAATCATGACTACTGCATTCCGGAACGTGTGCGCGAAGCGTTGTAGGTATATATATATGGGCAAAACAAAACTCTCTATAACGCGTTATCGAGCCGTTATAGTGTTTGCTCTCTCTCTCGGAATGGGAATTTCGAGGAATATAGTATAGTGATGGTGTAGGCAATAACCCGCGCGGGTAGATTTGTTAAAAGGCCGTAATAATATAATTACCATTTTATGAGTGCCGGCGGGTTGCCGTATCTCGACACGCAGGATACCGTAGCTTCCTGTCCTTCGCGAAGGGTCAGCCCGGTGGTCAGCTCCGCTCCGGCATACTCCAGCTGTGGCTTTCTCGGTTTCACTGTAACACAAGGATTCAGGCATTTCGCTTGAATATACACCTATACATATCTCTCCATATACAGTAAAACAACTCTCGTCATTTCGACACACGTCTCCTTTATTCCGCCGAAATACCCTCGCATGCACACAGTATATATATCCTGTATAATCCCTCTCCATCGCGGTAGTGTATATATTTTTTTTTTTTTTATTCAAGCTCTCCTACTCCACTCACTAGGTCACACCAAGAGCGAGTCAATATAATGCATTTGACGGGAGCATCGATTTTCGGGCGGGATGAGCGGCGTCGTTGTAACGTCACTTTTAAGGCAGCGCGTTAAATCGTCCTCCTCGACGCCACTGCATAGATTAAATGGCTATATATTCCCGATGGGGGAGATTGACGCGTCATCCACCTGCAGCGAACGTGACTTACGGCTGGAAGATAGCGCAAGGCTTGAGAACCTCTTCAATATTCAATAACCCGGAGATAGAGAGAGAGAGAGAGAGAGAGAGAGAGAGATAAAAATATATGATTCACGTGTATACGCTGTGCGCTCTAACGCGTGTATACTTAGAGAATAGAACTATAAGCGAGATCGCATCGATGAACCATTTTCATTTAAATCAGACGTGTTTTAAAATCGTTTTTATCAACGTTTTGAACTAAAGACGCTGATGCTATTATGTTATAACGGATAGGTACTTATACGAGCGCTTCAATTTCGACGTTTAATCGATACGTTATATCGCATAATATCATAACGTGCCGGCGTCCGTCAGGAAAATATAATTCTTGAATATCAGTTTCGTGTTCGAGTTTGACGGGTAGTTAAAAATATAGTCAGATACCTATATATCTGTCTTCTACAAATATAAATTTGGAAATTCACCCACGCGACGCTGTTCAAAAGAACAAAAAGCGATAGAGGAAACGAAGAAAGCGGCAAGGGTGCGTATATACATTGTAATACAAATGTCCAATGCTAATAAAGCGCTCGGCCGAATATACTGGTATTATATACAATATATACAAATACAAGCAACCCCCGGTGCACATAAGAAATACATTCGAGTGATATCTTGAGGCATTTTCCACAGCGTCGTGTATATCCACACAATAATATACAAAAACGCTTTTAGTCGCGGAGAATAAGCTCAGGCTCGACAAAAGGAGCAGACCGAGAGAGAGAGAGCACGTCAATGTGCCTCGCGACTCCGTTCGTCTTTTCAAAGAGCACAATGCATTTCACTGCATTCGATGCGCGTCTCTCTCTCTCTCTCTCTCTCTCTCTCTCCCTGTGGCCTTTTATTTGGTTAAGCTACTACCTTAGGCGGAGAGAGAACTCGTGCGGGCGCGGTTATATTATACGCTATGCCTGCAGCTTCTCCTCGGATGTGTGTTGTTATATGTAGAACGTGCATAGGTATATCGGACAGCCGTGGAAAAGCTGCCTTGCACGCGAGGGCTTGGGAATTTATTGAGATGACAGCGCGTCGCGCGTGTTCGCATTGTGTGCGCTTTTCTAAAGGAAAGTATAATGATCTAATAAATAATTTCCACGAGTTCGTGTAATACTCACACACACGTGCGAGTGTGATGGAAATTAACACGAGTTTTTCGAAAATTCCGGTGCAGCTCGCGCGCGCGCGCGACTGGGTTATTAATGCACGCGCATCAGCGAGACTTTGTTATACGTTATACACGTGCATATAATAGTCCCAGCGCGATGAACAAAACGAGTGTCATTTTTTTTCATCCCGCGAGAGAGCAGTATACAGAGAGAAAAAAAAGAGCGCTCGTTTTGTAAATTCGAATAACCGGGCTTTTTTTTACAGAACGAGAGAGAGAGAGAGCGAGAGCTGCGCGAGGACGAAACTTCATTTATTATCCCGATAAAAGGTTCGCGTCCTCTTGGTATCACAGGCGCATCGATTTTTCATACGCGACAACGCGCGAAAGCAGCTTCAAAGGTTAACCATCCAATCCGGCATCGAGAGTTGCTAGCGCGGAAATACTGAAATAGCCCCATCATACGCGAACTAAATACATACACCTGTGTACTATATATATAGTCTTTCGTTCCTCTCGTGAGCGCGAGTCCGGACAAAAAGACGTTCCCCGGGGAACGAATTAGCCCGAGTAGAGAGCTGCACAGCACGTATGAGCCGTAAGTATAATATACCGTAAGTGCATACAAAGTACAGGACTTTTCCCCAATAAACTTTTTCCCGCTTCGTCCACCAGGGAAAGAGAGAGAGAGAGAGAGAGAGAGAGATTATACGTCGCGAAGCTATATGGCTATACTCGCGGATGTGCACACATATATATATATATATATACAGTCGCGAGCTATAGCGTAAGGAAAACGGCCGAATAATAGACAAGAGAGTGCATTCCGTATAGTCGTAGAAAAGAAATCTCCGCTGCAGGCTCCATTAAGGGCAATATAATTTAGCTTAGGCTTAACTTTCCATCGGCTCGAAAAGGCTTCCATACTACTACCGCTTTATCTATACTGTTCTAGTCACGTGTGTCTGTGTGTGCGTTTCTCTTGCTTCATCTGGCTTCATGCAGCGATAGAGACTCGCGCCGCGCTTACGACTTACGAATACACAGACGCACACAGAGAGAGAGCTGCGCGCGCTCGTATAATGCGCGCTTGCGCTATACGGCAAAACGACGGCCATTAACATTAAATCCCCGATGGTAATGAAGGGTAGGGTCGTTTAGACAATGAATAGCGCCGGTTCGTAATTAGCGCGACTCTCTGTTGGCACACACACACACGTGCGCGTCTGCGTATATACACATAAAGTACACATACAAACGAAGTCTTTCCCAGGAGGGAAAAGCGTCCATTCGAACGCGCATTTTTCAGCGTGCCTTTTGACGCGGAAAGGCTCACTTTTTTCCACCTCTACCTCCTCCTTCTTCCCTTCCCGCTTATACGCGCTTTCGGTTTCTCGCGGTATATAGCTGTGCGCGCATTAAACAATTACCCGCGTTTGAATTTACATTTCGCCGCTCTTTTTTTTTTCCTCCCGCGCTGTGGCTGCGCCTATATACTCCTTCCAACCCCTATACTACGGGATCCCACGGGACTCCTGACTCGAGCTACTATGGAAATGATAATTTAGCATTTTCCTCGTGTACATTGTGCCTGCCGGGGACTTGACTTTCTCTCTCTCTCTCTCTCTCTCTCTCTCTCTCTCTCTCTCTTGGAATCGAGTCCCGCCACCGCCGCAGACGGTATTGTCGCGCGGAGCTTTTTTGTCGAGTGAATTTTTCAATTATCGCGATGGGAAAATCCATTTCTCTCGACGCGAGCGCGCGCGCGAGAGAGAGAGAGAGAGAGAGAGAGAGCAGCGGCAGCAGCTTTTGATTGTTCGTTTGTTTCGCGCGTTAATTGAAATATGATATATATCTTTACGCGATATATCCTCGGTTTCATTTCGTAAGTGTGTGTGCGTTTCTATATACTATATTATAAGCATCGTCGCGGCGAGAATACATCTCGCTGCTGTGGATTCTCATCAATTCATATACCGTCGAGGACACAATAGCTTCGCTGCCTCGTTCGTTGCGTGGTGCCGAAGTAGCCTCATCGAAATTGCGAAACGTATATAATAATAGTTGCGCCGGACCACTTTATCCTACTGCACGCTGTGGTTTCGGGGACTATAATACAAGCAGATCAAGCTAATTAACAATACACGTATATAGCTACCACATGCGTTTAATCTCGCTACAGCGAGCCGTATACGAATCACGTACCATAGGTCACTTCCCTTTTCAACACAGCGGTACGACTCGAGCTTTTCGAGTAAATCCTCCAATTTCTCTATTTCGTTACGACGAGAACATCAGCCGCGGAATTGAGCAAAGGGGCCGGACGAGCCGGTCTTCGTCGTATATATATATATATATATATACACACAGTCGTATCCTTATCGCTCCAAGGAAATCGCGGCGAGTAAAAAGCGCGGAGAACCTCTGGAAAAAGAGGAGGAACACGAACTGAGTTGAAAAAAAAAAGCGACAACGAAACTCGCTCTGCGAATGAGGAACAAAGGAGATGAGCCGCGAGTAAAAAAGAGCGGTGGCGGTATACGGTAGAGTATAAGAGGGACCCAAATAAGAGCAGAGCGACTATACGGACCGAAAAGTCGCTTATAAGCTTGACGTATTGGGAACATTTTTGTATCGTCTAATTTCGTTATAGAGGCGCTTCGCCGAAAAAGCCGAAATGCTATATAGTATTCACGATATAATGGAAATTATACCCGTGTAAAATCGACGCCGGAATTTACGAGAGCTGCATACTTGCCGAGAGATAAACTATGAATCAGTGCGCGTGGTATGAGACAAACATATATGCGATAAATATGCGATCGTAATTAATCGCGCTTCGTACAACCCTTTGCAAAGGGGAGATTCATTGCGCGCAGTGTATAAGTACCGTACAATTGTAGGACTACAATTAGCGATCTAATTTTCTGATAAAGTTCCAATCAATTTTCGTGTGAATCAGATCCTATAGACTATATCGTGTGGATGAAACCGTTACTGCTCGTATATACCGATCGATTATCGGGATCGGTTCCTTGCAATAGTTATATATATATCGCATAGGCCATATATCGGAGATGAAGGAAAGCCACGTTTCGCTATGAAAAATCGATTTCAATTTTGGTCAATGCCTGCGCCAGTGTATTTAGTTTGTGAATAGAGCTCTATTAGAATACCGGCCTGCAGGCGTTTACGTAGTCCCTCCGCTGCTACGCGACGTGTATGTATAACCTACACATAAACGACTACGTTGTTAACTTAGCTTTTACTCGCTGATCGAATGCGTTAAAATCGAGTTGTATATACGCGGGCAGAGAGAGTATATACAACGATATTTCGCGATTGAAGGCAAACTCGTATAATTCAATTTTTTACGTCAAAGTTTAAACATCCCCCGATTAATTAATTCCAATTCCGTTGAATATTGACTCGCGTGTAAAGTTGCAAAAAAAAAAAAAATAAATAAATAAATAAATAAAGATAAAACGGATGCGCATTTCGCTCTAATGGCCCGCACTTTCATCGTGCTCGAACAGAAATCCTTTTTTGGCGATTAAAGCTCATGTTTCCAGCGCGCTGAATTTTTTTTTCCCAAATAAAATGTATCCGTCCGCGCTCATTGACAAGCCGTTGAGTTCGCGTAAAAATTTTTGAATTGTAAAAGTAACAAAAAACAAAATTAGTGTCGTGCGACAGGTTCCCAAAGCGCGTTTCATAAGGTCCTCTTTCTTCCATTCTTATCTGTATGTACCTGCAGCACAGGTTGTCGTATACAAACAACAAACAGAAGACACAAATCTCATATCGCGATTTCCGGCCGGAACGAGGGTATACACACGCTCCCCAACGACATAAAAATCTTTCTCAATCAAAGCAACGCAGCGTGTCTACAACAAAGGTGTGCACAGAGAATAACACACTGTCAACACGAGGGGAAAACGGACGTGTGCGCCTCGCTCGACTAAAAGAGCGAGAGAACGACGAGACGAGAAGAAAATAGAAGGCAAGGAATGAAGGAAAGGCGCGCGCGGCAGACTGTACGCGAGAAAAAGGACACAAGGCGGTGGCGCGCGAGAAAGCAAGCCCAGCGAGGCGCAAAGCCGCGCGATAACGCGATATCTCTTACAAAGCACATACACACACACACATGCACACACACGTGCACACAGGAGAAGCGAAGGAAAACAAACGAGCGTATCATACCTCGGACGAGGAGCCGTGCCGGAGGCGAGGTGAGGGCGTCTTGTCGGGTAAAGTCCCCGGGCGTGACCTGACACTCCCAAAGTCCATCGTCGAACTCGAGGCTGGCCCTCTTAACCAGGAGGGAACAGTCACCGTCACGGCCTCCGGCCCACTCGTACTTATCGGGGTGTACCCCTACGGGTTTTCGGTCCTTCTGCCAGATACACTGGCCACGTTTGTCCTGTACCAGACAGCGAAGCTTCACATCCTCGCCTTGGGAAACCTCCTGGTACTGGGCGGGTACCTCAGCGAAACGCTGCTCCGCCGCCGTCGTCCACTGCGCCAGTAGCAGGACCAGCAGTGTCGTCGCCAGTGGAGTCATCTTTTTGCTTTTTTTTTTTTAGCTCTTCTCTCGATCGCACACCGATCTGTATCACAGTGTCTTCAGATAACACTCTGGATCAGCAGGGCTGATGATCGATGGCAATTCTGGAGCATTATCACACCTCTTGAGCTCACGCGATACCGATGTTCCCGTCTATATTCTCACACTATAACGCGCGCCGGTCGTGCAGCGATCGGATTTCGCTTTCTACACACACACAATATCCGTCGTTCCGATCCGGCCGATTAACGTCGAGCCGAAGCCTGCAGAGTTATGCTCTATCTAGGATCTTTCGTACGAGCCGATCAGGAACCGATCGAGCGCCGATCGATCATCTCACGATCCGCTCTCTTTTTTTCTCTTCTCTGCTACAAGGCTTGATCTCGTCACTGTCCCTTTTTTTCCAGTCCTGGGCAAGCTCCGCGCACACGGGAGACGGAACCTCGAGGGAGTGGCTGTAGAGGCGCGGCTCTTTGATTCCTGATTTTCTTGCGCGCAAAGATTCGGATCTAAGCTGCGGTATAAGCCGTGGCGTCGTACTTTCACCCGGTGGTTAGTTCCTTTTAATTCAGCGCGCGCCGCACCGGGTCAATTGCACGTACACACACTGCACTGTAGCTCCAAGCGTTTACTTCTGTTTTGGACTATATGGGCGCGCGAGTCTTCGACGCTCGTGGGAAATTTCAGCCGCGCGGCGATTGGAATGCCTTTTTCACTGGCAGCGCGCTTAGCCAACTTTTTCTTCTCTGTGCAATCTTTCGCACTTACCGATAGCGTATATATACGTACACTATTGCTGGGAAATCGACGGTTTGTAATTATTTCAGAAAATACCTTGGCGAGTATCGGTTGAATTGTTATTAGTCGGCAGATCGCGAGTTATGTGCAATAAGCGTAACGGGTCATAACACGCGGTCATTATATAGCTTCCTCGCGTGAAATTTTACTATACGGATCGGGAAGCAATACTTTCACCGATGTGATGGGCGCGCTTTTCAATCGGTCTCTCTTTTTATATTCACGATCGGCTTTCCACTGGAAATTTTCGAATCGTTATTATACACTTCAAGTCAACGCACTGTTTTTTTTTTTTTTTTTACACACGTTGCACTCGCGCACAGAGTATAAGGTATAAGGATGTATACGAGGATAAAGAAAGAAAAAAAAACAAGCACTCCAATATATCCTCCGAAAATCTTTGAAGAAAACTTCACGGTAGTCACTCGTTCCGGATGAAACTTGAAAAATCCATTCACTCGGCGCTTACGACTCTCGCCTTTACATACCCCAAGAGTAAGCTCGAAGCGGAAAAAGTTTCTCTCGAAAAAGTTCCTCCGCTGCTCTCTGGCTAAAGCTGTAGTCAGAGGAGAGCCCCGGCTGTGAGCGGCGCACGCTCGTATGACAGAATGCCGTTGTTTGGCGGGCGAGAGCCTCGTGCAGCCGCGAGCTAGCTAGCTATAGTTGCTCAACGGCGCCACCGTCGCTCTACGGCTCTCCTTTTCAAACTTGCGCGCGACGCTCCCCCATCGTATATAGATAGGTATGTATATAGCTATATCCTTGTGTATATACACATATACCGCTATACGAAGCGAGAGCTCACGTGCATTTACCTGTTCACGGGGTATCGCATGCCCAGAGCACCACCCTCGCGCGACTTTGCTTCGGTGCTTGCTATCCTCTTTTTTGTCTCCTCTATACTCCTTCTCCTTCTCGTCGTCATCGTGCCGTTTCCTTTGTGATACTCGACGCGCGCGATCGACGAAGAAGAACGGTCAATGAAACTCGCGCGCTGTATAATCCATATACACGAGGAAGAAAGGAAGCTGCGAGTATATCGGCTGTAATACGGAAAGCGAAGAAAGAGAGGAGAGAGAACAATGCGAGAGGGAGCTAAGAGAAAAAGTAACAATGCCAAGCGTCAATCGATCCTATATATACACCGCTTGGCCGCTGCAATATACAACGCGTTCGGGTCTCGGTAGCCGTTGTACCGGCGAGTATATACACACACTCGGTGCATATAGGCCGAAAAGTAGGCGCGCGCGCGTGAGATCGCTGATAAGAGAGAACGGCGTGCTTCGCTGACTGCAGGTTGTTGCTTTGCTGCACGAGTGAGAGATTGTGAAAAAAATCGACGACGAGACAACGATTGTATACCCGAGAAGAAAGAGACCAAAGAGAGAAAAGTGTGTGTATTACGGAAAAAAAAAGGTTGCGTGTCTTAAAAATGTTCTCGAACGGACAGCGATCGATCAAATTTTCTTGATCCTAAATGACGTCATCCATTTCGAGTGACAATGTGCCTTTTTTCGACAGCTCTCTGTACGACATGAGCACAATGGGCCGTGCATTTTTCTTCCGGGCGACATAATGCTTCTCGTCGTCGTCTAATTGAGTGTGAAAAAAAATGATATTACGAGATTGCTCTCGAAAGAGATTTTACTTATTATCAACGAAAAAAAAAAAATGAGGAAGCGCAGGTATATAAGGGCGGGAATGAAAATTACGCTCGTGTGTATATGTATACGTTATGCATTTGTCCTTTGAGCAGCTTCACGCTGGAGAAAAAGTAACAAGCAGACGTTTAAAAAAGAATTTCTAAAGCTTGTGTGAACTCCTGCGCGCAGAACTCTGTCGGATCTGAAAAACCATTTTTTAATCTTGCCAGCGAGAGACGCGACCGTTACAGCATAGGAATTTCCTCGAGTAATTTCTCTCCTTTTGATGCTTTGAATGTTCTTTTTTTTTTTTTTTTTTTTACAGAGATAGACGCAAAGGAGAGCGAGCGTCACATACGAAAATACACACTATTATAACGTATCGCGCGTGGACTATAGAGCAACAAAGGACTGCATAAACAAAACGAGCTGATCTTTAAAACATTTCAGTGCCACGCCTCGGGGAGAGATAAAGTCGTGCAATTTCGGAGCATTAGCCTAATCTCATTTACAAAATCCCGTGCCGCAGAGCGAGACTTCAGCGCTGCTGCGGCAGTAGCGGAGGTGAAGAAAAAAGGACACAGAAAATAATTCTACGCTCCAAAAATTCCCCCGTAAAACCGAACTATATACGAAAGAAGAAAAGCCCGAACTCAGCTACATCCGACATTGAGTGCTATGGAGGTGTATAGCTCAGGCACAGTGAGTAGAAAGAGAAAATCAAAGTCAAAGAGTGTATATATAGCGACGGAACGCGCATATAAAAGAGACAGTCTCGCGTAAAACTTGCGCGTCTGTGTGTGGCTCTGTGTCACAGTATAAGTGTACAGGACTCCCCCATATAGCCAAGCAATGGAACCGCGGTGGTGGCGATGGTCGTGCATACAGAGAGACAGACAACACAGACATATAGCTTATATATATAGCGGCGCGTTATGCGGTAGCGGAGAACCTAACCAGTGGAAGCGGAAGACGAGGCTTCCCGAGGCACGCGTGCGTATCCAACCCTGTCTCCTCTACGCTACTCCACAGGCGTATACAGAGCTCTGGCTCTATCCTTATTATTCGAGCGTGTTATCATTATGCCATGCTACGCTAGGTTCCACTGCTGCGGTTCGTACTCCCCCCCCCCCCCCCACCCTCCATCGTATATATGTATACATATCCTTTTGGCTTTTCGCCATTCACTAATATACTGTTCGACGCTTCGGCCCAGCTGTTCTACATTTCGAGCTACGAATTTTCAAATGGAGTACAAGCGCGAGCCGACGACTGACCAAAAGCGCGCGTTTGTTCACATGCACGAAGACGTAGAGAAGAGCTGAGCTCATGGCTTGTGGGCATGGCGCGACGTGAGGGAATTTTCTACTCGGACTTTTTTTTTTTTTTTTTTTTTTGTTTCATCAACCGGACTGTGTACATACACAGAGCACGTATTGTGTGACTAAGCCTGGCAAAGCATGGCTTGACTTTTGTCGTTGTTATGCGTAGAAAGGGGTACTTGGATTTCTCGTGTTTTTGACCTCGTTGACACCTCAACTTGTAGATCCCGTTTAGAGAGTCGCGGCTTGTGTTAATGTATACAACGCTTTGCGTTTTTTAGCTTTTCTCGGAACTATTTTCGACTCTGGTTTTTGCTAATTAACTCGAAAATATGAATACACTCTCGCGGTGTTGGCCTAATCCATCTTGTCACAATAGTCGGACTTTCTTTTTGTATACAGTGTGAGATAAAGGGCTCACGCGTTCAAAAAAAAAAAACTGTTTTAATAAATTTTAGAAGTTACGGCTGTTCAATCAGCTTTGTTCGCGGCTGCGGCTGCCAATGTTTTCTCCCAATAATTAGACCCACATAATACCAGCGGCGTTAGCTATCTGAATGCGTGCGAGGATATAAAGCAAATTTATTAGTCGTACTTATAAAAAAGGTAATTTTGAGTTTGTTACGCAAGGAAACACGAATGTATTTGCACGTTTGAATAGATCTCCGGTTATTACATTCAAGTTTCTTTTTTTTTATCTTGCGTTTCGAAATTAGAAAACCTTAGTCGAGTTGTTTATTAAAAAAAAAAGAATTATTTGCAACTAAAAATCGTGCAAGTTTTCTACAAAGTGCCTATAATATCCTCTTACCAGTTTACCGGTGATTTTCTTTATTGTATCGCTTTCAATTGAATTTTCACAGATTCTGTGCGGGAGGTATAAGCGGATCAAGTTATTTTCTTTTCAAATCCGTGTTTTATGTGCGGAACGATGCGGTGTAGGTTTCTTAAGATGGACTTCCAAGGAAAAAGTCTGTGCACAATAGCCCGCGAAGCATTTATACCTCGTGTAATAGAAATTAATTCCTCAAAATACACGAGACACTCGAGTTCCTTTGTATATACGCGAGCACTTATTTGTGCCGATTCAGAAATACACGTGTTGTTTCTTCGATTACAAAACTTGAATTTCCAAAGGATGTATAGAACAACGCGTGTACTTTGTATTTTGGACACACACGCGGCTATACGATAAATGGATCGATTAATATCCAAATGGCGAAATTCGTTTCTCGAAAGCCGATATGATTCCTCCATTGTAGTATGCGCAAGCGGTTAAAGGGTCAGTTTAATATTTATGAACATATAGAACGCGGGTATAAACGTGGGGGAATTTCCTTTTGTTTCCTAGCCGATGACTAAGTGGGTGACGCTACGTCCATCAAGATTGCGGAGGTTCCGAGTATTTTCAAACTCTTTGCTGAACGCATTATGAGCTGAGACTCGTTATACATTTTTGATTGATTTTAGAGGAGCCTTTTGACTCATATTAGTGATTCATTATATTATATCATATACTGTGTGAGAGATTCCGACGCTGGGATAATTATCCTGATGGATTCGCGTCAAGATATATATATATATGACTGGCGCATACGGTTTATGGCGAAAAATTCGCCGAATTTGATATGGGATTGGCAATTAATCAAAATGCTTTCAAAGCACGAGCTTGTTCATTGGTATAATACTCGTAAAATTTCGTATCGTGTGATTGCGACTAATAAAAACTGGTGAAATATTCAACAGCTAAAAATATAAAACTATTATTCACACCAAGCGGACATCCGCCTACGCCTGAACGTATAGGGTAAACACACAATCGAGAGATATTTAGATTATCAGCTCTCCCTCGATTTTTACCTATATATATATAAAGTTCAAACAACCTTTCCCTTTTCCATGACAAGGATCCCATCAGGGACGACATCAGAGAAAGAAAATAAATGGCTTAAATCATTCACGAGGGAGGCGCGCGCATAGGGACAATCCGCTTATATGTCCGATAAAAGAAATTTCAAATCGCCTCTCGGCGTTATACTTTCGACATTCTTTCGGCTTGAATCTACGCTGGCGGCGGTAGTGACGGAGGCTATTCAAACACCTACTTTTCAGTTACGACGTAACTGTGCATTGTTAATGAGCATTGTTAATGGAAATGCAGACTATGCGTGACTGCGAGGAAAATGTACCCCCCACATGTTGCTGCCGCGGGCGTTGCTGCCGCGGGCGTTGCTGCTTCTACTGCTGTGTAGATATATATATATATATAGCGATGGTCGAATGTTTTAGCGTTCGGCGCCATGGCTTCAAAACGTGAATACAAATGCAAACAATGCAGTATTTGAGAACGCGCTCTGCCTTTCCCTATACTATGCACACTGCAGTACTGTGTGTGCCGCTTATTAATCAAGTTTTTATTCAGCTTCTCTGATATGGTCGAATAACGCATTGGCACATGTCATTGTCTCGCGAAGCACCCGCCGGTTTTGTTATACGTCTGGCGTATATATTTGCTCTCGGCTAATACCTATTTGAATAATGGACTTAAAATTCTACGTTTTAAAATTATTGAATTATGCGTTAATAAAAAGCTATATATTTTACGGAGCAGCGTCTATATGAGGATTTAACATATTATATATCATTATTACAATATCTGTCAGAAATGTAACGCGTTCTACATTTTTATAACGGCTAATTAACGCGAATTATTCCGGTATGATAATAATATATCATTCGTTATTTTCGTACACCGAGCGATATCAATATTAACTGGCAGCTTTATTCGTAATGCCCGCAAAGGGTCGCGAGTTTACTGTGCCGGCTAAAATATATTCATCAAAAAAATTAGCACAACAAACGAAATTGAAAAATGTCCCTCCGGCGCTTTGGAAGAGCGCGGGCTGGTGTATGCAGCCTGTGTGTTGTGTATAGAGTGCGCCATATGCGCGATTAATCCGTTTGAATGCGCTGCACTTGATACTTGAATGAACGGGGGAAACAAAAACAGCGGACGTTATATAGGTAGGTGCGTGACAGTGCCGCACGTGTTATTCGTTCATAGAAATGCATTCGTGCGTATGTTATAAGATTTTGCTTCCTCTGATGTGTGTATATATATATACTTTTATATACGCGGCGAAACCCGTCAAGACGGACAGCTGCTTGGCTTATTACGACGCGGGCTATTGTATGCGCGTATACTCTGCAATTCGTCCTCCTTGCGACGGTCATCATTATAATATTTTACATTTCGCCACCGCGAGCACCTGTTGTGTAAATGTCTTTTTTTTCTTGGGTTTCGACGCTTTGTGTGTGCTCAGAGTTGAAAGTTCACTCGTATATCTTCCATGGATATTATAAGCGGTAATTTCTCTTTTTTTAAGCTCCTGGAGAACGACAGGTTGTTACCTTACCGATCCGACGATCGACGCGATGCCGATCGAGGCTCAGATGCTCGGTTGGTATAGCGGTCTTGATTACCGATTTATACAGGGATCTGCAATGAATCGGTGATGTGGTAAGTGTTGTTGATCTTTCTCCGATTTCGTTTTTTTAAATATATTTAAATTGCCCTGTTTACCTAGTTATAAATTTTCATTTCAATATTTATGACTTACTGCGCACGATATTATGACTTCATTAAACCTACCGGCTAGATTGTTTACAATTCGGCTGTTTGTTTCCCGCGAACGCAAAATATCCGGCAGTCCGTAATAAAACTATGAAATTTTATTTTTCTCACTAATTATCGAGGTGATACTCTGTCATCGTTCTCGTTAGAAATTTGCATAATGGCGAGGAAATAGGGAAGTACGAAGAATACAACATCGTGTAGTATGTTTTTCAATTTAATCGTTTTATTCTTGTCGATTCCATAATTCGCACTGACGTGTACTATATCTGACTACGCGCGAATCGTTGAAAAAAAAAAAACAAACACAATAATATACGCACATACAATAAGCTTAAAAATTAGTTGCAATAATTTACGAAGAAAAATAAAACACGCTAAAGCTAATAATACATCTGGGATGACATCACATTAAAGTAGACGCGATATACAGACGAGGCTTCAAATCGATCCTGTGTTGCTGTTGTTTGTTCGTCAATCGCAAGCTTTTCTCTCGCATCGATACATGACATGCGTGTGTTGCGAGAAAGTGCGCGAACAGCAAGGAAGCAGCCCTTTTTTTTCTCTCTTTTCACACTCGGTCGCAACGGAAAATGAAACAGTACAGTTCACGTCCATTTCTCGTTTGTCGGACAAAGTAAAACGACGCGACCAATTGCACACGCCCGGTAAAAAATCTTGTTTCGCGTGTATACACACACGCATTTCCGAAACTCAATTGTACTGCTACAGTAGCCAAAGTCAAAGCACGATATAGCTTTGCTGTAGCGATAACAAACAACTTTCGACCGCGTTTTGTTTAAATAACAATCACTCCGTCCATTGTGCGGCCTGTCTGTTTTTCTGAAAATATTCAAAAAAAACCAGTTGCGGCACTGGATAACTCGTTGCATATGCTCGTATTGGCTGAGTTACAACAATCGAAGCGTGAAAAAGCTTTCTTTCAGCGCGAAAACGAAAAATTTTACCGTGCAATTTTTATCACAAGATTCGCACACACACACACTCATACATATTCCGAGCGACCAGAAACTATACATATACACAATAATACAAATGAAGTGTAACGCAATGATGATGATGAAGCGCCTATTTACAATACAAGATGATAGATATGAGGATGATATTTACAAGAGCTCGATGATGGCCACTTTCCAAGGATAGAGCCCAGGGGTATCCACGTGCATATAACGAAGATCGAGCGGATCATGATTGAATTGGAAATGAGTGCTCTTCCTCCTGACTCGCGGAACTTTCACGTGTATCCAAAGAGAGAGAGAGAGAGAGAGAGAGAGAGAGAGAGATAGGCACGCATACATCGGTATGCTGTGCTCGTCCGTTCGGCTCGATCCGTCATCCATATACTCTTCTTTCTTCGCTTCTATTGTCTCCCCCTTTCCTGGACGTGAAAGTTTTTTTTTTCGTCGATCCCTCCGCCGCCGCTGCTGCCTTTTGATTCCGAATTAAAACAAAGACGAGCGACATGCTCGCAGCCAATTTCGAGCGAGTGAAGCCTCTATGCGTCGAATTTTTAGTTCTCTTTCTATCGACAGTGTCCGCAGGGACAAGTCGATTCATCAGTCTTTGCTCGTCGAGTGAAAGAGATCCCGGGACTTCATCAGTAGAATCTCTCGTGGATCAACAGGTTGTTGGGTCTGTTGATGCGTGCGTAGAATCTGGCGGGTGGCATGAATCGGTAGATACTTGCCGATCTCAGAGTCTTTCTGGGTGGCAGCATTTCGGTCGCGGGTTCATTGCTCGACGACGATTTCTTCGCAGACTCGAGGTCCTTAATGGTGGGCAGATGGGTGTCGTAGCGGATGTCCTCGATGTCCTCGTCCTTTGGCAGAGGACGTTGAGCGTCGTTTGGTACCGGACGACCGTCAGGGTAGACACGGATCACCATAGGTCCCGTGAGGTAGGGACCGGTGTGTTCGGATGGGTGGACGTAATCGTGATTGGAGTTTGTCTCCTGTGGCAGCTCGTTGTCGCCGACAGCTGTAATGAAAATAATTACTCGTTAGATATCGCATATGTTTATGATTAGTAGCAACGTATTATGAAAATGAAAGGTGTATACAGCAGCGGCTCCGAAAATCGCGAGGGATCTCCTCGATTATACACGTCGCGAAGCGAGAGCGTGTGTTTTAGCGTCGGTACTAGGAAGAGTGACGAGTCGAACAATGGGCCTTGTCGATCGTGACAGCACGAGTCGAGCACAATGCGGACGTCCATCAAAGTCCTTCGACTTATGCTAATGCGAGACGACCCCCGCTCGCGATGTGCACAACATCCCAACACGTACACACACGTATAGCTCGCGGAGGTTCTTTCTTCCTACTTCCGACGTGCGCGCCTTATTCGAGTTCGCGCGAAAGGGCCATTTCGTCGCGCTTCTCTCTCTTTTACGTGTATTGTGTATATATGTATCCCATCAGCTGCTCTCCGCCCCTGAAGTTCTTTCCTTGACGAGGACAGCCATTATATTCTCTCTTTTTCTTCCTGATCGAAGTTACACGCCACGATTACCGGCGAGACTCGAGAGAAGGTATGTAGGCCAAGGCGCGAAATTAAACGTTCGTCTCTTATGTTTGTCCTCTTCGATTTCCTCTTCGCAAGCCTGCAAGAGACGGATGAGCTAATCACCGTGATTGCTCTCGCTTCTTCTGTTTTTATTTCTCGACATACTCTTACGAGGAATTTAAACAATAAAGCCGCTTATTGTACTCTCTCTTTTAGTGAGCTCTTTGACGAACGGAATTAGCTGAGTGTGGTCTGAAGTAGGCCGCATTGTGTCCGGCTTAATTTCAAGATCAAACAATGAGCCCAGCGAAAGCCTGTAACTGCTTATCATAACGACAGCCAAAAAACACAGCGTACAAAAGGGGTCAGAGGCGAAGCTAATGCGACCGCTAGCGCACAAAGCCGCGGTTCTTTTTATCCGCGAAAAATATCGCGGGGAGAGTTGCGCCGTGCGGTCCTCGTCTCTCTCTCTCTCTCAGTAGGTAGGTATATAGGTAGTCCTTTCGTCGCTGAAAACGTGCAGCAGCAGCAGCAGTGGAGAAAATGTGAAAGCTGAGCGAGCTGCTGCCGCAGCCCATTCTTCGTTCCCAGAAGAGCGCACGCGAGACGAGAAAAGAAAACAGAAAAGTGACCTCGATCCGCGGAAACGTTCGATCCTCTCTCGAAGGAAAAGCTGCAGCAGCGAGAAATGTCGTGCGCACTCGACCCCGTCTCTCCTGCTATGTGTATACCCTTCTTTTTTTTCCGTCCTCCTCTCTCCTTTCGTGTGTATGTTTACGTACATGTACACACACGCGTGTCGAGATTCTCGCGTGCCGATTCGGAAGGCGGAAGGAGCGACCACGACGACGACGACGACGGCTGCTGCTTTTTTTCTTTTTGCTCGCTCTCTATACTCCCTCTCCGCTTTCGATGCTGAGATTATATAGCGCGCGATACGTGTACTGCACAGCCGATCGTGGATGAAATTTCAACGAAGCTCTGTTTTCTTTTTTCGCCCAAGCCAAAGCGTACTCGGTTTATTTTCGCGCGAGCAAGCGCGCTGGATATCGCGTATGAATTTTAAAAACCACTGCCAGAACGGATTTGACAAATCTCCATGGAGTGCTTATAAACGATGAAATTCGAGATGTGTGTCTAATTTTAGAAAATGAATATTATATAGGTATTCTTTAAAATTAGAAAGCTTTACTATATATAGCTCTCGCATAACTTTAAATGAAAATCGAACCGGGAGAAAAGTTTTCTACTCTATGCAAGCGTATATAATACGCGATCGATAAGCGAGACTTTTTTTTGTGCTGAATTTCACCGCTGCTGTATTTCATGCGAAGGATGTTCACGACGCGCGCGCATGTATGTATGTATATGGAGAAATTATGGATGGCTGTGTGGAAGTGTATTTACCTAGCGGATCGGCATCGGCAGTCGTGTGGAAGGTGTGCTGACCGAGGCGCGAGGCCGTCTGCCTGTTGTTGCCGAGCATAGCTCTCCAAACTGCAAGAGAAAAGAACGGAAAATCCGCGTTTAATTAGGCAACTCTCGATGCGCGCATCTCTCTCTCTCTTACTCGTATATAGTATACGATCATTTGGATTTCTCTTTTCTGCGCTCTGATATGGCGTGCTGCAGCCGATTTCAATCTGCCGCTTAATCGCTCAACGCGAGCGTGTTGTTCTCGGCATTTTTTACGCGGGAATAATAATTTTTGAAAAAGAATTAGCGATTTCCGGCGAGATTAAATACCGCAATTACGAGGCAGGGCGACCTACGGGAAGGAATATAAAATAATCGTTGGGTTAATAATAACGAGCGATTATCGGAAAGACGGGAAATTTCTAGAGAAATCGGGCGATTCTTTTAAAAGAGAAATCCAAATTAACGTATGTCAGCGATGCGTGTACAAGCGCATAATTATAATGTGATTAATTATCATGTAGTATATGAACTTACTGATATCTTTGGCGCCGCGCTGGTAAGGATCCATTTCATCTAGCTTGTCGTCGTCGATGTGGGCTAGATTTTTCAGTCCAGTGATCAGTAGGTTCTTATTGCAGTCAGGCTTACTCGATTCCGAGCAATACTGCGTTACTTCTTGGCTGAAGATGCGGTACAGGTGACTCATCTGTGAAACAACAAGCGCAACGATTAGGAATCTCCCGCTTCAGGCTATATCGTGAATTTAAAATCATTCGCGTGCTGCAGAGAATTCCAGGCGCTCATTGCGTCACCGCAGTGTATACTATTATGCAGCGATTTATTGTCATCCGGAAAAATTAAAACAAGTCTCATTTTGATTTCTTCTGGTTATACAAAACGCTAACCGATCGAAGATAGGTGCGATGTCGTCGTTGGATTTTGCAACGTGCCAAACGGCTTATTGTATAACATAACGCAATTCCAAAGGCGTAATATGTATCGAACGAAAAGAAGACGTGCTCGCGGTACCGGTGAACATTGCCGAAATAGCAGGGACGTGCTACCGATTCCCGATGTCGAAAATGCAAAGAGGATCCTTACGCGAACTCAGCTTGCAAGAACTAAGAGTACGCGAAGAAGAGCGAAGGATGAAGAAAAAAGGGGAAAAAAAAACGTCGTCGTCGCGGTTAGTTAACGCGCTAGAACATTCCGGGCGCGTTTGGTGAAACTTCTCAGCTCGTCGAGAAGGCGATTTGTTACCACAGAGCGAGAGAGCAATCGCGACTGCTGTTATATGCACGTCGCGTCTCTATCTCTCTTTCTCTTCGTCACGTCGCCGAGCAAAAACAATATTGCAGTGGCAGCAGCGCAACGAGCCTCATCTTCGCCGGTCTTTTGTCGCAACCGATTTTTCGCGTCACATTACACGAGCTCGAGAGGGAGAACGAGAAGAAAGCGCTTAACGATCTGACGACCACTTGTAAATTGTTTAAAAGCGACGCTTTGTTTTCGCAATGCTCTGTACAAGCTACCGGTATGAGTATATGTGTATAATGAATCCTTAACGATCGGTATCGTATAGCGTAGGTAATAATCCTTCGAAATCTCTCTCTGCGAATCGCGTATGTGCATAATATGCGAAAACTCGCGCAAATGCACGGGTAAAAAGGACAAATCACCCGCACAATACAGGCCGTATACACTAGCTCACGACCCGAATACATATTTGCATCCGCGAGCGAGAGAGATCGGGAACGTCGATAATCCCTCGCGGACGATGTGCGTCGTACGAGCAAGCGAGAGAGTATATACGTGTGTAAGCGCAGAGGAGCGTTTGACGGATATCGGGAGAAAGCGATCGCAAACAGTGCCAACTATTCAAACAGCGGATGAGACGTAATTAGCGCGGAAAGCCTGCAGCGGCGTTATATATGTATATACGAGTACGTATACACAGCTATAGTATATACAGGCGTTGAAGTTTTTTCTCTCGCCAGCTTGTGTCAATACACGTTATATGCGTCCGCGTCCGCACTTTCGAAACAACTTTGTCTCTCTCTCTCTCTCTCTCTCTCTCTCTGATATCTCGAATACAAGCGTGTGTACGCGAAGAGTTGGAGAATTTTTTGTCAAAAATTCGCGAAAATATACGTAATTTCTCGCGCGCGTGTACGCACTCCACTTGATTGGACTGGGTCTCTCTATATCTGCGATAAATTTTACCGAGAAAAGCTTCATGGACAGGCGACTATATTTCTAAGGCAGGAGAGCCATGATCTAGAAATCGCCGGCTGCAGCTCGCGAGAGAAAAAGAAAAAAAACTTGGATCCTCACCGTACAAGGAGGGTATAAAGAGCCAAACTCGTTCTTGAACTTTACCGGCAAGGTTTACCTTGCTCGTTCACAAGTATTTTCACATTTGTCGATGAGTCGTCGAACGTTTTTATAAAAGAATAAGCTTTGGAATTCTCTGCTGTCGGCACGTATAACGATCAAACGTCGGACTCTGTACTTTAAGCACATATAAGATATATGTATAGAAGAGGTCAAGATTCTCACCTTCTCCTCCCTAGTGAGGAATTCCCACATGGGAATAGCAGAGCCGCAAGCACGTGCGACGCAGCAGACGAGTACAGCAGCCGCAAGCGCGATCGCTAAGCTTCCTCGGCAATTGCTCCCCGTCATGTCGCTCTTCTTTCTCTCTGATTCCTCCCAACGAAGCGAAATCCAAAAAATCTCCTCCTAGTAGCCCGGAACAATGGCGCAGAGGAAATGCTCTCTCTCTCTCTCTCTTTTAGTACGAGGGAGAGAAAAAAAATTGGGAACGCTTCCAAATCGAGATCTCTCGCTCTGCTTCACTGATCACAAAAGTCTCTTTCTCGGGTGAAAGAAAAAAGTAAAAGCGTCCTTATTTCGACTGTCTCAAGTCACACAAACACAGTATCTCGAAGCACAGCAGCAATGGTCGTTTATATAGGCTTGTTGATGTGTATAACGGTGAATCGAAGAAAAAAAGTCGATCACTGCAGCGGTTCAAGAAGAAGAAGAAGAAGAAGTGTGTTACAAGCGTTCGCTATCGGTTCTCGAAAGTCAACTGAGCTGCGGCACGCAAGCCGTTCGTTTTATGCCCGCGGATCAAGTGAGGATCCCCACCGTAAGTCCCAGCGCACAAGAGAGAAAGAGAGAGAGAACAGAGTATTCCCTCCACATCGTCCCCGGCGCCAAAGAGATGAACGTGTCGTGTGCGTATGGCTTGTTTACGCGGCGCGCGCGATCGACGTCTTTTTTCGTTTCTCGAGAGGGTGGGAAAAATAGCGAGACGATCTCTTGGTTTTCCCCGAACGGATAGAGACGCTCTTTTGATCATTATTACAGACGCGCGGCTGACATATATAACTATGCGCGTAAGCTGGAAAGAGGAGCTTGTAATGCCGCTGATGGATCGATCGAACTATTCATGCAGATTTTTGCGATACACGGCTTTTAGCGTAATGAGGCAAGGTGCAAAAACATTTTTTCCATGTAGATATGCCCGATGGGAGCAACGGGCCCCGGGGATCTCTGATGGATGCGCGAATGAGTCAAGGCTATTTTTACAATTTTCACACATCACGCGAGGAAACGCAAGTCGCTGTGCTACATTTTTATATACCTCAATACTCTGTGCGCGAGTGGAGAAATTGTAATGACGATATTGACGTGATAGTGCTAATGAATTGGAAGCGAGAGAGAGAGAGAATCCTTTCGTCTCGTTGCCCGGCCACTTAGCAGTTATTACACGCGTACGCGTGTGTATAATACGGTTATGTGGATTATTTTTAGGTCCCGTAATGCTGCAGAAATAAGACCGAGGTTTATTGCGATGATTCTTCATTCTCTCTCCGAGCTTTTTCCCTGTTCCTGCGACTATTTATAACTTTATACTGCTCGAGCGTAAACTAACACCAGAGAGAGAGAGAGAGAAACATTTTCGCGCGGTTGTGTGTGTTTTTATTTATTTGTTTTATTGTATGGCATTGGTTTCCTGGTGTTATTTTAGTATACGTAGTGTGTGATGTATCATTTATTCGTTACAGTCATGTGGTCGTTACTGTGATCATAAGACCAAATGACAAGGTTCACAGGTATGTGAAATTTATTTGTTTGCCTTGCGTGTCTTGTAATAAATAGTTGACTTTGCAAATGTAATTACTTCTGCAAGTGGAACAGGAGACTTTTAAAAGATAAAAATAGTAGAAAATAATCGGTTGATCTCGGCGTTTTCGAAGAAATATTTTCATTCCAGCTACGAATTGAAAATGTTAATATTTTTTTTTAAATATACAAGAACTTACACACAACCGTATAACCATTGGATTTCCGAATGCTAATTTCATGTAATATTCATTTTCGATATAATAAAGATATTATATTTGTATCATTAATTGAAGTACAATAACGAATATATTGTTCGCTCATTATCAGGAGCAGGAAATGAATTGATGTTCAACAAATCAAAGAATTGTCATTATATCAAAGGTAAAAGCAGAATATTAATTTATTTCTGATTTAATCGTAGGACTTTATCAATTTAAATTCATGCAGAATGTAACAGCATAATTTCCACGATTCCATGCAGTCCACGGAAGATGTAAACAGAGCTGGACTTCGTAGTATATAAAAACATACTTATACGATAAAAATAAGAAAACACACGTTGTGTTTGTACATAAATCGTATACACATGACGCGAATGATCATGTATATGGACCATATGTATGTCGAAAAACGTTGATGTCATAATGTGACATCTAATTTCAATAAAAAAGCAATTCAGTTCTGGACGTGCATTGAAGAAAATCGTAAACACGGAGTCATGACGACGTCGACGAGCTCCTCTGCGCAGCCAATTTCGGGAACGCGTATCAAGTCCACGCCCGGCATCTATACACGCGTTGATTTCGTATGAAAAACGAAAGAAAAAGACAAATTCCAACAAATAGGAAATACTTTTTTCGTAAACATCGTCGCGACGTGTAGATAGACGACGCGCCGCACATTTACGAAAAATATTCACCGGCGTCCCAAGGATGGCCGTGACGTGGGTCAGCGTTCGATTTCTGGTTTTTTATTAACCAATTAAAATCACATTTGGATTTGGATACCTGCGGTCACGTGTGTGTCATTCCGAAAAACTGCGAAGCGCCGAAATTCATTTACTGCGCGTCTCTTATTAAAACGAACGTCCTTTGGAAGGACGTTGATGCGTTTCGTGTTTGTCTCGCACTCTTTTTCACACGAGAGCCTTGGTGTAATGGTAGCAGTTTAGACTACAAAACGTGACACACTGACTGAAATAGAACAATGCTTACGAGTCTACAAGGTGAATAGCTAATGCGAAAGTGACAAAATATGCTGCTGTATGCAGCCGCTTGCTTTTTGCAGTTTTCTCTGTCTCTTCTCCGGGAAGTTTTCGAGTGAGAGAATCCTGCTGTGGCGGTTTATTTAACGAGGTTTTGTTCGCGCGGCATTTATGGTCGCGAAAGGATTCGAAATCAACAAATCGTAAACGAGCTAGAGTGTATAACGCTTTTTTACACGCGACCGAATCGAACAACACGAATAGTTTTTTTCATCGAGTGCATCGTTGTAAAAAGGAGCTTTTATATTGCGTTTTTAAAAAAATAATTTCACATAAATTCGATACTCTCCGTAGCAAAATAACACTGTGTGTATAGCCTTGATTCGCCTGCATGTATACGTTTTATTGTAATTAATTCTTTTTTTTTTTTAACGATTCGAAAGATTAACACGGCTTGATTATAATGGCGCCTGTTAATTATTGTAATAGCTCGACGATGCTTGCGTGAAATATCCACTGCGCTCCTCTTTCAAGCTTGCGCAAGTATTGATAATCGATAGAGCAAGAGAGAGAGAGAGAGATAGAGAGAGGAGGAAAAAAAAACGCATTCTAAAGCTTGCGCCTCTTTTGTTTGGATGAAGAGCAAACTAGCGTGTGGTTACACAGACACAAAAAATCTAATTACTTAGCGGAAAATGTAAAAATCGAAATATCGACGCTGTAATGTACCGCAAAGTTGACTGAAAGCAGGGGTGGTATATAAAAGCTGCATGTATCCTATATAGAGTATAGCGCAGCGATCGCATCCCTTCGAAGACATCCAATTACACTTTGATCACGTTGCTTTTGACCCCGATCGGAGATTTTCCAAAATGGTAAATCTCTCGCTCTTCTCCAAATATTCATCCCTTATCGAATTATCTATTAAGAGACGCCAAGATTGCCGTATAAGGAATAAGATTATATACTATAGACTCTATACATTATCCATGATATCATTCCTTCCTCGTGAATCACTCCGGAGAAAGAGTGCCGTGTCTCTCCCCGTTAATTCCATCGAGACTAGATCCATCTAAATCCGTAGAAATCCCCTGAATGCTAATAGGGTCAGAAATAGCCTGTGTCACTGTTAAAAAGCGCAATAATGAAATTACCGAATTTCGTCTCGTCATCGATTTCGGAGAAAGAGCTCTACGCACTACGGTGACTCGAGATGTCCACCTAAATTCCGGTATGATTCCGCCAGCAGCAGCAGCAGCAGCAACACGTTAAATCGGCGAAATCGAAACGTCGCTCGCTCGTAGAAAATGTCAAAAGACGCGCCTCCGATTTGCGTCACCACGAACGCAGATTAAAACGACGAGCGCGAAAAAAAAGGGGAGAAAATATCAGGAACCGGCTCTCGCTAGTAGAGAGAGAGAGAGAGGAGCAAGAGGACGTCGGATAGGAATTACGTCGAACGGAACGCGGAATTCCATCGCCTCGGGCGCAGGGCAACGACTGTGTGTGTATATGTATGTAGGTATAGAGAAGCTCTCGAGCGCGACCGCGAGAGAGAGAGAGACGCGCATTTCCCGTTTCTATCCCCTGTGCCAAGCGGCCGACGACGACTTCCGGCGCGTCACGTCCTCCGGATCTCTGCGAGCGAGCTCCAGCTTTATCTTGCGCTCGGCTGAGCTGCTGCTGCTGCTGCTCCTACTGCTTGCCCTTTAATTGGGTCGCGCGCAAAAGAGTCTTTTTGTTCGTCTGCTGCTACTGCAGCGCGAGTTTACTTACTTGTTTGTTTGTTTGTTCGTTCGTTTTTGCTTCATTGGAGCAGGGAAACGATTCAATTTCGCTCCTTTTGTATGGAGGAGCGAGCGCTCGCTGAGCCTGAGTGACTGAGCGATGTTTCTTTTTCGGGAAAATTGGCTTTCGTGTTTTGAATTCAATTAGATTAAGCATTTCATTTCATTTTCTTTTCAAACTGACTTCTATACCAAGCTCTCAACTGCCGCTTCTTCTTCGTCTTCTTCTTCTTACTTTTCTCGCACTTGTATGTGTGTGTGTTATACGTCGAATGAAAGTTTTTTCAATCAAAACTTTTGAAAAACGTGAATTCTCCTTGATTGACGTCTTTCAATCCTTTAATACAGCTTGCACTTGTAACTTGATTCACTGCAGTTATTGCTCTGTATAGTACAGACTTTTCAAAAAAGGCCGTTATTTTTTCACTTCTCGACTGTCCGCAGTAAAATTACACCGAGGAAAATTTTTCACTTGATTAAGATTGCACTCGCGTTATTAAGTGATTATCCGTATGTGCAGCAGGGATAGTTTTTGTAGCGAATGCATATACACACATAGTCGTTGCGCAAGTCCTACAACAATTATCCCAAAGAAACCATGATTATAAATTTTTCAACGACACACCATAACAGCTCTATGCGCGTAACGGTGTATTGCATAATCCCATCCGAATTTTCATCTCGCCTATTCGAATTCAATTACAGGTAATACATACCTACTCGCATATACAGCTTTGTTCTCGCAGACGCAAAGCAAAAGACGCGCAGCCAATCTCCAGAGAGCCATATAGCCGAGCCCGCGTAGCTTCGAAAATTCCGAATTTTACTTTCGTTTCACTTTTTTATGAAGCTCACCGGCCGTTAAAATAGAAATACTTACCCGCATAACTGCACGCTCGTAAAGGCGTTATGGATATTTCGGCAACTCTGTGCTCTCGATAACAATCGTTCGCGTCGCGCCATATTACATCCGAAGAATAATGTCCATTGATTAGGCCGATAATAAATCGCGAGAAAGGGAGTGAGAGAAAAAGAATAATCGCCGGTATGGAAATGAAGCGAAATTCCAGAAAATGATTAACCGCTTTGCACGTGTGTGCACGACGCCGATTCTCTCTTCGCTGTATATAGGCATATAATGGCTTCGCACCTGAGAGCTAAGAGAAGATGGAAATCCCGAGAGTCGCGCCAGACGCACAGAAGCGAATTAATTATCTTTTAATGGAGACGCCGGGACGTGACTGGAGCAATTCCCTACCTCGTTCGCAAGCGCGCTCGCACGCACATACACACACACACACACATGCACACGTCTCTCGAACGTATAGGCATTAATCGCCCGACTAGGAAAGACGCAGCCTCCAAAGGTCGTTCTCTCGATAAATCATCTCCTTGGAATGCCGTTTATTTAGATATAAGAATTCCTAGTTTCTTTCATGTATAAGCTTTGTATTTACCCTCTTTTGTATTCAGCAGGTATGTACCGTAGGGTGGAATATTTTCGGCATTTTTTTTTTTTTTTTTTTTTTTTATTGTCATACGGCGCTAATTGCCGAGATCGTTATTCCGAGTCACGGCAGTTCATATTCGATATTTTCAAATCGATACTTCTGTTCATGGACATATATAGTCGTGAAGGACGAGTAGATTTTTTGATTTATTAAGGAAGATGCCCGAGAGCGCGGGTTACGGTGTTTGAATATGGAAGAAGAGGAGGAAACCTCCATGGATATTGTTTATGGATCGTGAAAAAAAAAAATGCGAGTGCGAAAAAAATCAGTCCCGTTATATACTTCTGGAGAAAGTTGCGGAAGATTTGCTCAAAATTGATTAAATAACACGTGTAATACGTACGAGCGGCCATATATTAAGCAAAATGAGTTTAGGCTAATACAGTAAATACCACCTATCAATCAATCAATTTTCATGGTTTTTTACGATACCTTTATTGCCCGGCACTGTGATTTTCAATTATTTATAAAGCTACACACGAGGAAAGAGGAAGCCGATTATTATTATAGATTTTGTATCTAAGTGGAATGACCCGGAATTTTTTCTCTCGCACACCCCATTAATTCCCTTGTCAAAATTATCATCGCGTTCACTAACGCATACTTAAGTGTTTAACTATATATAATATTGATTCTTCGCATCCACGGTTTTTAATTCGCAAAGCGTCCAAAAATAGAACGAACTAAAAAAAATTTCAAGTAGAACGAGTCGAGTGTGGCAAGGTATAACGATGCATCAAAGCTTTCCAACTTTGTCCCGCATAACAATAAACTTCTTGCAGAGCTGTTACTCAAATTTATGAAGATATAGAAACATCTTTTACGGAAGCCTCAAGAAGAGCTCCATTTACATTTTCGCGTATATACACGGTCTAACGCTGACCGAATATCTATTACACCACACGCCGCTGATTTAAGACGCTGTAAAAATGTAAAAATTGCGCATTCCATTATAAAGCGAGATAAGAGGCTATTATTCTACTATTCTAGAATTTTTTTTTTTTTTAACGCACCGTGTCACGCGTTCCAAATTCGCGGTTTAAAAATAATCATTTCTCAGGGGGGGGATTTCCCGTTGAAAAAAATTCGAAATCACCCGCGCGCGCGCTCGCGCAATTTACATTTTCGCTTTCTATTAGCGCCTTTATCCAACGCGCGGCGGTGGCAGCTCACGAAGTGTCGTCCGAAAAAAGTCTCTTTATATTGTCCCGGCCCGAAATGTAGCTTTTTTACGAGCGCCGTTGGCATTCCCGTGCTAACAATAAAAACGCAATAAATCAGCGAGTCAGACCCGCACACGCCGCTATACACACATGTATATCCGATAAAGGAATATATAAAATACATTTCTGAAGGCGCGAAATTCAACGCGCTGCGGCTATACCTATATGGATAGTAGGAGCTACGAATAACGTATCGTCGAACACGTGTTATGTCATCGCATCTCTCTCGAGACAAGGACGCGCGCACTTTGACTTTCCTGCATGACTGTATAATAGTTCACGCGTGCTATCGATAAGACGAAACGCGAGAGAATTTTGGCAGTCACGCGAGGTATCCCAGGATTACGTCTCTTTCGTTTTTTCCTCTCCTTTTTTTTCAATTCCTTTCTTTTTTCGTCCAGAGAGTCGTAGTCGCCTTGTATTCAGGTATGCGGGGAATTCGGAATTCCAGATTTTTATCTCTTATCGGGCTTTCGGCTGACGGTATAAGCGCGGAATACTCGAGTTTCACAGCGAGATTCACACTTTTCTGCGCGGAGGGAATGTGAAAATAGTTCGCTGTACATTTTGGGTCAAAGCGATATAATTCATTGATTTTTCGATTCTTTGAATTACGATACCAAATTGTTTGAATTAAATACCACTTGTTCGCTCAAAGCGAGTAGCTCGTGAAACGGTTTTGACAATTTTATTATTTATTTATATAGGCAATAATGTTCGAGTTTTTTACACTATGGCAATTCAATGTTTATCGAGGTAAGCAACTATAATCACCGTCGCATTTGTTAACTTATTTTTGAATACTAGCTGAAAAATCTCTATAAGCACGCGAAGAAGACAGCGACGCTACGGAGTATAATAGACAGCCGTTAATACCCGAATTTATTCAACGTCACGAAGCGAGCGTTAGAAAAAAAGTCGAAGACCATAGTAAAAAAATTATCGGCATAATTTATTATGTGCTACATCGTAAAGTATAAAGAATATCATTCATTTTCCCATATACATATATTGATACGGGATTCGGTCTTACATCTGAACATTTTATTTTACGCTTATATGATAATGCTAGACTAAACTTTGTCTAATCTCTATCTACCTTTACCTCACAAAATTTCAATATTTTACATAACTCGGACACCGGCTAATCAATCTCGCGAACCTCTTTACGAAGTGGAGCGTGACCTTGCCGCATCAGCCGCAAAAAAAAAAAATACGAGCTAACCCATTTGCCTACCAAATGCCTTCCCTAATATATACCACTCTTCTAACGAGCGTAATATCTCCCAAAAGATTTTTTCGCGCAAAAAAGGCTTGAAATTCACGCAGGACCCATTTAAATTTGCCAATCAGCTCTGCAGGCAGAAGCAACTGAAGCAGAAGATGAATCGCGAATACGAGTGCGCAGAAATAAAACTGGCTTGCTTGCGTGCGCGAATCCATAATTTAGGAGCAGCTTTAACGGATACGAGATTCCTGAATTAAAAATCTGTTTTGATTTCCGCGCGGGCGACGCCGCGGTGTCGGGTGCCCGCCACGAGATTTCGACTAGCCGCAGGACAAGGAACGTATATGACGTCAATTTTTCGGGGCCCGAAGTGCCGTAAAGACGCCGACGCTCCGGCGCCATCCGGCTTCGCGGGCCTCTTTCTCTCTCTCTCTCTCTCTCTGTATATCTGTCTTTAGGCGAAGATTAATCTCTCGCAATATTGACGACGAAAATCGTGGCGGCGGCGCCGCTCGTCTCTGAAAATCCCGAGATTTGAATTCTTGAACGGCGGCGCGATTATAATTCCGCTTCGAAATAATTAAGGCTTAGTGCAGACGGCTGACGTGCGAGAGTTCGCGAGCATGACGTTTTTCATACGAGAGGATCATTCCTATAGCTCTATAGCGTATATAGCAGTCTATTATACAGCTGCTCGGGCTGTTACGACTTTTTGGTATTTTCGACAGGCAGTAAAAGTCGTTTTATGAGCTTGCTCCCGTGCGTAAATCGCTGAAAGTAAAAATTCGATGTATGCGCATAGGTAACACACACACACACGCACACATACGGGGATCAGGGAATCCCGTATTGATTCCAGTGGTTTTGGGTTAAGGTTTTCCATGCGGTTCTACTCTTTTGGACCGCGTGTCCAATGTCAGCTAGAGCGTATACGAACGTTGTTAAATTTTTTTATTTTGGGAATATTCCTATACAGTATACACGTCGTACGCTTGAATGCTAGTTTTATAGAGGGTTTTATTGTGCGGTCTATTTTTTTTCTCCCATCGTATTCCGCGTTATATAGTATACAGGGCATTTTGCGCTAGCTGGGTTACTGACCCCTATAGGCTTTTTCATAATTATGATTAAACTTTTGGCCATTTCTTCGTCGCCCGCGGTCTTAATTATTCCCGAGTATAATTAGGCAGAGTGCTGCGCCCCGCGGAAAGATTTACGAAGTGTAGAACTTTTCGCTCTCTACAACCCTCTCATATTAAATTGGCGAGTTTGACTTGTCAATCTGCTAATCAAATCCTACGGAAATACTCAAACTATTTTTATAATCACGTCATGATTTAGACAATGAGGACGAAAAAAAGTTTTTCTTCTTTTAAAAAAAAAAAAAAAAAACTATTTATTAGATGCACACTTCGGAGAAGTCCTCTCCTTACAATAGATTTTAATAATAATCAATAAAAATTTTGCCATTATATACTTTACACAGACGGCGCTATAATCAAGTCCAATCGAATAATATAATCTTTATACGGATCTACCTATACATAAACAGCCCGTGCGTATAGCACACTCCGATAATATCTCACGTTATTACGAAGAACTGTGGATAATTCCGACAAATGACAGCTGTTAGTCCTCAGTCTTGACATCTTATAATGTATGCAAATCCCTCCGCAACAAATCATAATTTTCCGCACGGCATACGCGCATATCGAAACGGCACCTATACACACAACTCTTTCTCTCATTACAATTTGTTTACCACTTTCAGAGAATCGGACGCTCGTAAAAATGTTTTCCCGTCATATTTGCGTTCCAGCCTAATCGCGTCACGTTTGCGCGCGTTATGTACCTTATCAATCACGTACATCTTGTTCCAAGATCGAAATTCGGGTTTACGTCCGCGGGTACTTATGCTGGCGCGACCGGTTAATTAATAGGCGATCTTCTCTTCTCGCTTAGCGTGTTTGTTGGCGCCAGTCGCGGCGCGAGAGTCCTCCTCCTCCTCCTCTCTCTCTCGTATACATGCTTGCGATTAACGAGTTCTTCTTCAAGATAGACACATAAGCGCACGTGCTATTCTCCTTTTGTGGAAGGTAGCTCGTTTCGGGCTTTTCCCGAGGTTTTCCCATTTATTTTATACTGGCCTCTACTTACGCATTTCCGCGGATATCTTCGACTCATTGCGCGGGCCCGGGATGCAAAGAAATATTTTGGCCACATATAAATATAAAAATATACTTTGACACTTTTTACAGCTGAATCACACTCAATGAAATGTGTATACATTATTTACGTAACAAAAAATTAACATACAAGTGGGATAGTGGCTTTGAGTTTTGTTAAAAAAATTACTCTTCGCTTTTGGTATGCTTATTGGCTCTGTACAGCGGTCGTTCTCTTCGTATCTCACCCATTTACAGTAGCAGTTTGAATATAAGAGTCAAACATTCCTCAATGGCGATTGTAAGCGTGATGAGAACGGTGAGCTGCAAATATGTTTTCGATTGAAGCCTTGAATTTTTAAGGGTATACAAGAAGCTTTTTATATGAATTTACAATGAACTCACGTTTATAAAACTCCGCAAGGAACGTGACCTCTGGAACGAGGCTATGTACCTTTGCTATGACTTTAGCATTTGGTGCTAATGTAGCATCAGTATTCCAAATCTAAAAAATGAAATTTCTATTTATATTGTATAATCCTGATTATGCATGATTATGTTGAAAAGTCGTTAAAGATTCTAAATTTAAAAGAGCTTCACTATAATGGAGAGGTATTATTATCTCAGAAAACAAAGCATACGAGATTTTACCTGAATGAGATCATCTCGATCCCGAATGGAAACAGTGATGCCGCAGATATCGTCGTTTTCGGCCAAGCTTTCGCTAAACTGCTCGCCTATAGCAGCTAAAACCACTTCCTTCCAAACGTTGGCCTGCGTAACGTAGAAGAATATTTTTTGTTATACGTATGCAAAAATAGATGCAAACGATCATGACTGTACGATTATTTTATAAGGAGGAAAGTTGACTCACCGTGTCGATCTTATGGCACTTGAATCGCCAGGTACCGCCGTTCTGATTAGCCGGCTCTTCCCAAAGAGGGTATCGCTCATCTCGCATTAGGTGGTAACTGTAGCGGACCTGAAACAATGTATTGTTGTTTTAATATAGATCTTTATGTCTGAAATTTACAAATAGCAAAAACTCGATTCAGACAAGCTTTATTTGTTTGTTTTTTTTTTTTGTTCTAATATTTTATACGTATGATAGATCGGCTAAATTAACCGTCGAGAAAAATACTAATTTGAAACTTGATAAATTATATTATTCAGTTTATCATCGATCATCTTAAAATACGATTGCAATCTATGCTGGACTAATTTAAAATAATGTGTTTTTCTCACCACAGTGATTAATTGACCTTGTTTTTTATACAATTCGTATTATTGAGTATGAGCGATTTCTCGAAAGTCAGATAAGATATTTGTATGTAAATATTTATCTTCCATTTTCTTTTGTTCAATAAATGCATTTAATAGTCTTATTTTTCGTAATGCAGAAAGAATAATTTTCTTTCATTTCAAACTATTTTTGTAGTCATTTTACTACAATATAGCAATAAATAAATTACGAGATAATTAATATAAATATTTTTAAAAAACACACCTGCATGTCCCCAGCATTTGGGATGTTGTTAAAAACAGCCCAAAAGCTCTGTACAGTGCTGACTGTGTAAATTTTCTTTAAGTTGGCCTTGTATTCTTCAGTAGTTGTTCCAGAAATCGCTCTGTGCATGAATATTTAATTAATAAATTATAAAAAAAAAATTCAAAATAAATTTTCCAAAAGGAAAATTTTAAACAAATTGAATTTATGTTTGAAACAAATTTGTTGCGTGTATATACACAAGCGAAATAATTGCGTAAGCTTTATATATCCATTAAAATTCAGAAATAATTAAAAAATCGAGATTATTTTATTCAGTAAAGCATAAATTATACGCAAAGTTCAATTCGCTTTGATAAACAAAACTGACCAACTGTGTAAACACAGTAATATATACACGGTGCAGTGTAAAGTACTGGAAATTAAAAAAAAATGCATATTCCTCTTATCGATCGAATGAAAGACGTTGGAAGAGTGTACAATTATAACCAAAAGTCTACTTTTGAAGGTCAAAGAAAAGCAGATACAAAATTATCGTCTAAAATACGTTTTGGAGCAAGAAAGATTACAGCTTCAACGTTAAACGAAACTCATAGCGCCATCTTTCCTCGAACACTGACAGCTCGAGAAAACGGAGTCCGAGGCCAACGGGTTAAAAATAAAGAAGCAAATCAGCGAAAAATGATCACTAACTTGTCGAGCCAGAATGTCCAGGGCGTCTGCAGGGGTATGCCGATGCTGTCGTGTTCCTTAATGTTGTCCATGATCTCGCTGCCGAATACCGGAGACTTGGACAGCATCTCTGAGCTGGAATTTTCTTTCGGCTTGCACTCCGTCGTGGCCATGTTCGAAGCAAGATCGGGAGCTCGAGTCTCAACACACACTCGCGGCAGTGTATGCGCATCGGAGTCCACACACGTCGGGTCGGGGAGGAAATGGAGGAATCGAATCGCAGTATATTCATAACGCGCTATATAAACGTGCGCCGCATCCCAACCGACGTATTCTATTCCGAGTATTTTACTAATGGGCAGTTGTTTGACTTGCCACATATTTTTGCTGATGATGAGATACATAAATTTTTTTTCAGTCTCTGAGGAATTAAAAGCTGCTATTGACGTTAACAAGTTTTTCAGTACTATGTCGGGTCTTGCGGTTTTGATAATATTTTGTACAACTGATAATATAGATAACGTTATTATAATGATCGATTGAGCGGTAACGCAATTGAAATTATTCTAGTAAAACTTTGCATTAACAGTATAAAGAAAAAATAACAAGTTTTAATTTTGTACTCACAGGCTTGAACTTTTGTTTGCAATTTATAAATTTCAACTTCAATATCAAGAACAAAAAGACGCATTTTTTATCTTTAAACAATTCAAACTCATTTGATTCAAGAACATCTGAATTTCATAAAGTAAAAACTATTTATTAGAAGCTTGAGAATGCATGTTTACATACATAAATACTCGAATGTATTCATGATCATTTAGTAGTACATTTTTATACAATTTAATGAAAAAATTCGATCGAATTGAAAAATTCAAAAATGTAATCTACGCGATGTAATTTACATTAGTTGACACTGCTCGAGAGACAATAAACAGCATCAAGATGGCATAATGCTGACATAACGTGCAGCAGAACGATGCTCTGTGAGCGCCAGCATGCGCTGTTAACTGGGAAATCATGTGATATCTTCAGCGAGCGCGCCCTCATCTTTCGCACTTCGCTATTTGGTTCTATGAAGATGGCGTCCTGTCGTGCTTTGCCCAGATTCATTGGATGACCTGGAACTTTTTTTGTTACAATGTTAAACATCAATATGCGTTCATAAGAATAACTACATAATGGAATGTTATTGCAATAATGCGTAGATTCTTAAAAAAAAAAACTAAATATAATTTGCGAGATATACGCATTTTGTAAACACTCGCGTTTTGTAAACACTGATACGAAGAATGGATAATGATTGTGTTCAGTTTTGCAATTTGTAGTTGTAATTTGTAACGAGTACATTTCTTTTAATTACATAATGTTTTACATAAGATTTAACAAAAATTATTGACGGTTGTTCTCAGTCGATAAATTATTGTTTTTTTTTCTCTGCGTACAAACTTCTAAGTATCAACTTTTATTACAAACGCATCATCATGCACTGTACATCAAACACAAACTCGATTTTGTTAGAAAAAGTCCCTTTTTTATCACGCGAATTTTTAGAGGAAAATCAAACTAGCTTTTTAGCTTCGAAGAAGCTCTTGAGATGGCGCATTTGCCAAGCACCCATGGCTACCAGAATAACAGTTTGAGTAACAGACCACCACAGTACTCTTCGGTTCGTACTCTCTGATGTCTGTCTGAATCTTTCTTCTCGGTACTAAATAAAGAAAAAATATATTGATTAGTAAATTATTAACATGCTCATTAGTTTTAAAAAATAATGAAATCTTAAACTTACTCTTTGATAACTTTGTTCTTTCGTAATCTGAACTACTTGATCCAATAGCTGCTTGATTCTCAATTGGAGATCTGAGAGTTTTTCTTTTTGTGCAATGTTAGCATAATCAATTGCATGTTCACCAACTTGAATATCTAAGTGTACCCTCTGAAAATTGATTAAAATAATTTAAAATTGGGAAATACTATAATCTAATCGTAAAAATATATGCAATGAATCATATACATTCAAAATATGTATGTCATTTGTATAAATTTATAACTTATTAGATATTCTATCTGTATATAACAAATGCCTGTAGCTATAATTAACTAGTTAATCAAATGTTATATGTAGCTAGTGTATTGATTACATTTATTTATAAATGGCTGGCATTCCAATCACAGCTTGCAACTAAGAACAAAGTTTCAACTGATCAAAATAAAAATTATTCCGACAAAGTACTGTGCAATGCTGCTTCAAAAAGTGATGATTTTTATTTCAACTCATAATATTTTTTTAGGTTAAATTGGTATTTTGCATCTCTCGATTCATACAACATTGAATATCATAGAAAAATCAAGCGTAGAGGAACATAAATAATATCTAGCTTTGTACACCTCATTTTATGACTATTTTGATAAACAAATCTTGTAACATATTTCAAATTATATACATACCAACTGTCCACCACTGAACCATGCCGTACTGTTTGAGTATAAACAGATTACATGTTCACCCGGAGTATGCGAAGTGAAAGATATCCTTCCCTCAGAGCTGTAGACTCGAGACAAAACTACCTTGTCATCAGGATCCCTTACTTCCACATGCATGCCTATTCCAGGACTACTTGGCATGAATCCCTGACTTCTGGGATCGTACAACTCAACCTTGTAGTTTACTATCGAAATGCAAAAAGAATAATAGTAAACATAGTGATATCAAATTACATTGACTAATAGTGCATAAAAATATCCATCATACCTATTACTGTAGTTTCATCTGGAATCTCCTCTATAAAACATTTTCGTTCTGTTTCACCAATGTGAAAGTAGAGTCCTGATGTGCACTCAAATATAACACTAAGGGTGATCAAATACTGCAGTGTTCTCAACATCATTGTAGTTTTGTTAAACCTAAGTACTACGTTTCAGAAAATGTATAAACAATGTACAATTAGTTATAAATTAAGCATTAATTACACAAGCCGATGCGGAAAACACATGCAAAGGCACACGTCACCTGTTTAGACGGCCGACAATTGCCGTTGCAGATGGCGCGTCAATCGATTAAATTACACACTATACACAATTGCGTTTGCGTATAGTATCTGGCGAATGTGCTGCGTGGTATTTGACAATCGATATGAGAATTTTTCGATAGATGGCAGCAGGAGTTACTTCACGTAAAAGATTGTAGCAGAAAACTGTTTTACACTCATGTCCACTTGCAGTTAGCAAAGATGGATATTGTTTTATTGGTGTCAATTGCTGCGCTACTCGTAGTTTTGATTGTTGCTGTGACATGGTTCTCAAAGAAAAGCTCTAGTAAGAATTTGCCATTACTTTCTATATTATTTTAATTCTATAGCCTTTTATTGGGTCGATAAAATCTGTTATTTGTTAAATCATAACCTTAAAAATCATTTTTAACAGATGTTGGAATATTCTGTAATTCAGTACAATTTATTAATTTTTACAAACAATCTAGAATTTCATTAACAGCAATATTTTCTGGACTGTTTTTACTCTGGCGTAATACATACATGAAATGCTTTTATGAAAATAATAATAATACCACGTTGATAAATATTTTGATTGTCAAAACAAAACACTACAACATTCTTATGTGGCTTGTGTAATTTATCCCTAATGGTACTTGTTTTAATAAACAAGGATTATGTAAATAGAATAAAAATACTTATCATTTGTTTAATGATACTATAAATTATTGGATTGTCAAAATATTCTGATGTGATCCTTCACAGTAGCTATGAAAATATAATCTTGTATCCTGAATAACAGATATCTACCTTTCCGATTGACGTTTTTTCAATTCTATATCTATTTAAAAAAAAAGTTAATAAATTAACTCTTTTTTAATAAAACAACTTTTCTGTATATTACAGAGAAGGCCAGGCAGGATGGCGAAGGTGTGGGAGCACCTCGCGGACCAGCGGTTCGAAGAGCCGCTGGAGTCAGAGGAGTTCGTCAACGTCGCGGTGCCCCGCGAGTCGCTGCCGACGAAGAAGAGCATCATGAAGACGAAGAGGATGAAGCCGAAGAGGCCCATAACGCCGAGGCCCTGGATGCGGGCAAAGTAGGCGCCAAGAAGCGTGCGAAAATGGAAGCCAAGGCCGAACGTAAAGCACAGCGAGAAATGGGTAAGATATTTGTCTTAATTAATTATTTTGAAAGTCCATTGTTATAATAGTTTTCTGTGTACAATGTAACTCGTTTGAAGATACTGTGATCCATAAAAGTAAAAAAAAATCAGCAAAAAGCAATAGAAGTAGGTGAATATAATGATCCAAAAATATGATAACGTTTTCAGAGGAACGAGATCGCGAAGAGCGTAAAAAGCGCGAACAGCAGCAGCAAGAGGAGCGCGACAAACAAAGCATTCGTGAACGTGAGGAGGAAAAACGACGAGAAGAGGCTGAGAAGGCCGCGCAAGAGGAGAAAGAACGACGCGAGCACGAGGAGTACCTGAAACTGAAGGCGGCCTTTAGCGTCGAGGAAGAGGGTTACGAAGAGAAGGACGAGGAGCAGCAGAAGAATCTTCTGCAGGAGTTCGTCGATCACATCAAGGCCAACAAGGTCGTCATACTCGAAGATCTAGCGCAGCATTTTGGCTTGAAAACCGCCAGCGCAATCGAAAGAGTACAGCAGATGCAGGCTGACGGTATCCTGAGTGGTGTCATCGACGACCGGGGCAAGTTCATCTACATATCACACGAGGAGCTCGAGGCTGTGGCGAAATTCGTCAGGCAACGAGGTCGAGTTAGTATCGCTGAGCTGGCTGAGCACTCCAACAACCTGATCAATCTGAATCCTGGGACCGCTTGCAATCCCATTGAGGCGTAGTTTATTTATTTATCTACTAGGAGCTAGAGGAAGATGTGTATATTTAATTTTTGATATTGTGATAATAATAAAAACGAAGACTCTGTTTTGATAAAATTTACGAGTTGCTTACTTTATTTCCATATGCTAAGCATTATGAGACTTTTTTTTTCAAATTGAGAGGCGGACAACGAACGAAATGGATCGAGATGCGAAAAGCGGGATTTGACTCGACAGCAATTCTCATCTTACGGAGATCGGATTGTATATATTTTTTAAAAAATTTCGACTTGTTTTCATACGAATGCCTATAAACTTGCGTTCGATTATCAGGTTTAGTGTTTGTAAATGAACGCATTTTTATTTGTTTTACTTCATCTGTTTCACTCTAAAAAAAGACATGGGATTTTAATCTACATTAAAACAAAGCAGTTTTTCACTGGCCCCTTTCGAGTTTAGCAAGCCCTTTTGTCATCGTCTAAACTCTTCGTGTCTGTGGCAAGTGAAAATATAAGACACTTTCCCATTTTCCTCATAATAATATGCGCTTCGAGTCTAGATATAGTGGTGAGCCACCAACGCTAAAACTGTCTTGTTCGGCCTGCTGCTTTGGCCGCTCATGCTTCAACACACACACGAAGTCTTTCTTATGAACTTCGTTTAAAATTGGTGATCGCCGCACCGACTTAACTGTTCTTTAATCGTACATTAAAAATTATAGTTATTTTTGCAATCGCATACATTTTTACACCTCAAGCGAACAAAGTTTAACTTGATTAAGAATTTGTCATGTATTTGCTCCGTCAATTATGAGACAAACAGCGCATTAGCGATTCATAATAATAATCATTTGCGCATTGGGCGTTTGATTTTAAAGAACGCACGGAAACAGGTTTGCAAAATTCTAGAAAAATAAGGTTTTTTATTATTGTAACTCTTATGCATGCATATACATTAAACGTGAACTGAAAAATGATTAAATCCAGCATATATATTGTACTTTTTACACCCTCGAATAGATTCGCATCTACATTATTATTCAGTCGTTCTCATTTCTATACAAAAAAACTCACGATGTAACTCTATGAATCTTAGTAGCGGATAGGAAAGTTCCGAAAGTGTTTAATCTCCATCTTGTTTTGATGCGGCGTAATCGTGAAGATTTTAAGGACATCGCGCGATGAATTTAATAAAGTCACGATGCGTGAAAATTGTCACGTATCCCACAGTGTAACTCGCACGTATCATATAGCATCACGTTGTCATGGCAATACACACGGAAGTTTTCAGATACTTATATTATCCTGAAACTTTTCTAGTGATTTGGTATTTAAATTTTGCAAAGCTCGCGTGTGGCATGAATGTTACTTTGTATAATTCATAAAAACAGGATTATAGTACATATTTTTCCTAACCGACAAGTCGAGCGATCATATGCGACTTTGTAATTCACATATGCACAGCTTCACATTTTCCTCCTAGAAGAATTAGTAAAAGAAACCCGTTAAAAATGATAATCGTGCGAACGATGCAATTTTTTATTCGAACGAACAATGAGTCCTTTGTCAAAATTTCGCGGTCTTGCGTAAAAAAATACTCAGAAGTCGCAATTCTTGCGTTAAAGAAGGTAAACTTTAATCTAACGATCGCATAGATATTTTTAGCGCGAGCAGAGCCGTTCAACTTTAGTTCGATTTCATGTTAAATAAACAACGTGAATTTTGCATATATGAGCACCACGGATCTCGAGGAGAATGTTCCATGATGTCTGCATGGCGCACTGACGACACTCACTTCAAAGTTGCATCAGATTCTAGTTTACCTTAACTGCACATTATAACGCGTCGGACATAAGTTTCTACAACGAATAATTAACGTGTTTTATCAATCAATGCATCTTTGTTGATTTAGAAAAAAATGACATACATGTACAAAATATTAATTTCACTACCATATTCAGTTCTCCTTGTTTTGGGGCAATGTTCGCCATTTTGTTCATGTGCATTAATATGGAGAACGCATACTTGTGACTGGCTTGGAAACAAAAAGAGGTTGATATGGCTGTAATAAAATTTCAAATATAAAAAAGTTGCTGAAGTAGCTGAAGGTGTTTTAATGTAAAACTTTCTGTATTTATTTTACATGATAAAAATTAATTGGTATAAATTAGCAATCGGTACATAAACGTAAGCTACGTAGAAGAATTTATGACAAATCCTACGAAAAAAACGCGAAAAAGAATGTTGACCCACAGCTTTTGAATCCTTCTTTTGTTTTTTTTTGGGCGGATCGAAGTATGAAGATAAACGTTTTCGAACTATATTAAATTAGCCACGGGATATTGTTTGATTTATTTAAATTCATGAAAACAGGTATTGTTCCTTTCGCAATTACTCGACTTATGAATCTTAGAGCAATTTTTGAAGAAAAAGAAAAGAGCTTCAATATGGACAAAGATTTATTAAAACTTAAAACTCTTCCTGCGAAAAATCGTTAGCAATCGAACATGATGGAATATAAATTTGTTTCAATAATAAGTTTCTAAATTTCGGATATTTTTATCTTACTGCGAAGGTATTCGTTTCTTTTAACAATTTTGCAAGTGACTGATCATAGCAATATATTTTATTTGTATCACTACAAATCGTTGTAAAGCGTATTATATTCAGAGTGGAAAAAAAAACCCCAAGTTGACTTCCCCCCGACTTTAGCTAATACGACAGCAAAAACTAGAAATCATGCATATTTCTAGAAAACTACGTATACCAGTTTAACTGAACGGATCCACAATATATCTGTATAGTCTGACGTGAATCTAAAATCGATGAAAAAAAGAAAGAAATACATAGCTTGAGTTATTTTGTTTTAACGAATAGCTCCGATGCTGTTTCAGTTTCGATTCAATGCGGCTGGATTATGAGAAATCATATCCCCCACCTGTCTCTTGGTCCAGAGAACAGCAAAGTGGGGAGTCAAGAGTTGCTCTGCGTAAAAGCGCCGGCATCACCGGAAGACTTCGCAGTCTCCTGCGAGTCCAACACAAGTGCTAAATTCTATCATCGAACAACGCACACAAATTATCTTATTCGGCTCAAATTTCGATTGTGTCGTTTGGTTAAATTTGTTTAAATCGGTCGTTCATTGAATGATATATCCAAGCTTTCTTTATTTGTGCTACAAATTCAGTTCATATCTCTTATGTGTCCATGAGGAGCAAAGTTTTAGACTGTCAAGGAAATTCTCCTACATTCCTTGCAAGTATTAGGTAAGTGTCTTTCTTTCATTTTTAAGCTCTTTCTATAACTTTATTGAATTCTTCCGTTATTTTGATTAAGGTTTTCTAAACATATGTTTTAAAATTATTTGACGATTTTCTTAGAAAAAGTACAAAATTGTTAAAAACCATACTTGACGATCATAAGGTTAAAACGAATTTGAGTAAAACTTATTTTTATTTACATCTGTGTAGTTTATAACGATTGTATTTTTCAAAAATGTGTTCTAACACGCTGGATAAAAATACTGGTATAGAAGTTGAATGCCGGGGATTCTCCGAGATTTATTTACCTTGATTTACGTCAGAACGGAAGGGTCCATCAGATTGTTTGTTCCTACTTATAATGAATGGATTAGATCCGAGCTGTCGAGTCGTCCTGTTTACTGTGAAATAGAAACCAGTCTTGGCTTCTTTGCCTAGTGATTGTGAAATCGATTGATGAAAAAAACACGATCTCTCTCTAATTGCAGGCTAGCGAAGAATCTCCGAACTCGCAAAGGTAGTCGTCGCGGCAACTCTGGAAACCGCCTGGAGCTCTTAGTGCTTGTCCATTTGCATCACGTGCCATAGAGTAAGTTGAATAATACAAACTTGTTTTCTGACATAATTTTTACATTTTTTTTTTTTCAACAATCTTTGTGTATTCAATTGATTCTACATTTTTGTTTTCCAATTAAAAAATGCAATGATGGGCTAATATTTGTTTATTTTATACCAGTTACTGAAAAATCAGATAGTCATCTGTGCCAGCAGCCTACACAGTGATCTTATCATCGTTGAGAATTCAAAATTACTAGCTCAACAAAAAGTTAGGCTGCTTTCGAACCATTGTCATCGTCGCGAGCAACGTTCCCGGCTATTCAATACTCGCAAGTTCAGTAGACAGTAACCTACACAACCACAGCACAATGGTCCAAGAAAGATTTGGTACTTCCATCACCAAGGGAGCAGGCTTCCAGAACACAAAGTAATTCTTTTTTTTTTCTATAATAAATAATTAAAATTAACTCAATTCTAACGATGAAAATTTTTCAACAGGAAAGAGAAGGAGAGCATGGCCTCGAGTGTATCACATCAACAAAACGTTAACAAGTCCTCGGGTGGCAAATACGGCGCTTGGGGTCCAGTTTTTAAGAACAAGCAGAACTTCATAGACATGCATTGCGGTTAAACTTGAAATATTCATTTCAAGTCAACTTAAGCGATTGCCATTTACAATAGTCATGATCTCTGAAACGTCAGTCAACTTAAATGTGATTAAAAAATCGATTCTCTTTTCTTCTTGTTCCGTAAATTTGATTCAGATATTTCAGATGAAATAGGAGACGTATATTTTCTTAGAGCTTTTGGGATTTTTTGCTTATATAAGGTGCGCGCGAGTAGAAGGTAAATGCGCTAGTTTTTCCTCATGATGGCTTTGCGCCGGAAACACTGAAAAACGAGTGCAGAGGATTGTTTGGATAAGAAGGAACGTTATGCTCGTTGTGAGATCGATTTTTTTTTTACCAATTAACATCGATTTCACAACGAGGGTGACGATGACAATGGTTCGTTGACAAATTATGTTTTAAATTTTGATTAATTTTTACTTTTACTAACCACATTGATTCCTATTTCTATAAAATTATGGTTTCGATTGCTACTTTTTCTTTTTTTTTTCTACTAACACTAGCTTCTTCTTTTCCTTCAAAAAATTAAAAAAAAAAAGTAAAGCTTCTGAACTCATTAAAATGAAAAAATATCACTTTTTAACGCACATTTACAATAGCGCAGCGCACGGACTCCGTAATCCGTGAAAGAAGTGTCCATGTGGAAATAATTTGTGTATAACGTACACGGCGGGTGCATTTGAGAATTCGTTTCGAAAAAATCGTATCGAAGCGTAGAAAGCGATGAAAAAAAGTGTCCGGGTGCGCCACGCGAGCTACGCGCTTACAGCGCGAGAAAAAAAAAGCTAAAGCTCGCTTTGAAGCCGGAAGATCTCTCGCGCCGGATATGCTCGGTGTAGGGGAAGAGACTGCGAGTTTTGGAGGGAGACATGAGACGCAAGGAAAAGAAAAAGTCATCAACGCTTCCCCGCCGTGATCGTTATGCAGGCATGAACTTGTCACATTTCGATTTAGATTGTCCATGTAAAGGAGGAGCTTAAATACAGATATATATATACTAACAAAATCGGAGCACGTGATACTTCTTTTCAACCTTGTACATTTTCACTTAATCATCCGATTTTCATCCGAGTTTTATATAGGGTATCGATAATAATTTAGGTCGTATTTTCACAATTGTTATTATAATTAGGGTACATTATATGTTATTGTTATTTACTTGTACGAAAGAGAACTAGTCTGCGACTAAATTTAGGGCACTTTTAAATCGAATGATGATGTGTCTATGCATTCTTGGAGAACCCATCAAGATTGTATTTTAATTTATATAAAAAAATGAATCAAAAATACAAAATAAACCCACGTTTAATATGTGTTTATTATTCACTGTATTCGGCAGAGTTTAACGATTGCAATGAACATTTCAAATGATTTTTTAAGTAAAATTATCTGTGCGAACCTGTATCGAACAAAAATGTATATGGAATCCTCAATCAACGTCTCGAAATTCAAGTTTGTAAAATACACTCGCTAACGAATCTCAAAGCGACACTGATTGAGAACAAAATACGACCTCCACTTTTCTATGCCAAATGTAAATTACTCTTTGATTCATGAACATGTGAAAATCGCCGGAAAAAAATGACTCCTCCCGCGCACATCCACGTGGAGGAAAAAAAGCGAAGAAAAAAGCATGTCAGTCACTGCATCCGTATATAAGCGATACATAAATTATCTTTAACTCCATACAGACACGGGCCACAAGCGCCAGTGTCTTTCAGGTATCCATATAGTGTATATAGAGCGTCTCTATGTGCGGAAGAAATGGGGAAAACCGAGGGCACCGAGGAGACCCAAAAAAAAGAGACAAATGCCTAAAAACGAGAATTTCCGAGGGGAGAAAACGAGGCTGCAGCGCCGGCGAGCGGATGCAGTAGCAGAAGTAGAGGCTTTGCGGCGTCGCGACGCCCAAGACTACGACGACGAGTCTTCCATTCGGTCGTCAACCCGCGCGAGAGACGGAGCTCGCGGTGTCTTCCCGAAAACTCATCTGCGTATAGGGGAAGAGTAACTCCTATACATACGCAGTCTCTCGCAGCTCCGCGTTTGAATCTCCCGCGCGCAAGTACGACCAAAGTTTCGTTCCTATGCCGATTTTGTTTCCATTTACTCTCAACATTCTCGCGTTATTCCCGCTAATATATTTATTCTCGTTATCGTCGTAATAGAAAATATACTCTTCATTCCGAGGAACGTCAAATATAAATCGCTCGGCTATAAACACGTGTGATGTGCAGTATACAAAAGTACTCGTCATCGTGAGGAAGGAGAGAAACGTCGCCGAGTGTGTGCTACATGGAGAAGAAAGGATCCAGGCGCCGCCGCAGAAAGAGCGCACCGTTATTTTAAGCTTTAAAAGCTCACGGTGAGTAATTGCGTTAGTTCGCCTTTCACGTCTCTCTGTGTGTCTACCTTTTATTCCTTTTTCTATACTCTCGCGGGTGATAATATTTAGTCTCCACGAGCTAAATCGACATTCCGCAAGCTCAGCAATGTCGCGCGCCTGTAATCCGCAAAGCGGATTTAAAAAGAGAATCCGCGCAGACGGCTAAGAATGTGGCGCGCGACTTTACAAAGCAAATCATCATTTAAGAGTAGATTCCACGTAAGCACTACTGTACAATAAAACGAAAAAGAAAAAAAAATCGTTCCAAGTCAGTTCTGGTAAACGAAAGCTTTCTGCAAGCTCGCCCGCGAAATTCAAGTGGTCAGCGCACGCATAATATAATGAAGCTCTCTCGAGGTCGCGATGATTTAGACGAGGGGCGCGACTTCGAGCTTGCTGTAATAATGCGTACGCTGCAGCAGAGCTGGGAAATGTGGGAGAACGGCCAAGGAAAACGCCTTTGATACCGCACGTTGTCGCCGCGTGTCTGTCCGCTTGAGAAAACAAACAGTTGATCCCATGATTTTCTTATTTTTACCGACACGCTCGAGTGAACGTCTGCTCGGCTGTGTTATTATATCTGCGTTTTAATTAGCCTAAAGTGTTTTTAGAGTTTGGTTTGTTTCATGGTTCACGGGCAAAGTGTACTACTCGTCAATTTATTTTTTCGATGGCTTGCAGAGTTATTCTGCTTGAGGAATCGGAATCGAGTGGAGGATGATGGTGTAAAAAACTCGTTACGCGGATGACACATGTTAGAATGTAAAAAGCTACTATACAAACGTTATCTTAAGTTTTTATACGAAGCCTTTAAAAACACTCGAACTTTGCGTACAAAATTAATTGACCGTCGACAATTCGGTAAACACCCATTGAATTCGTCAAAGCGCAAAACAAACCATTCGCCTCGTCGTTAAAAAGTCACGAACAGCACATCGAAACGTGCCCTTCTAAAAGTCCGCGTGTAATCCCTTGCAGTGCATTACATCAATCGAAGCAACTTATATAATTCCTCGCCACAGGAGTTAAGGACACCACCGGCGAAGCAGTTAGCGTTCAGTCACCCCATAAAGTCCCGATAGGATCCATTTAAGCGACAAATCGAGCCCTTATAATCGCCTGCGGCTGCCGGGAAATCGAAAATCTACACCGGAAGCTATCCCCACGATACCCGTCGCCGGTGCAGTAGCAGAGCAGCGCGCGCGCGTCTTAAATCCCCGTTAGTGTCTCTAGCAACAGCCGCGCGCTATATAGTGGGTTCCTTCCTCTGGGCTATTTTTATCGAGCAGCCGCAGCCACCAGTCACTCGTCAGGCACGAGATGCTCCGGCACCCTTTGCAAACATCATTTAGCTCCCTGTCTCTATCTCGCTTGCGCTCACGCATTTACGCGTAGCTAGATCTCTCGGCTCCCTCATTTTTTTTTTTATATCGTCATGCTAGAGAGAGAGAGAGAAGTGCGAGATAGATAGATATACGATAAATTTAGTTAAGTTGCCAGAGGTGCGACATTAAATTCAAGAGACTCTCGGAGATACGCGCGCTGCGAGAGAAATTTGTACGCTGGTGGGTTTCTGTGTTCCAGGGGGGGGGGGGGCAATTTTTTTCTTTCGTGTAGCACTTGAAAGTTCTATATTTATCTGAGTGAAGGAAAATGCGAAATTACAGGGTATCGGCAGATTTTTTTATGCGTTGACTTGCGAGAAGTTTTATTCCATGTAAATTGAAAGTCTACTACTTTTTTTGACAATGTCGAGTAAGAATAAAATTAAATAAACTTACAAGTGTGACTCGCAGGCATTTAAATAAATTGGCATGTTATGACTGCTTGCTAGTAATGATTTGCACATAAGTTTTTAATGTTGCAAAAGCTTCGAATTAAAATTCAAACCGGAGCTCTCGAGTACGAGTTAACTCCGCGTAAAACGAAAATTGTATCCAAACTCTAACGCAGAGTATAGCCTAAGAAAGCTTATTTTTCAAACTTATTTTTAAGACGATTGTGACAGGGCTAAGGAGGAAAGCTTAAAACGAAAAAAAAAAAACGCGGGAAAAGAAAGTTTAGAAAAAGTCCGCGTAAGGAGTTGAAAATCGTAAAGGAAACGGTAGCAACTGCTCTTTTTTTTTGCCCCTCTTTCTCTCTCGGTAATCCCAAACTGAAAAGACACGCAGAAGAAATACGTGACGGAGGGCGTTGGAGCGCGTGCCGAAGCGCATCTCGACACGTGGGCGGCCTGTTTAGAAAATGACGGCTTCGAGAGGGAGAAAAGGGGCCTACACACTCTCTTTTTATTATTAAAGAGGCATTACCAAGGAGCCACCCCCGAGAAATTTCCCCTCTCCGCTCTGCAGTCAAGTCGAGAGTTCGTTCAACTTGAGCATGGAGTTGACGAACTCGAGACCTCGGGAGACCCCCCGCGAACGTATATATATATATATAGATAGCGATGTGCTGACGGTTAATTGTTTGCGCACGATGACTCGGGATATCGGATTGTCTCGCTGCGCTCGTCTGATTTTTCGACGTATCGATCAGATGCTTGTCTCGGTGGGTTTCGCGGTAAAAATAAAACGAATGAACAGAGGGATTAATTTTGGATATATAAACACGAGGGATGTGCGCGTCGCTTTCGGGGACGTTGGGTTTAATGAAGTTTGATGACGGACGAGAACGATGAGTCGCGAGTTATTTGCTATGTATGTAACTTTTTTTATTGACTTGTAAATTCATGAAGAGTTATTCGATTTCTGATTATTTTCTCTTTTGATGGATCTTAATTGAGCTGGAAAATTCCTGTATAAAATTAGCATTATTTACAAACGCGGCAAATTGCGAAAATTTCAAAGATGTTCTACACTTTTCGAGTCAGCTTCGTGAAAAATTTGTTGTGCAATACGAAAAGCGTATAGTTTGAGAAATTTTATACGCATGTTTGCTTTGATGAGTATCTTTGAAGAGAATTCGTCGAATAATCAAAAAGTAAAATTTACCAACGAGACGGACGAATTAAAAGGTTGATGCCTATTGAAAAAAATTGTATAAACGATGACGATCTATTACAAAACACCGTGAAAATGAACGTTCTCCGCATTTTATGCCCACTGAAAACCCATAAAGCTTGTTTAAAAAAAAAAAAAAATACATCATGTCTCGCGTCTACTATGTGGACCCACGGATATGCCTAGAGCAAAGGGTTGGAAGCTTAATAGACCAGAAGATTCGTAATCCTTCTTTTCCTAAGAGCCATTAAGAAAAATTGAAAAAGTCGTTAGTAATTTCAGTTGTTTGTTCAGAAGCCCATTAACTTCAAATCCGAGTTTTCGTAAGCAGCGAGACATCCGTGATATTCCGCCGACTCTGAAATTTATGAGACGCGAAGTTTATTTTTCTTTACGCCCGAGAAAAAACCGTTGCTCTGCCGCTGCTGTACACTAGTCTCCGAACCGCTGTGCTTTTATACCATTGCCGTTGATAATTGCTCTACACAATTTTTTTCGTTATTTAAAGCCGTTTACAGTGTTGAGATAGGCTAATCCTTTAACGATCGTTATTTATATCGTTAAAAGCGTGTGAATGAGAGTCATCTCGATTCAAAGTCACGTTTGCCGGAAGCTGGTTAAATTTTACTTTGCATTAATTTGAATCACTAGAACTTTTTAACCTTCCAAAATTGAGCTCAGAAAATGAATATATTCTAACGAAAACCAAAGCAAAACAGCAAAACCAAACCAATTCAGCTCTAATCGTCCAATTTGTCTAGACCACTGAACGCTTCGCGATTAAAAAAATCCGTTCTATTTTCAAATTCGAAATCTCCTCAACTATATAGAAGCGGGTCAGTCGCACCTCTCTTTTAAAGGGTCGAATCGAAAAAAGTTGCCTGAAACAACGAAGGGAAGACCCTATACACGCGTGCAGAAGGATTGAAAGAAAAAAAAACGGAAAAAGAAATTCAAAGCACAAAAAAAGGCTCTTTAGAAACGCAACGCCGAAGAAGAGAATAAGAAAACGAAGAGAGAAAAAAGGTAAAAGTACGATAATACCCGAGTGGGAGAATGCGCCTAAGAATAAACGAATTCTCTCTCGCTCTACTGCTGTCCTTCGTGCGTTTGTCAGCTCTCTTTTTTCGTCCCAAGCGTTGTCGCGCTCTTGCTCGCGACAAGAGTCACGAGCGTCGCGTAATTATCGAAGCTGGGACATAGACGGAAGGAGATTCAAATAAACGCGCGGTATACGCTTCGATGGAATCGTTTCCTCTCTCGAAAAATAAATTTCCGTCGCTTTCGAAGTGCGAATAAAAAAAAAAAAAGAAAAAAGTAAAACGATCGCACAATGACGCAAACGAGGATTGAGAAAACGTACTTTACTGCGTCGTGTTTATACCGCACCTGAGAAATTGGGCACTTTTAAATGCGACGCGCGCGAGAGAGCTGTGAACGAGTTCACCACAGCAACGCATTATGTAAATGGACACATTTGTATACGTGTATTTGAACGGCGAGATATTGCAGGTATTGCACCAGTTTCACGAAAGTCGCCGCGTTCGACAGCTCGGTATCATCCATCATTTGTAAAAGTGCGCTGCACCGGCCCTCTTACGCTGGTTACANGGTTACATCTCTTTTTTTTTTTTTTTTTTTTTTTACTTCGCGAAATAAGAGGCACATAGACATTGTAATTCTGCGGGCTATATGCTTGGGAGAGTCGAAAAGGCGTATACGTATTATATCGGTCTCTAATTGATTGACAACCCAGTGATTAAGCATTCAATTTACATGCGCGATACCGAGTAAACGATGTATAAATATTACAGAAATTGTTTCGTCTCGTTGCACGCGAAACGTTCAATTTCGCGTATTCCGTGAAAAGGAATTTCTCTCTTGGCAAAGCGTAAGAGTTTGTAATCACGCGATATAGCCGGAGGTTTTGAAACAAGGGACACACACTCAAAAAGGCTCTTAATTACACGAGCCTCCTCGACCATTTAGGAGCGATCAACAAGCGATTTTTCACTCTGAATAAGTATATAACAGAGGGCCGTCCCTCCAATTATCGAAGCATCATCAGCAGGCCTGACTAAACTTAAAAATCGATCCGTCAACTTTCTTGACTAAAAAGTACAGACGCCCTCCTACACACGTTGACGCAAACAAGCCTTTCAGAGTTCAATCAGTCCGGCAGTTCTCCAGCTTCTCGTTGCCAAGCTATTAAAAATCCACACACTCTTCGAGCTCGTCGCGTGTACATCAGCTACTTCCGACGACGACGTAAATGAGAATCTCCCTTTACGTCGTCGAGTCTACGCCGACGAGCCGACGAAAAGTATCGGATTTTACGCTTCCTTGACCGCGCGCCCAGATTTCCAAGGAATAGCGTCGTGTCGTGTCTAGCGGGTTTACCATCCGAGATATGCATTACGTCTAGCCAAGGGGATACTCTTAGTAGCCGGAAATAGACTAGCACCAGAGCAGTCGAGACATCGCACTTACGTCTTGTTTTGCTTGATTTTTCCTGCCGTCTCGACTTTGCCGTATATAAAACAATGAGAGACTGCACCGGAGAAGCGCATGGCATTGGCTGCTAATGCGTTATTTCGAATCGTGAATTTCAAGTACAAGTATAAGTTCGTCGTGGACGTCTGTCCGAGCAGCTGTCGCCGTGTGATTAATATGAATTTAATTTTAAACATACGCGGCGCGATGCGGTCAGGATTTTGACCTTAAAGTTTAACGGTTTTAATAGAAAGCTGCCGCCGTACTGGAGAAGGTTGCGTTTATAAAGGTTAATGTGCACGCCCTCCTCTCTCACGTGAAATCGTAAAACTTTGATTTAATGAATGGCCGCGACGCGTTTAATTACGTCGATGCAGAGTTACGCGGTGAAGGTAGGTCGCCATATGCGAGACCTGTTTTTTGGATTAAGGAAGCTATTTAATTCATTTTTAATGCTGGTGGCGCGCCGTTATTTATGCGTCGGTACACGCCCGATAAAAGCTCCTCGTATACCCGCACGATAATCCGCGTTCGAATTTAAGAGCTTAATGTTGATTGAAATTATCGTAAACGCTGAGATTCCTGGCACGATAGCAGCGTCGTAAATCGAACCGATATCGTTCAGAAATAAAGCTTCGTTACGTAATTTACCGTCACTTCCAATAACGCGATTCATCAATTCGACTAATATACGGCATATATACACGCACGCATGTATAATCCAGAAATAGCTCCTGACTCTTTTCCCCCCCCCCCCCCCAAAAAAAGTAACGGAGAGACAGCCGCGTTGCTCTCGAAAATATAAATCAAGCGCGGCGGTGCATCCCGCAGTCGAGCTATAGCTATCTCGGTCTCGGTTTAATCAAAGGCAAAGCTCTCTCGCAAGCTTCCAAGCGCGCGAACTTTGAAAAGCCGGCAGCGCCACAAGAGATCAAAGCCGGCGTGAAATAACGATTTACTATACTATGTTGACTCCCAAGGTAAAGGTGTCTCGGTCGATACGACAGTAACCGGTCGTCGCGCGATGTCGCAGCTGGAAGTGAAAATCGGCTCGCGATAGCTCTATATTTGGCGTTCTGAGTCACACGCGGCTGTCTACTATGCCGTGATTCTCTTACATTGCGCTGCTGGGATGTGCGGCTGTGTAATCTCAGCTGCGAATTTCACGCGCGAGGAGGAGCTTATCCCTTTTTAGGCTCGACGTTCGAAGGTTACACAGTGAATTTTTACCAATGTCGCTCGTACGTTATTTGCTCCCTGATGCGATGCTTGGTATGCACGCGATCGCTTGTATTATATAGGGGACTGTTTTGTTCTTCGTGCTATTTACGTAAATTACAAGCATCTTAAATAAACTAATAACTCGCTAAAAGCTTTTTTGTTGAATAACTATAATAATCGCGTGTAATTATCACACGTTTTATTAAGAGCATACAATAAAATTGATTAGTCGCTGTTTTTCCTCGATCGTTGATTCGAACTGCGTATGAAACAAACCGAGGAATAACGATTTAATTACTTTCGAGTTACGCAAAAGCTGTGCCCGCGCATGTTGTTAAAACAAAATTGATTGCAGCTCGTGAACTGCGGCAAAAAATTGATTTAAAATTCGTTTTCGTAACGGATTAATGCTGGTGATTTACGATAATAACGATTTGCACTATAAGGAAAAAAGAAGCACACACATCGACGATGATGAGCATTGTGATCTCGCTATTCCTCTTCGAGTTTTCCGCTATATTCTCAGACACACACTACACTGCATATTATAAAGTTCACCGGACACGCTTGTGATTTAATATTTTAATTATAATTGCATAAAGCGCCATGCGTTACGTGCCGTTTTCAAGATCGTCTCGCGTATATATAATAACGCGGGCTGGGGAGAAGAAGAAAGTCGATGCTCGCAATTTGACCAAGGCTATTTAGCACACACGTATACGACACGCGAGATGAATCGCAGGACACGAATCTCCGAATCACCGACTTTTTCTTATTTTTCAGCTGGACAAAGTGTAGCCTATACAGATGGCAGCTTATTTTTAAAGCGTCTCGTCGTAGCGCTTCCTCTCCGCTATATAACATAGTCACCCGGAGATGAGGTCAAGGGACTCGATGGTCTATACGCCGGTCTCTCTCGGACCGGACACCGACGACGAGGAGACTCTGGTCAATGCGGAAGTCTACATAAACGGTGAGTGCGATATGTGTGTATTATATATACGTATATGCAATATATGTATAGATGTGAGCGTCGCGCGTTGGAATGAAAGCACTGAGTGCATTTGCATTGAAGACATATATTTACGCCATGGCCTTCGACTGCTGCAACCTGGTTTTGCACGGCTGGATCTCGCTGTGTGTATATATGTGTTTGGCTGTACTGAGAAAGTTTTGCTGTACAGCGATGTTTGGGAAAATATGTGCTGTTAACTTATATAGTTTTCAAGCGATTGCGAAACGGAAACGTTNTCCCCCCCCCCCCCCATTGTTATTAACATTTTTAAGCAATAACAGCTTAGATAACTATACGATTTCCGGAAGCCATCCATAATTTTTTTTTTCTCCTCTACACATATATGTCCGTGCGATATTATAAAAAAGCATCGAAGAGTGAGCGCGGAGGAGGATAATAAAAATCCGTGAAACGCCTGGAGAGCCGTGAAGATGGGATTTTAAAGAGTATACGTAAATGCTCGCGCGCGTGACCTTTAGCACGCTCGCGGCGTCGCGGGGCCGTAAATTGATGCGAGTTATACGGCTCTCGTCATAAAACGCGGGAGATAATGTTACGCTTGAGAGCAACAATATTCTCTTCTCTCTCTCTCTCTCTCTTAGCTGCCGTCGTCGCGGCCGAATGTGATAAAGGTTTATCGTAGGTTTTATCACGCTGATGTCCGGCGCCGCTTTCACTCCGACGCTTGTTTATCGTATTATTGTTTCCTATAGATTTTTTTCACGGCCTTGCGTTTACTCGACGACGCCAGTTGTTCTGGACACTTGGATCAATGATCTCTTGCGGTTTCTATAGTTGTATTGGTTTTCTAGGGATGAGTATATGTGGAATAACTACGGATATGGAAAGTTATTTCCCTGTTACCGCGTTAATAGGCTTCATTCGTCAGGAGAAAAATATCGCCTGAGATATAAGAGTGTTCTAATCGACTCGTAATAGAGGGATATTATTTTAGTTCGTCGATATAATAAATCGCAATTAAGTAACGCGGTAGCGATATATTATTATTCAACGAATACAAACCACAACGATATATCGGCTCGTTCGAGCGCATTACACGTGCGGTCTATCGATTTGTTGGCCGACACGGCTGTCGGTGAAAAAAAAAAAAAAAATAAATAAACATAATGAAAAGAAAGAATAATAAACGACTTGCATAACAAATTTCGGTAGTCCTTTGCGTTTCTTTTTTCGATTGGATAAGCACCGTGTACATGCACATAACACACATCTGACGGTCATCCTCTCTCGTATAATAATTGAATCATCCTGACCGATCAATCACGGGATCAAGATACGATCGATCTCCTGGCTACATATGAATTTAAATACCACGACGTATACAACACACGTATCCAACTGACATTAACTGAACGATATCGGACGAGCATCGCCTTTAATCGCCGACCTTAATACGTACGGCAAACTCGTATAACAATAAATTCGTAGCGATTGCACTGACCATAAAGTGAATTCCGCCGCCTTTACACACACGCGTATCTGCATATCGGAAATTCGCTTGCGCAAGCCGGTCTCTCTCTCAGTTCCGATCATCGTCATCGTCGTCGGCTGCTGCTGCAGCATCCGGTCGTATCCGGCGCTTGAATGGGGGGGGAGAAAACTGAGCGATGAATGAAAGCCACAGCTTCTCTCTCTCGCTCTCGGTAAGGTGTATTACCTACACACTAGCCGCGACGAGAGCCACTGACTGTCCGGTACGTATAAAAGAGAGAGGCCAGAGTCTGTGTATATAGACACCGGACGGAGAGAGTGTGTCAATGAGCGAAAACGATGAGTGCGGTATATAATAGAGAATTAAGCAAGTGGAACGTGGGCGCGTGCATTTTGGGGGTACGTTTTATAATGAGTTCGCTTGACGACGCTGATGAGTTACTCTGATGTCAAAATTACCAAGAAGACGACAATGATGATGATGGCATAAACGAGCTTTTTGCGGCTTTCTCTTGAAATTGCGTTTCTCTAATTCGTGCGAGCTGTAGCGAAAAACAATATCTCCGTTATATGACTGCGGGGAAAATGAGGAGAGACTAGATACTCCCGATGGCAAATTGAAGAAAAGCTGACGAGGAGCTGCCGCAGAGAAGTAGATAATCAAGCGTCTACCAGAGTGTGTAATTTAAAGAAACGAGATGCATTTATACACTCGCTATAAGAGACGCGCGCCGGGTAATAGGAACCGAACGAAAAACGTATATGGTGATATAAATAAACGAAGGAGAGAGTCGCACGTGCGTATAGGAATAAAATTGAAGAAAAAAAGACCGAGCGAGGGAGCGCGATATGAAATACGCGCGCGAATTCGTGAAACGAGAAAAAAAGTAGCTATATATATAATCTGCGCAGCCTTAGGGAGAGAGAGAGAGAGAGAGAGAGAGATAAAGACGCGCGATCAAAATTTAAAAAAGTGACGGAGAAACCGCTATGCAAGTATAAGAAAGAGAGAACGAAAGCTACAGGGGAAATGTAATCTCGCGAGAGAGAGAGAGAGAGAGAGCGACGTGGGAGCGAACGTGGGCGAGAGCGGCTCTCTCTCTCTCTCTCTCTCTCTCACACACATGCGTGTAAAATGTCATTTCGCCTGCGCTGTGTCTGTTCGCCGCGCGCAGCTTACTTACAAGGCCCCATTCAGATTTACGCGCGCAACGAGCCCCGCATGCACTTGTCTCGAGCGTAGATATCATCCGTGAGAACGAGATTCCAAAGAGAGAAGGAGAGTTTTGACGATTGCTGAACTTTGACTCTTGGTACTATGCGATGTACCGTTATCTCGCGGCCTAAGCAGCAGATTAGGGGGGGGGAGGGGAGGGGGATTTTCACGTAGGTGGCTGATGCAGTTTATATCGGAAGCGCAAAAGTGTTGGAAGCTCGACCGGGCTAATTTAGTGGTGTGTAGATGCTATCTTTTCAGCTATTTTACGTATCACGTTACGCTATGTAAATGGCCTTAACCCAGTAACCTACAGTATACGCGTGTATTAGTATTCCCTTGAATCTAATCGGTCGAGATTTGTCGTAACTAATTCTTTATCACTGCTGGAGAGCGGCGATTTGGAATTTATAACGAGAGAAAGAGCGCTGACGATTAAACTTGCGAAATTTGAGTTATATCAAGCTTTTAACGCAGAGAGTATAGAGTATGCGAAATGTTGTCCCCTTAACTGCACGTGTTGATTTACGCGTCACACGCGTGCGACCAATTGAATATGCTTTTGCGTGTAGTTTTATTGAAATTCATTATTCGCGTACGCACGTGAGCTGATTATAATTTCATGAATAAAATGTCGTTATAGATCGGTGTTAGACGCAACTACGGCAGACATGTATAGATTCCACGAAACGCGATCGGCGAATACACTTTTGCGGATAAACATCGTTACGAGATATCCATCACTATGGGGAAAGTATATACTCTGGAGTACTAAAGTACTCGGATGAATTAGCGAAAAATAAGCACGTAAAATTTTCCGATTTCTATTCATGCATCGGTGTGCATAATACGTTCTCCATACGCGCATAATATATAGGCGAACAAGATTAATTAGCTAAAGGTTCCACGTTGAGCAGTGAAATTTATTGTCGCGCGATGGCGTATCAAGATAAGCCAACGGTGCGGCGGCGGAGTAAAGATAAATTCATTAGCATATACGGGAGCCCTGGCTAAAAATCGAAATTAATCGAACGCAAGGCATAAAGTTCTAAATCTGTGCTCATACACTTATAGCTATGTGAAGGAGGGAAAAAAATATAGCTGATAATAATTACCGACTTGGTACACGCATAAATTCTCAAGAGAGCGCGGAAGATATTGCGTTATATTATTACGCTCTGGTCGAATGTGCCGTTATACATACGAGCATCTCTCCCCCGACAAGTGGAAGAATCGCCGGCATCAAGAGAATAAAACCTCGGCGGCTTATCTGATTCTCAGTGTGAAAAATTCCGGGTGCACGAGCGTCGGAATTCGGTCTCCTTTGGTGTAGCGTTGTGTCCGCTAATTAACGCTGATTTTTTTATCCATCTTGTGTTTGAAGGTGTAATTACAATAGAGAACTAAGAGAAACTGTTCTGGTATATGTATACACGCGCGGACAGCGTATGTTACAGTTAAAGCGACACAGCATTGACAAGGATCCGCAATCAGTCTTAAGTGCACCGGATAATCACTATGATTCGAGACAATGACTGCCGCGGGCACACTGTGTTTGTCTCTCTCTCTCTCTCTCTCTCTCTCTCTCTCTCTGATGCTTTAACGGATGACTATTGTCTGCGCTCTGCTGCATAACAATGTGTACAGTAGCTCTCAAGCGGTCAAGCGTATAATGCGTATAAGCCATCAGAGGAAAAGTTTTTTACTTTTCAACACTATATACATTCCCATTGTTCTAATATCATTTCGCGCGTAACTAAACGTCCGTTTAATAGCGTGCACAGGAAACTAGATTATCCAACGGCTTTCACCGAAACCTATACCTTCCTCCAATATAGATAATACAATATTCTATTAATAATCCTTACGCGTACGCATCCCACTTGAGAATCTCGCTTAGCTTTACCTCACCTATAAATTCTTCCGATCGCGCGGCTTTTGTCGAAGCCAACGTGTATAATACGTACACGGTATAACTCATACACACTTCCTTTTTCCAAAAAGACGCACACGCGCATGTTCTCGCAAGGCCCGTTCCCAACCCACGCGCTCCATTCAACCAGCACTTTGCACTTGTGCGTCGCTCTTGTATACGCGTACACGTTTACGCATAGGTATATATATAGCTATATAGTTATAGCAAGCGAAGGAAAAAAAGAGGACTGACATTACCCGTTGGAGCGCGTTACGCGAGCCTTCGATTTATTTATGTCGCCGCTTATATACTAGAGAGAAAACCGGAGCTTACACGCTATAGCTGGTGAGACGTGTATTTGCGAATCGAAAAAAAGTCACCCCACGCGCGCGCGCGACATTCGCTTTTGCGTTTAGTACATACATACGTTGGGGAGCAAAGTCTTAATTGCGATAATTATTGACACGGCGTTGATTTCGATTTACGAGCTGAATCGAAAGACGGTGTGGATGAGAAGATTGAATTTCGCGCTCTTTTGGAAAGCTTCGTGCGAGGCGACAAATCACGGCGTCGAATGGAGTGAAAGTTAGTTTATGTTTATCTATCTTTGAATGGGAAAGGACGTAACTCAAAAGCGCGACTGTTTCTCGTTTTCGATCTCCAGTATATCCTCTCTTTGTCAGTGTGAGCATTACGGCCTTTCAAAGCTCATCGAATGAAAGTCATATTAGCATCTCTACCGCACGAGAACAATTGATAATCTATACGACACGCTGACAAATATAGAACGAAGCATATACAGTAGAGAGCAGAATATCGTGCACACGCGTGATGTCACACAGCGGCAATTGAATTGATCGAGCGCCATTTACCGCCGCGTATATAATACATCCATTCTCGTATGACTTATGCGGTGTATCTGATCTCATCTGTCGATTATCAGACTTGAATCTCGAACGTTTAAGCGCCTATAATATCAGATCCGCGCGGTGAGTCTCATTCCACGAAAGTGTAATTTTTCTACACTCAGCTATATAACCTGTTATTCGAAACCCTTAATACACACGCGCCAAGCCTCTCTCTAAAAGCGTACTTAAGTCAAACGAGTGAAAATCGATCGATTACCCGCATTTTTCCCGCGTATAGTAATCTCACGTCTGATTCATTTAAGTGCGCTGCAGTCAGTCGTGAAAATATCCTGAAATCGTAAAATTAACACTCGTCCAAGAAGCTTATATACACACACATTGCCGAGAGCAAACGGCCTCGACGAAAAGCTGAAAAAATACGCGCTCTTCTGCAGTGTATACCAGCCTCGAATTTTTCATCCGAGAAACTCGTATATCTACGTACAATCCGCGAGCTTTTAGCGTTTTACTCAGATATTTATACATACCTTATCGGCGAGTTATTATAAGCGCTCGTTTTACGCACTCCGCGAAGCCCCAGAGTTGTAAAACACGCAAAAAAAAAAAAAAAAAAAAATCATATAGCTATAGAGAATTCGCGAAATGGAGACGTTCCATTAAAATTCCACATTGCGCTGAATTGTACTTAAAAGCTTCTCAGATAAAAGATTCGATGGAATGCGTATAACGACAGGTCTGCCGCGACGACAAAAGGATGATGGCAGGAAATTGAAATTTATAAACATCTCCGCGCGCAGTGGGCGAGCAATCTAGAGCTCTGGTGCGAACTCTATACATCTCTCCTTGTCGCACACAGGCTGTGATAAGTACGAAGTTGCCGGACTTTCTTCGCGCGACCAGCTTCTCGACCCACGTATACATGCATATGTATACACGCGCCAGAGTGTCTGATGCAGCTGCCGGTTGGAAAACTCGATTGATATAACGATTCTCTGTGGGAATTGCTAACGAGTCTATATGCATATATATGTGCACCGCGATCGGTTTTATACTGCGCCGCAGGATCTATCGCGGCGACCTGGTTTTCCAGACGCGCTTTATTATTACGTATAGGTATGCACGTGTGTGTGTGTGTGTGTACACGTGGCATTGCGTCGTCGGGATCTCCAGGTGCATTCAGCGATGCTGTTCGCGCATGAATCGCTTGTAAAAATGTAATATGCCTCGTGTATCACTTCATCGGCTTCGTCTTTGCGATACACAGTTTTGTTCCATGTGTTTATTACCGATTTTCACGATACTATACAGTATTACATATAAAGCCGCTTGTAATCGTAAAACAGCGTCTTATTACTAGTACGACTTTTCGATGACCGGTAGTTAACGCGAGGGTCGTAAAATCAGCCATTTATATAGCCCCGACACCTCAACGGGAATACGAGAAATCGAACGAGATAAACGCTATAGCGCATCGCATCAACAAAGCCATCTCTCAAACATTATCTCGCGCGAGATGTCTCTCATTAACGACGCGCAGCTGACGTCGTCATAAGCGCGAGAAAATTGGGAAAAAATTGAAAAAAAAAGCTAGCTTTTCAAGAGATAAAATCACTCAGGAGAATATTATGGTCGTGTAATGTATGTTTAGAGCATCGTTAAACCGAAACATTGTAGCGCGATATTCGAGCGAAAAATATACTTATAAGAAAGAAGCGGCAACCACAGAGGAGAAAAAAAAAGAAATGCCGCGCATGCAAAGCTGTGATTCTTCAACGCGCACTTTTAACAAGGCGATAAAGTAGCCCGACCGAGAAAGACGCGCCGGGAAAGGAATAACGACGTTGTTATACGCGGCGCCAATTGGAAATCGGCTTTAATTACACTGTCATCGGCAGAAGCGCACACTTGTGTCTAACGGTTAATCGCGAGGACGATCGGAAACGGATCCGTGCAAACCCGCAATTTTTAGTATCGCGTGATGAACGCCGAGGATTCAGTGATTCGTCCATTAGAGTTAGGTTTCTCGCTTAGCTTGTATCATAATACGTTTCTAATGAATACTCGGGGAGATATAGGTGTCCCAACTCTCGATTGGCCAATAGTATATGATTTCCATCGAGCATTGCGTGAATTCACGTATATTATGAATTTATTTACGCATTCTCGAGTGTTTAAAAAGAGGATAGAGTTTCTTCATCTGTGCATTGTCTTTTTCATGTTTACAATAAGAAAAAAAAACTGCACATCGTTTAAATATTCGCGTGGGCATTTGAGTTTTGAAACGTTATACGTATCACGGAATGAACTGGTGTATATAATAGCCTTCGAGTGACATTCGCCAATTGCGCGAACGAGACAAAAGGACAGAGAGAAAGAGAGAAAAGAAGAGCCGTAACAAGAGACAATCTCGTCTCGTTGGTAGAAATCATTCCAAATTACCGTCTCGATAATTGCCAGGTGTCATTTCGCGCATATCGTGCCGCTGTGCTGATCCAATTTAAAGACGCGCGTGTATGCATTTCGCGTTACGCAAACGCCTCTCTCGCTCTCTAGGCACACGAGATCTTTAATTCTCTCTATATCACACTCTGCAGTTGTGTATATAAACTTACGTGGCGTGAAAAAATATCGCAATTTTCGTCAATTAGATCGAAACACTTCGTTTTTTTCCACCTCCGCTATGCGAAGAGAATGGCTAATTAGCGGTTCGGACAGCTGTTGAAAAAACAAATATTGTGAGAACGAGTATATTATGTACAGCCGTGGTTATTTATTGCAGTCGGGAAACAGTAAATTTAATTAGTATGTACGTCGGAAAATTTTTTTCCTTTCAATAAAAACACTCGGAGTATAAGTATTAGGTTCTGCGGAATACGAACGTAAAGTTTCTAGATTTTATCCAACCGAAGAAGTATAAGCGCTAATTAAATTTTACATTCGATAAAGTTGATGCGCGCCATCTGCGAATATGATAGACCAACAGAATGTTTATCAACACCGCGTAATCTCTCGCGGTAATAAAGTATAATAATTCGCGCGCCACCGGATTATTTATCTCCAGAATTCATCTTCGATCTCCGAGTGAATAAAGTAGCCTACTTTATTGTTCCGAAAATTCTCGCGCAAAATTGAAGACCATCATTATCGAACACAGCATTGAATAAGATGTTTTTCCGAAGAGCTGAAGCTACAATTATGTATATATGTACATACCCTCATCTGCCCGAATGCGAGAGCGTGTCGCGATTGAGTAACATAAATTTCGTCCTGAATTTACAATAAAATATGCCCTTTTTATGTAAAGTCCTCACGGTGCAGCGCAATTATTAATTTAATTTATATAATGCTCCGATAAATAAAGTCGCGAAAGTAAAGAATAATAATATCGAAAAAAAAAAAAATCGACCACGCCGATCTCGCGTATACTGCGCACACATAATAACATCGACGCGCAAGATCGCGAGATAAGAAGAAAGTGTTAATATTTATCCATTTCAGCGCTGCAAACTCCTCTCTCTCTCTCTCTCTCTCTCTCTCTCTCTTCTCGTCGGACAACAGCGCAGCTCCCGAGGAAAAGTATACGACGCGCCTATACCGTTTTGTGTAACTGAATAATTCATAATTTAATATCATCGAGTAAAATCGATCGCTCAGAGTAATTGCCCAGCAAGCGCGCGGAAGGAGGCCATACAGCAGCCGCAAAAAGAAAAAAAAACACATGCACAGACTCTCTCGATCGAATGAGAAAAGCCAAGCGCATATGCCCTCGGTACGTTGCACAAGTGTGCGAAAAGTCATTCACCAATATTCGCAGCCTCTAATTACTGGATTATAACTGCGCCGTGTTGAGGCGATTTAAACTCGTGTGTGTGTGTATATGTACAGCAGCCGATATATAGTATATGTATATACATGTATAATAAAGCGAGTGGGCCCAGTCAAGCCGCGCGACAAACGCCCGGTCCGCCTACGAGCATCCGTTCGTTTACCGGCCGCGAAACGTGTATAGTATACGGATATAATATTTGCATGCAGCGAGGGACGCGGTGGGAGCGCGAACTTCCGAAATTGGATTTTCATTTTGCGGGGGCTCGTCGCTCTTTTCTGTCTGTATAGTATAAGAAATCGATTCGGTGAACGAGCTGTGTTGATTGTAAATGTTCGGGTTACTGTGAAGTTCTTTTACAAAGTTATACGAGAGAATGAAAATGTATATCTCGATTTGAAAATCGTTTTACAACGTTTCGATTTTCAACTTGTATAAGCGTATAGCTTTTATCGTCGATGTTATATTCTCGATCCGAGATAATAAGGGCTTGAGGAAAGTCAACACATTGTGTGTGTGTCCGAGAATTATTATTGGTCAAACGTTGCGTTAAACAATTTTAAATTAATACATTTTTAAAAGTTCCATTAATAACCGCAGACACGCCGGCGCTTTTCGTACGATTATCCTTCTTTTAAAATAATGATAGCCTCGTCGCGCGGTGCGAAAGCGCGCGTTGTTGGCGCGCGCGCGAGAGATATCAGCAAGTGTACAATATAATAATACGTTATTTGCGTTCAATTACTTGCGTAATGTCATTTCGAAAAATCAATCATTATTCCCCGTCGTCGTCTCTATATTAATTTTAAACAATCATCGAAAAATTGGACTGTGCCTCGCGTGTCTGTGTGCATGATACGTCGAATTGCGTAAGCCTGTACTTTCTTATTTTATGCAATAACTGCTCACGGCTCAATTTCGCGCCTATAACATAAGTATATTCCCCGGTAAAACCATTATATTGTATAAATTCATGCACATGATGCAGCGTGGAACCCTATACAACGCCGCATTAATCACGCGTCGGCGCTATATAGCGGAGAGTATCAAATTGATAAATAATCCTCTTGATTGAACATTATTCTCAGCCACCTTTGCAAGCAGCAGCAGCTGCTGCTGAGAAGGAATACACGCGTTGTAAACTCACTTAACATACGTACTTTCGCAGAGAGGCTTATAAAGAAAAACTTCTTTCACTCGCACCGAGAGAAGAGAAGGTTTGCGCGCGCGCGCGATCGTTTCCCTTAATCTTCGTAATTTATTCGGCGAATGTTCGGCGTCGATAAATTCATTATTCACGCCGTATTTCATCTCTGATTAATACATCCTCGAGAGCGCACACGGGAAACGGGGTAAAAAAAAAAGGAAGGCAAGCGATGTGTAACAGCAACTCGTCGAGTTTCTCGCCGCGGCGCTCTCGTATCGGAACGGATCCTGCGCACACCTTCGTGTATTTTTTCCCGACTTTTTGCTTCTTATATTATAATATTCAAAACTGAAAACCCTATAAGCCAGGAGAAAAGACCTCTCAAAAAATGTGAAATCGTAAATTGGATTACAAAAAAACTGCATTACAGCGGTTTTCATCCAACGCGTTTCTTCACCTGACGTGAAACAATTCATATGCCTACGTGTGTGTGTGTGACGAAATAACCATAAGTGCGTGCGAGTCCCTTTCGCCTTATACACATTTCGAGAGAGAAAGAGCGAGAGACGCATGTATAAGCTTGTCCCTCGAGAGACGATCACGATACACACTCGACGAATTCGGAGCGCGTGTTCCCGTCACGACGATGATGCGGTTTCCTTTCTTTCCCTCTTCCTTTTACATCTCCACATAGCCGCCGCCAGCCGCGTCTTCCTTCTTTTTACACCGCGGTCGTTTTCTCACCGCAACCCTTTCTCTCTGACTGGAAATCCTCGGCCAGTAGTATTGTTCATGTAACACCGCTCCATATTTCGAAGGAAGCGCGAGCGCACTCAGAGTTTGCGCTCCGCTGAATTTACATGCTATCTTCGTTATCCGATCTATAGACGTGGCTTTTTTTTTTCTACTATACAGATCTAAGGGGAGAGTAGGAGTTGTGCATTAGCACCTGAATGAAAGAAATATTGCGTTTCGCGGGAAAATTTTGCAGCCTTGCCGTATATAAACACACCTTACGCGTGTGTTCGTTATACGTGACGGGAATCCGAGATTAGGCATATAGTGTACACCTTTCAGATATATTATATAGCTGCACGTCTGGTTCACACAATGCTATCGACGGAAAGTGTTAATTGGAATTTATCAGCCGGTGCGCCTGATGCGGATTTCAATTAGTGGCTTTTCGCTTTTTAGACATATAATTCCCATGGTATAATGCTATCTCATTTTCTATGCTATCTTCGGAAATTTTACTGAATGGCGCGTACTGTGTGTACTGTATATTTATTACACTCCCTTTGATAAAGCACTTACGTATCTGAGTCAATTAATTCAGCCGAGATTAATCCGTTATAAAAGTGGGTTATTTGTTGACGCGCGCTCATCCGTTATCAATGCCTTTCTTCTCTTCGCGCCGAGTTTGCCATGAAGTTAAAACTCTCGTGTTAGTTGAGATAAATGATTTGCCATTGTAACATTACAGAGATACGATATATTCTTTCGCGTCTGCCTCGTTTTCATAAGTGATTAATAACAGAAATAAGAAACATCGCAATCAGCGTTGAGTTTCCTTTTATGATCTCTGCATAACAGACGCGCCAAAACACGAGTTGTAATCGAATGTTTCCTAAGCCTATTATACATTCGATGCCGATGCAATCCCCTTAAAATAGACGAAACAATCCACGACAAAAGCCAAAACCCACACTGCACACTCACCGAACAAAAAAAAAAAAAAAATCGGTTGACCGATTCCTCCTAGCTATCTTTAAAAGCCTCTCGTCGCACTCGAGAAGTCAGCGACATACACGAGCATTAAAAAGAAGAGGGAGCAAAGAGAAACAAAAACTAAAAAGAAACAACAAAGCTTCGTCGCGCCGGGGGCGCCTCGTTCTCCGACTCCGTACCTGCTCTCCGAACGCGCGCTCTCTCTGTACTATACAGTCGGCGACTACATTCCAAGAGCCAATGGGACGGCCGGCATATAGCGCGCGCAAGAGGCGAGAGCGGCTCCGACTCCTCCGTAGCAGCGGCAGCCAGAGGCTCAATCAGTAGTAGGCTGTGAGCTGCTCCTCCGAGCTGCACGCCGAACGACGCGCTTTACTCCGCGATCGTTTTATTTATTTTTCTCCTTTAATTTCCTCTCCCTCTTGTTCTATGTGAATTTTATCACTTACCGATCTCGAGTGGCGCGAAGCTTCCTTCCCTGCGAAATCGATTAATTACGACAGCGACTTATTTTTTTGTTGAGGATTTATTTGTTTGTGTGAAAACGACCACGGTTTTGATGTAAAACAGAGTGAGTTCGAAACGATCGTGGGATTGTTGTATATTGCATATACTGGCGATGGCCTCGAGTAAAGAGTCTGGATCGGCATCAGCATCGGATCTTCAAGGTGACAGTAATAATACCCTCGTGTGCGCGATTTTGTCGCGAGTGCATTGCAGCGGTACCGATCAGTGTTTAAAGCCGTGAATCGAGATCTACGCATATATACCAGCAAACAGGTGTACAGGAAGTCATCGACTATTTAGACAGCACATGCCGATCACCGGTTCGCAACTGCTACCGATTTAAAGGCCGGTCATGGCGCCTCCCGACAGGTTCAGATCGTCAGGACAACAGCATGGCATCAGCCACTCCGTTTTGGGTGAGTTTTGTGCTATTTCGCTTTGCGCATATAAGTGTATATAGGTGCTCCTTTGAAAACGTGCGCGAGATGCGATCTATGCGGTATATATACACTGCTGGCGCTATATGGCACCTGAAGAATGACAGGCCGGTGACGTCATACGCGAGAGAGTAGCCGACAAGCATGACACATGTTCTCATATACGTGTGTGTTTATCTTGCTTTTTCTTCTCCTGGAAGTTACGTTATATAGGCAGGCATTTTTTGACGTGAGTTTGCATGCCGGTTACTTATTGTATGTACATACATACGTGGTGTATATACAGTCGTGAGTTTTGACAGCGAGAGTTCGTCACGCTTCGGGATGAATTCTGCGATTCCATGACGAAACTTTTGGCTCAGGCTTGACAATGCGCTCGGATTCGCGATGTATTTGGGCAAAGATTACACACTTTCGTACAATACGGACGTGTGTCGAAGGCTTTTGAGATCATCGAGTTACCTTTTTCCCCGGAAAACGAGGCTGGATCGTTATTTTCGTTATGAATGAAATTTTAAAACATTTCATATAGGATTACGTAAGCCTCGTATATACCCAGAGTTATGTAAACCGTATCGATAAGATACGGTTTTTCAGATACTGTAAATTGCCGTAAGTATTGGGTAAATTATAAATGATAACGACTTCCTAAGCTCATTTGTTATTTTGAAAAATTGAATTTATTTATAACGCTGATTAACATTTTAATACATAAAGCATACAGTATACGCACGCGCGAAATTTTTCTAAGGTTGTCTATGCTTTTTTTTTTCTTCAAATCAATCAACCAGCAAATTGCTCCGAAGTGTTGTGAGTCTCTTAATTAAACGTATATTCTAATTTATACCAAGAAACGGAAAAGCAGTATTCGCGATTCGATCTATCAGGATTTTCACATTACATATACTATGTATCTCAACTGATCAAAAATATTTCAGCTGAAATTTACGGGCTCGTGTATATAGAAAGCCCAATTAAAACGTTGTATATGCCTGCATGAGAACCGAAATTTTAAGATTTCGTTTTTCTCGTAAACTGGAACGTTTACTAATTTCTAAAGTCCCGATACTATAAAGCAATCATTAAAGTGGCTTAATGAGCGAGAACACCTAGATTTGCGCAAACGGCGGACGCATAAAAGTAAGCTTTAGTAGCGCGGTCGTAAGAGAAATTTAATCATTAGTCGTTAAAATCAATAACGAACTCTGTACAGTGAGTGCGCTTCTACTTTTCATATACAGTAGTAGTTGACAGAGTAGGCTCTGTATCTTCGTAAAGTCGTTATTCGACAAATGAACGGTTTTCTTACGCGGAGCTTAAACATCGATATGAAGCAACTAAATACGGTTAAAAATAGTTTCCCTTCAGAGTCATAACTCGACCGCGCAATACCTAATTATTCTTTTACCGTCCCTCTCGCGCGAAAAAAACTTCGCAACGATTTAAAAAAAAAAATCTGAAACGATCCCTTAATTACCGCATGAAAAGCATACCGATCTCGAGCGAAGATCGAAGAAGCGTGTAATAATAAAGCAAGTGGCCCATTCGCGGCTAATCTCAATAATGGAACCGGTCCAAACAAAGGCTTCTCTCCTTCCAAAAAGAGTCCCGAACACAAAAAAAAAAAACAAAAAGAGAAACAAAAGCCGTGCGAGCGTCGTAAAGCACCGCGAGGTGATTTTCGGGTGGTCGAGTCCGCGGAGCCGGGTCAATCGGTACGTGCGATCGCGTATCTTCCGGGAGCATCATCGCGTGTGTGCACTCTTCTGTGTGTATGTATACAGGGACTCGGTTTTAAAAACGAATCTCACAGGCCTGTCGGCGAAGCGTGCACCTCTCAATCTTCATGCAGCCAGTGCGTGCATCCGATTATCCACGAAAATCTACTCGGCTTTTTTCAGACTGTGTGTGTATATGTAATTTACAGCGCGGAAACAACGCCGAGGCGGGACTGTAGTGTATTTTGGAGGGTATGTGTGCATCAGCGACGAGAGCGTGAGTTTTTTGAGTTATATAAGAGAGAGAGAAGAGAACGGTCCCGATGCTTTAGGAGCTTTAAATTTCGCGCGCGTCTCAAGATTTGGAATGATCCTTGCGAACAGCGTATGTGTGTGTGTGTGATTTGTGGACTATGGGCTTGACCTCATTATAGTTTAAAAGGCTTCGAGATCTTACAGTCGGGCTTTTTACGGATCGAAAACTGCGGAGGCACGTTACGAAAGCTTGTAAATTTACCATAGGTGTCGGGGAAATCGAAGAGCGAGTTCTCTCTCTCTCTCTCTCTCTCTCTTATTTTCAGAAATTAGTTTCCTTCGACTCGTATATACGTTAATCGTCGGTTTCTCTCTCGTAACGATCATTATACCCTGAGTCACAGAAGGACGTTATTCTCGAGGGAACGAGGCCGGAACTTTCCAATTTTCTGTAACTACGGAAAAACGAACGTCTGCATAATATACTCTATCGTCGAAAGCAACCTTAGGATCCAGACACAATAACAGCCCGCAGAAAGTCCTTTACAGCGGCTAATTAATAAAACTCTCTCGCACACAGCGTAATCATTCCCGCCAGTCTACCGCGACTAAATCGAGCGATACATAGCCAAGCAGAAAAGTCCTGCGACCAGACAACTCGGCGTCGCGCTGGTATACTCGAGGACACCTGTTGCGCGCGCGCGCGCGAACTCCTGCTTTTCGGAGCGTGACGACGCGGGAGTCGTTGCCTATACCGCATGAAGCTCTAAACAAAAAGGCCAAACGGATAGCCAGACTGCGGCCGTGTAATTATTATTTTCCTTCCTCCACTTCCTTTTTTTTTCATCGCACCCTCTCCTCCGTCTGACCCGCGATCGCCGTTGTGTGTTATATACATGTATATAGTGTCTGCGAGTGAAAGAGAGAGAGAGAGAGAGAACTGGTTCGAGAGAAATTCTGCACCAACACCGGCCGCGTCAATGGAATCGTTAGGATAGATCGCGCGTGTGTGTATACACTGTACATAGTGCACCGCGCGTGTGCCTTTCTCGGCCGATATTATACAATGCAGCTGTACTGTGGCGCGGGTGTAATAAATTCGTTGATGTCGCGATACATATCCGCGCGTGGATTTTACAAGTCATGCGCTTTGAATAAATAATTTCGGACTATATACAGCTATGCTGTGCTGTCTCTCGGGTGAGATTTTTTCTTCGTTTTCAGTTTTTCGCTTCTATATATACTCAATTGCATTGTTCCGGGTTCTTTGTGCTCTGTAGGTATAAGCGTCGATACACATAAGCTTTTTCTATAGCTCAAGCAGTATATAGACGTGCTGTAAATCTCGACGGGGATGAAAAGTAAATTGTAACTATTATGTGTTGGGTACGCGATGAGGTTGTTTCTTGTAGAAAGCGGCGAGAGCTTACTACTATTATAAGAAGCATGCAAATATCTCAGTGCGCTTCCGACTGGGTAATATGCACACGTATAACCTCGATTTCGTACCGCAAATCATATACGGCGTAGAGAACAAATTTCATCTCTCCGGAGATAGAGAGTTTTTAATTGGCGAAATATTTCATACACTTTTATTAAATTCATTCTACGAAAGACTTTGACGCACTTTATATTTATCACGATAACAAACGCCAACCCCTCTCTCTCTCTCTCTCTCTCTCTCTCTCTCTCTCGCTCCTCCATCAGCAAAAAGAAATACGACTTCGCTCTCACTTTACACTAAAAATCGTTATATGCATCGAACCGATTTAGCAGCGTAAAATCACGCTCAAATATTGACACTTCTCGTCGTCTCACGAAAAAGCCCTGCGAATTACACATGAGCTCACACGCAAGAACCTTTTTTTTTTTGCTCGGCGTCTGCGCGTGTTTTTTGTGCCTCAAACTTGTATATAAACCGCTGCCGATTACGCGCCTCCTCTATACTCTCAACGACTCAACACGCGCATTTTCAGGTATGAATCATCGACGGACCGAAGCGTCGGTGGAGTTTAGCAGCAGCAACAGTCTGAACAAGGAGAGAAGGAAGGAGACCAGTCGCGACGCGAGGCCGAGCTGAATTTAAAGCGCCTGCTTATAACCACTCGCGCTTTATATCGACTGCTCTTTTTTCGGAGGGGAATACACTACACTCCTCCTTGCTTGAGTTATTGCTACAGTGGAAAAAAAAAATTAATAACTAATTTTACGACGGCGCTGAAAAATCCGCGGATGTGTGTGTCTTGTTGCTGTGTTCATTGTGTTCCTTTAACGTCGGTCTTGTCAATTTGGCTCCTGCTGCTGCTGGACACGAGTAGAAGATGATAAGCGGACGGAGAAGCTTATTATTGACGGGTTTATCTTGATTTTAAAGAGCTGCCCAGGCTTAGCCTTATAGGCGATATTTTTGCTGTGATTTTATGGGGATTTGCGGGCTTATTTGCGTTTTTTTTTTTTTTTTTAATTAGCCTCAGCGTTTTTACAGCGCTTGTATTTCTTTCTTGGGGTTGACGTGAGGAGGCGAGCGAAACATTGTATACGTATATGTACGAGAAGCTTCACCGTTACACACCGAGCGCGTTTCGACAATTTCGGGCGTTATTGTTTTTGCATGCTCTCGAAATGAGAGCGTTGTAAACGTCGGACCTTTTTCAAAATTAAATTTACATGTTAATGCGAAATATCCGCACATATATATACACGTATACGCGTCGAATTTAAATTTAAAGCATAAAATTTCAGCTTATCAAAATGGGATATCGGAAATCATACGTATATAAAGTACAGGCGAAAAAATTAATTTGTCCAGTAGCTCGCGCATCGCTGGGCTCTTAATAAAGATAACTCGACGTCACGGGGTATTTACGGCTCGATGAATCAAAATTCGCATGTGGCATACATGCGATGTTTCTGCACAACGCTTTCCTCTCTCGATCTCTCAGTTTGATTCGAAAGTCTCTCGACTGAAATTCGGCTCTGGCAAATGTATGTACTCGCTCTTTCGCGTGCACGCGTCCGATGTACTGCGTTATATATATATAAAGGGATCGAATGCGCGCGACAAGTGCAAAACGGTGTGAAAAACCCGTTGGAATAAATTTGAATGTCATGAATATAAATCAACACGGCGCGTATATATCGTGTCATGTGGTCTCAATATGCCATACGAACTGCCCGACGAGGAGACGTCACCGGTTGATCTTTCAAACGTTTTCTCAGATGCTATACTCGCATTCCATCTCAATTTAGTCATTCGTCGATCGATGCATCGAGAGTTTTATTAATTCATTAGGACTCGTCCTCTCTGCCGATCGCAATTAATATTCCATTCTGCGAACAGAATATATATATATATATATATATATATATATATATAACGTCTCGTACTTATCGTGTGGGAAACGTTGATGCGAACTATTTCTGTGCTTGAAAAAACGGGTGAGTTATTAATTTACTCGTCACTTTCCACGCCTGTATCTAAAACCCAGCTGCGCTTATCTCTAATACGCGCGTGAATGGACGCTTCGTTCAACACAAAGTTTCATTGAAATACTCGTAGCTGTATTATAAGATTACAAAGCCCTCTGTGCCAAGCGTTGGAGGAAAAAAAAAATGATAACAATAAAAAGAAGAAGTGCGATGTTATATAGCGGAGGATGCGTCGAGGGCTCTTCGATCGTAATACTGTAAATAATAAGGCGTATCAAAGGCCTCATTGTGTGTATCGAAGCTGAGTGTAACTCGAGTCAATCTTAATAATAACATGACACTTATATTTTATCGTTGTTACTGCTATATAACGACTCGTCAATAAGACATGCGCGAAGAATGCGTGCAACGGAAAATATTGTGTACATCGAGTACAGACGGATCTTCTTTATGTTAAGAAAGTGAATGATAGAATTTTCGCTCTCTCTCTCTAGACTCGCTGTTGAACATCCTTTGTTTGGAAACACTTGCCTAATTCATCATAGCGATACACATCGTATACTGTTTACTATTCAAAATCAGGCCAGCAAATCCTCTTCTATATATCATCATCGATCAATCCTATTCGCATATTTCCCTCTAAAATATTTTGCAAGATCGATAAACAACACTTTTTATTCTTCGCACCTTCGTAACAACAAACCAATCTCAGCCGCCCCTTTGTCACAAAAACTCTTGGCGAGTTTGAAATAATTACAGGAGTCGGCGCGATGCTGAGAAAGTTAAAAGTTGCGCAACGCCGTAATTAGAAACACTTTGCATTTTTTTCCAGAAGTCAATGCATACTGCAACCACTATATATCTATCGAAACAAAATCAGGCACAGTCGCGATTAAGTCACGGAAGGCGGTGTATACGGCAGCGGGAGATAACGATTTTTGTTTGCCGATCAGCCCAGTGTATATACACACAGTGAGCAAATGGAAAACCTACAGTCGTTCGGAAAAAAAGAATGTATAAGAGAGAAAAAAATTTTCGAACCACGAAAACGAGAGGCGCTGCAAACGTAATATTACGATTCCGTGTAACAGTCTCGAGAGTGAGAGTCGTGAGGTGAATCTCATTGTCCTGCTTTGTCATATCGCTGCAGGAGACGAGGTTCATCATGGTCTATGACAAAATCTCTGATCGTCGCCTCAACTAAATGTGACCGTATGCGTATATGTGAGACAATGAGCCGATCTATAGCTAATTATAATAATGCATTTATCGGGGTCGCCTTAAGTATACGCGCCAGCGATTATATTCAGATGGTGGGAACCTTTCTTTTTGATTTTCCATCTGGCGATGTGCGCGAGATATCGCGCGATTAGCCTATAATACCATGTGATCATATGAGTAGAGAAGCATCCGCTTTTTTTTTTCTCTAATATAACGCCGTAATAGCACATTGTATGAGTGCGTGATACAGGAACTTTCTGAAATTAATTATGACGCAGGGCAGCGACTTTCTGGGGCGATGATTATATACAAGCTTATTCATTGTATGGTCTAGTCTCTCTATTTGATCAAGACCCGCCTGATAACGCTCTATACTCTAATTGGATTTAATTATATGCACCGCTCGCTCCGCGATTATAACGATTATACGCGCAATTATAACTGTGATTTCCTGGATATACACACACATACGCTAATAAAACCCAAGAATTTTCTCTGAATCTCGACCTTCTATACACACTCCTCTAAAAAAAATTAAAAAAGTAATTTCCACCGCAGTCCATTCACCTCGCGCGCAGCAGTCGTTGTTAAATAGTAATCCGCGTGTGCAGCTGTCTTCTTTTTTCTCCCCCACCCTATACTATATAGCGTGTGTAATAACCGTATTTACCGTTGCTCAAAAAACATTGCCCTCTCATCGTCGTCTCTCGAGAAGATGGCTCGAGGGTAAAAATAAAAGCGAGGCGACATCACATTTCTCTCCCCCTCGTCCTCGCGTGAAATAGCAGCAGTCCCTCCTTTCGAAAATAAAGAGCAAAGGGGCTCGGAAAACAACTGCGGCCTTAAATTAACTCCCCGTGTCCCTGTATGTGTGCAGTATAGTGTATCCGAAACGACGAGCGATGTCACACCTGAAATTCGCTCCTTACCGAAAAAGAAGGTTTGGCAATAGTCCATGCGCGTAAGATTCGACACACGAGTGGCTCTTTCTTTTTTTGTAATTCGCGAACGCTGCGTTGGATCGTTGCGAAACACAAGCTGCTGCGGATCGACACCTGACGCTAGCTGCTGTTGCTGAGATGACCATTTATATAGAGCGCGATTAAATTCAGCCGCAAGCAGTAAGTTGTATTCGATGACTCATTTTACGACTTTTTTTGAGGTGGAAAAAAAACAACATTTTTTCCTAATGCATCGGGAAAACACTGCCGCGAACTTGATTTACAGATGTTTTCTGGCTGTAAATATCTTTCGAGCATAATGTCCGTCTAATCTTTGATAATTAATCGACTGTTTTGATACAGCTATGGCTATAGACTCGCACAGCGGGTGTATAGAGGTAAGAAAAAGGCTTTAATCGTCTCCGAGAAACTAGTTTTGGAAGCTTGACTTATTAAAGATTTCACGCCTGATTTTCTATCGGCTAATATGCCGGATACAAACAAAGCCGACGAGAATTTCATGCATATTGAAAGGCGCCGAGAGTTATTACAAGTTTCGAATTTCTCTTCTGTATATATAAAGTACACACCCACATGCATGCAATCAATTAGCCCACATCTCATCGTCGTATAATATAAGTATAGAAAAGATATCCGACAATTTTTATTCAGAATTCCATATCAGGGATATATTCCAATTAGTTTTGCATATAATACATACGAATAACACAGCAACGAAATTCGGAAGCCAGTTTTCGTTTCCCAACGAAAATTTCCCAGCAAGAATTAGAAAACTAGCTCTCTCTCTCTCTCTCGCGTCATTACACGTCCGCTATGGCCACATCTCTCGTAAATCAACGTCGTCCGGAAACATTTTCCAGCCCAAGCGACGAAAAACAATTCAAAATACACTCACAACCCAAAAGCAGACCTTCCCTTGTGTCTATCTTGTCATTATGCAGCTTGTAATGCTAATCGCGTGTCCCTCAGCCGAGGACCCACAGAACAAGATTTTCCCCTCAGGTGCGCTCATTGTGTGAGTCGTTGGACCTTCAAACTTATATATATATATACTAGCTCAAGGCGCGTCGAATTCCTTAGCGGAGGAGAGATACGAACCTGTGCCGCGCGCGCGAGAATCACGTCCGGCTCGTAAAGCATCGGCCCGCCGCCGCCGCATCAGTAGGTCTCTCGGTCGTAAAACTAACCCCCCCTGAAGGTGTGCTGGTGCTTCTCTTTCTCTCTCACGAAATATTAACACGTGAGAGAGAGAAGGTACGCGTTGTAGAACTGCAGCGAGGTGGTTTTATAAAAGGACGAGCTGTGCGCATGTGCGAATATAAATTGCCTCTGGTGCGCGCGAGCAATAAGCTATATAATATGCGAATCTGTGACGCGATACACTTGTTGGAAATTTTCTTCTCGGGATATAAATGGTATATAAGCGTGGGGTTATGCGTTATTGCGAAGTCGTTCCTCGCGTGCGGATGCGAGAGAATATATACAAGGATAGTTGCGAGTTATGTGATTGTTTTCGCTATGATTTTAGAAACTAATGGAAAGGCGCGAGGGAATATTCAAAAGGTTGTAAATAAAACTTTGGACAGAGCTATTAAAATCGGGATTCGTGTATATCAAGTAATTTTTTTTTTTTTTCTACAGGATGTGCGCTCGAGCTTTTTGAGAGACAGCCAATATTCTTACCAAACGGCATATTTCGAGGTGAAATATATATCGTTTCTGAATAGTCGCATAAATTAATTTAAATAAGCATCAGAGAAATGTTAAAATTTTGAATAAAAAAAAAAACAACTTTTGTATACGCAGTGCAGCGGATCCTTTGGACAAAAAACTCTTTGTTTTCTCGGTTGCGGCGGTGGATAGCATTCCGTGCAGATGCAAAGTTTCACACAGCGCAGCCTAAGAATGTTACCGCGGTGGTCATACTTCCTGTGCTCGCGAGCGAGCGCGCGCCAGCTAAGGTTTCTGCCCTGCAAGCAACTCGCCTGCGAATTCTCTCTCTATAACGCGTCATCTTCGAAAACTCTCTCACCTTCCAAGTAAATATACGGCTAGAGGAGCGTAATCCTACTTAGATGTACGATCGGAATCGAACGTACTTAAAAAAAAAAAAAGGATAGCCATGACTCGCAGGCACTTCAGAATCCCAGAGTACACACGATACAATAGCCCAAAAAGAGGCTCTCCTTATCCCTGAATTACCCGAAGCCCCGCAGGTTATACACGCATTACCGATCTCGTTCTCCGTGTGCTCTGAGGCGTGTATGCTACGATTCCCAGGGCTCTCCTTCGCAGTATACGTATAGTTACCGCGAGACGCAAGTCGAGAGAGACAGAGAAAGAGAGAGAGAAGCTCCGAGAGAGCAATCGAGCGCATTGTGCCTATACAGAGAGAAAGAGAGAGGGAGGGAGAGAGAGAGAGAGAGAGGGAGCTATATGTATAGTGTTACGTCCGCGGCGTTTAGGGAGAGCGAGCTGCATCGCACACAAGTATACAAAACACGGGTTAGTCGCTGGTATACACACCTACGAGGAGGGACTACAGCCTCAGGTGTATTTACAACACGCGAAGGAGTGAAGGAGGAAGCGGAGTATAGAGAAAGAGAGAGAGAGAGGATATCACCAGTCCTACAAGTCTCTCTCTCTCTCTCTCTCTCTCTTCTGCTCGAGCCCCCGAGAGTATAGCGTATAGTCGGGGCGCTGTTCTGAGAAACCTGCCAAGTTGATCCCAGGCCGATGCGCTTCTCGATTCTCTGCGCAGCAGCCAGCTTCTCTCTCTCTCTCTCTCTCTCTCTCTTTCTCGAGTCTGCTTTTGCGAGAGAGCAGTCTGTGCAGCGTCGCCCGGTTTATACCCCGGCCTGCTTCTTCTTCTTCTTCTTCTTCTTCTACAGCCTCTTCTCCTTTTACTGCTGCTGTTGCTGCTGCTGCTGCTCTCGTCGCACGCACAACCACAAGTTCGTTAACTCCCTGCGCTTGGCGTTCATCATTTCGCGTCGAGAGAAGCAACTCTCTCTCTCTCTCTCTCGGGACGCTCAGAAATCGTTTCAGAGGCCGGTCTGCAGTACATTTATACATATACTCTAAGCACGGCCACTTTTTTGCTCTTTGTTCCAGGGATGTGCGACTTTATGGGTCTATTTTTCGGGAGATCGGTCTTCACGCCGATCTTCTTTGGGATATACGGGCTAATTATAAACAACGACGGTATAATATAACGAACTTTTTTTTTCCACGAGCCGGCGTAAACACGCCCTATAAATTATGCTCGCCGAGAGAGTACGTGTACAAAGAATGAAATTAGCGCAGCGAATGTAAGATCGGCGGCCGATTTCTCGCGGCAAATTGATGACGATCTTCCGCCTTGCTCTGCTTCATTACGCCGGCAGAAAGAAAGAGAGAGAGAGAGAGATGGCAAATTGGATAACCTTCCGCACTTTCGGGGAAGAATCATTGTGTACACTGATGGGTTTATTTATACCCTTTTTTTCTGCACACTCGGCGTGTCTGACCCTCTTCCGTATGGCCCACATTAATTAAAATTAGCGGCTGCTGCGCACCGCAAGAAGAGAAAAAGTTTAAAAGCCTTTGCGCTACTCTCCTGCATGTGTGTACGAATCCTTTCTTTATTTTTTCACCGCACTTGCAACGGTTTTTCATCTCAGTTTGATTAAGGATTTTACGGCGGGCGAACGCACGATTCTCTTTTACCGTCTTTTATTGTCGTCGTTCGCCAAGAGGCAAATCGGACTGACGTTCGAGTACACTTGTGCGTACACAGAACGTTCTTGGTATATGCGTTAACGGAATCGATGTTCCGGAAAGATTGATATACGCAGTATTATAATAAAGTCGCGAGATATCGCCTGCAATTTACGTTTCAATCACAGTCGCATGCGATTTTCCCTCGGCGAACTGATCACGAGTCCGATCGTATATATAAGAACAAGTGCCGACAACCAAAACGACTGACCCGCATATATATGCAGCTTTCGTTAAACAAACTAAAACACGCGGTAAATCACGTCGTATTATAACTCGATATGAAATTTTCCCACGCGTTTCGTATACGTATATAATAAAATCTAAAGTAGGCATCGCTATATATATATAGCTGTGTATATAACGTTCACGCGCAACGATCCTCCCCTCGTTTTTATCAATTTCATCTGTGGCCGCACTCCAGCGGTTTCTCAGACGCGCTACCGTATCGTACACCACGAGATTTCGCAAACCGATGAGGTACGAACCTTTCTAATGGCGACAGCATAATTGAAAATCCCCCGTATTATTCGCGCATTAGTCCGGTGTACGTTACACTATGCGGCTGCGGCATTATAGACACTATACATATTACAGCCGATTTGCAATAGTATAGGATCGATTTACGCCTGAAAAGCGTTATCCGTAACACGAGCAATAAATCCAAGGCTTATCAGGCGATCGTCTCTCGTATCCCCGAAGAAATTTTCATCATCGATTGGATATTTCACGAGAAGGAAAGAGAGCTAATGGATCGACGCAGAGATGTTGCACTTTTTTTTTCCTCTTGTTTCATCCGTACCGCGTCTGTGTGTAATGAACGGTTATTCCGGCACTGCTGCTGCACACACGACAAGAGAAAGTAATCCCGCTGCGACGGTATTTAAAGTCGCCGCGTTCTTATACATCTCTCACGCTTCGCGTTCGTGTGTATATATATATATAAATGTGTACAGGAGGGACCAGTGCACAGGAATAAGACAGGGGAAAGCGGACAATGATGCGCGCGCGTGGATGAGGAAGAGACGTGGAGATATGAAGATTGTATACTAATGTTGGAGTCGTTTTAGCTCCTTGGACAAAAGAAAAGATCCACAGCGGTGGATTATTATACCGAGGAAATGACTTTATCGCCGTCGAGTATCATTTGCATATTATCTTTATGTAGACTTTTTTTCTAGTATAGTTGTGGTATTAAATGTCGTTTTCCGAGGAAAACTTTCCACGGCAGTGGCGGAATTCGTTTCTCTGCACTATTGACCATCGTTACGGCTGACTGAACCCAGACAACAATGTGGCTGAGTATACAGAGGAGAGAGAGATAGTGAAAATAGACTTTTTTCAAAACTATAGTCTCGATATAACGACTGTACTAACGCCGCCGGTGAATATACTGGTGCAAGTACTCGCGTGTATATTATACAACATAATATATATGACCGCTCGAGCGAGAAGGCCGACGCGGACGTCGTAAATTTCGCTATAAAATCTCTCTCGATTTTTCTCTGCCGCGCGCACTCTCCACCTTGCGCTTGAACTTGAAAGTGGGTTTACTCTCTCTCTCTCTCGGATATTAATTTCGAAAATCGCGCCAAACCTGATATATGCACCGATGAATATAATAGAATCCCACGATACACACTTATTAGTCGATCTATTTCTCTCGTATACCGTTATTACGAGCGAGAATAGGTGCGATTTCATTAGTCGCATTGTGAAACGACGTATGACACACAGTAGACACATTATGTGTGATTAATAACCACACGGCAGGTGAAATTGAGACGCGTTGCAAGAAATAAATAAGACAAATTACGGGGAGGCCTCGACAAAGAACTGCCGATTCACATGTAATATAAAGCAATCGCGATGACGATTCGATGCACTGGAATAACCTGTTTTTCCCTCTTTCTCTCTCGAGTAAAAAAGAATATTAAGAAAGCTGTAATGTAAAATAATGAATATAGCGCGCCGATCATCAATTATAGACTTAATCGCGTCGTTGTTACCGTTTGCCGCGTATCATAAGACTATTATACTATACATCGAGTTTTGTAACGAAAGAAACAACTCTAAGCTTTCCGTATCCTCGCGTAGCCTGTTACGAGAGATAAGCCAAGGCGATAAGCGTGAGATAAACCGCGCGAGATTCGTCTCCCCGTCAGCGGATTACTCGCATTGAGAGAATCATCAGACACAGCTATATACTACTGTGGTTTACGCCTAAAACGTGCCGGGGAAGTTTTAAGAAAAGATCTCTTGAATTTATTGGAATTTTATAATCCTTTGAGAGCCTCGAGGCTACTGCGCTCTTTTTACCCGACCAGTTTTCAGTTTTTCACCTCGTCGTCCGTAGCGGTATTATGAAATTCGAGCATGTAAGAACACGAGCGTTGAAGGGGATATAATTATCGAGAGACGTAGACTTATCCGCGTGTCTTTCTTTAAAAAAAAAATCGAAAACAAGGCACGACTTTTTCTTCGAACCGTACTTATATATGTGTGTGTGCAGTGCGACGTAATAACACAGTGAATTATGTACCCGATGTCTATACTGCGTCGTTGATATTTTTCCAAACGATCTATAAGGAATCTCTTCCGTTAAGATATCATTGATAGAGAGAGCGTCGCATTCCGGGAATATCTCGCGGATGGTTTTACGCTCGCGTTTAATTAAATTTATACTCGACATTCTAAATGCAGTATAAGCCTTGACGGTATATACGATATATTTTTACATGCCGAAAGGCTCGCGCACGAGTTTCATAAACTCGCGTGATTAAAGCGCCGCCGTCGCGCCGATAAGAAAAAGTCTATGTGTATATATGTGTGCAAGCACGTGAATCTTGTTTCTGCAATTGATGGTTTGTATATTTGAAGCGATAATTCTAATGGCTGAAATTACTTATTAGTATAGAGTCGCGCCTAAACGGAGCCTGTATTTCGAGATGTAAGCTAATTGATGAATAAAATCGGCTGCTCGCGTAAGTGGAACAAAAAATCGGTAAACTTGTACTGTTACACGATCGTCTCCCTTCTTTCCCAGCGGCTGATGCACTAAACTATAATAAAGTCTGAGAAATATCACGATCGTTAAAGCTCTTGGTATGCGCTAGAGCAGCTGTATATGAATATAAACTAAGATTGAGTGTCGATGTAAATATAAGCGAGTAGTGGGTTTGCTACTTTTCGAACGACGGAAATTTGAAATCGACAAGCGCGCAACAAAAGGATCGAGCTGTCTGCTATACATACATATACAAACTGAAAAAGGAATAATAGCGTCCGATGGTTTATCGCTCATTACCGGCGTAACGGTAAAGTCTCAGCGTAGCAACTAACTCTCAGCTGTCAAAATCCAACAAAAGAAAACAAAGCAAACGTTATCCCGCATAATATATAAGCCGCGACCTGTAAACTTCACGCCGTAGAAAAGTTGAAACTTGAATTGAATATATCGAAGTTATAGTGCATATACACTCAATTATCACGCGTACAACAGAAGCCTTCGTATAACGCAACGATAATGACGATCTTCTCAGCCGACGCCTCCGGGATGAGAGAATCGCGCGCGCTCTCTCGAGTTTTTCAATTTGGGTCGAGTCGTCGTAAGTAGTTGCTGCAGCCGATCTCGTGGAAAGCAGAACGCGAGATCGAACGGAAACCCACCTGGGAGATGGAGGACTGACAGGTGCTCCGCTGATATTCTTCACGACTTTTTGTGTTTCCCCGATGGGTATATACCGCGGAGAGCTTTCTTTGCTCAGAGGATTTTGCCTTATCGATACGGGACTGACAGTATAATGAAAGTAATGCAGGCGGGTTTTCTCTGTGTTGAATTATTTATTCTTATTTATAAAATATAAAATCGGAAATTGTGTGTAATAGATATCAGTATAGTGATCGCATATGACAAAAGTTATAAAAGAATCCTGGACTTTTTGGCACATACAAAAAAAACCAAACACTATACACGCTCTTCTATACATGCGTTTCATGTGTGACACGATGCTGTGTACAGTGGATATACAAAAATGAAACGTAAAACGAAAAATTAAGGAGGAGGAACTCGGTTGACCTGCAGCGTCGAGCATATAATTCATTAAAATAATAACACACCGCGTTATAAAAGTCGCTAAAAATAAATCGCCGTTATTTAGCATGCAGTGTGCGCGTCTTGCGAGTGAAATAAAAACGAATAAACATCGGATCACCCCGTAATTAAAAATCATACGGTGTACGAATTAAGAACAAAATAAAATATACATATTTGCTCCGCAAGCTGTAAGAGAGAAAAGGAAGGAAAGACGAAGTGAGACGTGCAAAATTGCAGCAGAGGTTTGTCTCGGTGCGTTGACCTAATGCTCTTACGGTATTATCGCGAGCGATACAAGCTACCTACTACTACTGCTCTGCTGCTGTGGCTGCACCTGACGTGTGAACTCGACGTCGCGTCGAGCCACGGATAAGGTCAGAGTCAGGCGAGACCGGAATTGCCTCTTCCTTTCTGGCCTAATGGCTTTTCTCGTGTGTGTCGCGTATGGGTGCATACAGCTAGTGTTTTGCTCTACAGTCTCATTGTTCGTTTTTCCTTTCTTTCTCGCGAGAATCGACGCTTGCACAGAAAACTAAAGTCTGTCGTATAATATATACCGTAATAATGTCGTTAAATTTTTGATACGTTATGCAGAATCGAGCACTGCTGGAACATTTTTTTTTATTTACAACGTTGCTGTATAGTTCTTACTCGCTATGGATCTCAATATTTCGCACAACAATTTGAATGCAAACTCTTACGTTCACTTTATATAGGAAACGTTTTAATTTTCAAATACAAATTTATTATTTAATAATATATATAAGTGTAAGCACTTATTTCATAGTACAGGCATTTTGAAAATAATTTCTGGTTCATCAAAACAAAAAATAAATGATACGCAATTTGCCTGTCGTAGTATTCGGATACAAAAATATAAAATGTTTTCTTAACAATTTTTCTTTTCAAATAAACGATCATTCATCCGGTGTTTGCAATTCGATCAAACTTAGGCGACAACAAACAGCTAATACTGTGAAAAATTTTAGCCGTGATTTTAACGCCAATAAAAAGTAAGCATGTGATTTTTCAACCTAAGGATTCGCAACGGCACTTTGGATCATTTGTCATATCTCCACATTGTAACACACTTGTATTATATTCGAATCACTCATAATCGAGCGTTTGTCTTCCACTTGTCATCTCTTGAAACGAATTGGCGCGGCTAATCGTTGAAAAGACGCTGGTCATTCATTTGGTTTTTCGCTTCATCTTGACCTCGCTTTCTAAGTCTCCTCGAGTCGGCGTACTGCTTGCTCCTCACGAAGAAAATGAACTCGGACGTTTTATCGGCAATATTTCAGGATTGCTCTCGCGTGCAGTGTAATTTTCGGTGAGCGACGCCGATGATCTACGAGCTCGTGATCTCGGAGAGAGGAAGCGAAGCGGAGATTGGCCGGCGTTTTATTAGAAAGTAGTCGGAGGGTGGGCGATTTTAAAGAAACAACGGTGAAAATCGAGTTTGCGAGCGCGGCAGACTAATCGCTGAGATGCTCGCGAAAATCCGAGTAGACAGTACACAAAGCTATTGCATACTCATAATAATATCGTACACACAAATTTACAGAATCTCGATTGCTTTTCTCTCTCTTCTGCCTTTTTTGCATAAGTCTGTTATTTTTTAAGTATTAACAAGGTTTTGTACAATTAAAACAAATTTTTTCTTTGTGAAAACTCGCTTTGGACAAACTCAGTTGCGTACGATCTATATAAACTATGGAAACGCTTGGTTCAACTCAATTAAGTTTATTTTCTTACTAAACATACATAAAATCTATTAGTTATATTATGTACATGTCATTTTTGGTAAAACTATTTCAATGAAATAGGTATTTCTGTTTGGAATTTAAAGCTACGTCCAATTTATAAGCTGGTCAAACATAACCTACAAAGATCGCACACATCTTGACATTTTTCTTTTGAAAAATCCGATGGCTCGTCGAATTGCTAATAATTAATTTTAATAAACTAAGAAGCATTCAAGATTGAAGTAAAAATTCAATGTACAAGTATATTAAATGTAACCTCTATTTTACAACCTACACTCTCTGTAGAAACGTAAACACACTTTATCACTCATACTCACTTAGAAACATTCGCTGTCTCTACACACTAGTCTCAACAGTTTTCTAATGGATCGTACTGGCAATTAGATGCTTCTTCGATGATGATCTGCTGTATGCGCTGTCTAACTTTGAGTTTCTGCAAGGAAGTGAAGTTTTTCACATGAGGCATGAGACTCATAAAGAAATGGTAGTCGTCCGAAATGCCACCATCGCCAGCAATAGGCGACACATTCGAGCCATTGTCTACCACTCCGTTTCTTCGCTGCATCTCGGATCTTTCTCTCTGCTGCATTGCCGTCATATCGGCACGCTCGTGCATCGCCACGATGTTCGCCCTCTGTTGTCTAGCCGTTATCCCCGCGTTCCTCTGAATGGCCGAAAGTCTGCCGTTGACCTCGGCTCTCTGCTGCTGCAGAACCGTATGCCTTGCATTCAGCTGCGCGAGCTCGCCGTTGATGTCTCGTGACTGTTGCATAGCGGAAATTCGACCAGATTGCTGCATACCACCGATATCCCCGTTCATTTCCGAAACTTGCTGTTGCAGATCACCGTGTTGCTGCATGTCGGACAACCTCTCGGTGAGGGAACTCGCAGTGGTGGTGACGATCGTCGGTATGCTAACCATCTCGGCCGCTATCGTTGAAATATTCGCTGTGATGACGTTCTGCTGTTGACCCTGCATTCCCGACATGTTCGAGAGCTCGGAGAGCTCAGCCTGTTGCTGTTGCAGAGCAGACATCTCCTCCTGGTCCTGCATAGAGTGTGCGGGTGACAGCTCTTCCTGCTCCTGCATTTGTTCCTCTTGCTCCTCGTCGTCTTGCTGATGCTGCTGGTCTTCTTCTTCCTCCTCCTCCTCTTCTTCCTCCTGAGTACCATCCATCTCTCCCTGGTTCATTTGTTGCATCTGTTGCTCATACTTGACCATCTCATTGTACTCCTCGGACAGCTCGTAGTCGTCCATGGTGTCTGAGCCGCACTCCTGTTTGCCACGAATCTCCTGGCCGTTCCACTGGTTGTTAATATCCTCCTCGTCGTCGCTAAGGATTTCCAAGTGATCCTCGCCGTTTTTGCGACGCAGAGAGACGAACATCTGGCTCTTCATGAAGCGCATTTTCTTGTAGTACGGCCAGATCGAAGGCGGAGCTGTGGCGTCTGTCATGGACTTTTTGAGCTCGCGCCTGTAGTGGTCCTTCAAGCTCTTCCATCTTTTGCGAATGTTTTCCTCTGTAAACGAATAATTAAGTTAATAACGAGCAAATACTTAGGATACATAATAATAATAACATTCGACTATAGCATACTTGTTCATTTCTTCCTGCTGTGAGAACTACTTGCGCGCGACGATTCGAGCTAAGTACTTTTAGCAGTTGCGATTTGGTACTCGCGCGTGAATCGAGCCAGCAGGAAGTCGTAATTGAACATAGCCGTAGCGTAATTTGCGTTTTGGTGATAAGCGGGAAAGCTGTTAAGTTGGTTAGCACTAGTGCGCGCGAATAAAATTCAAAATGCGTTCGCTAAAGTACTATAGTATTGGTATGTACACTCTTACGTCTATACGTGCACGCGCAAGTCATGAATATTCTCAGTCGCGTCGAGGCGCTTTCTGCGTATACCATTATAGCTTATAAGTATAGCTACTGCGTAACAGCGGTGTCGATTAGGCAAGAAGCGATTTTGTTAAAAGAAACAAAAAAAAACCCACGTCGTGAATAAAACGCGCTAGGCCTATACGTTGAGCGATAGAAAAATTACACAATCGGCAAAAAGATAAGGAACATTAAAACGACAAACTCGCGAAATAAAAATATGAATGAGTTGCTGATAAAATATTACAAATCGTATACAGATACGTTTGTAATGTAAAGTAGTTGTAAAACGTTAAGTAGAAAATTTTATTATTTAAAACACGCGCTTCTACACGTAAGGCGATAAATTCAAGATATGAAAAATGCGCGAGGCTCTATATGGAAAGAAAGTTATCAAGGGTATGTGTGTTTAAGGCCTCGACATGATAGTGCAAAGGGAGTATTTTAGAGATTACGCTTATAATGACTAAAAACTTGAAGATCATTCGAGAATTTTTAGCTTCAAAAATGTATTTTTACCGCAGCGATAAGCATATATAGTGCAACAAACAATAGCTATGCAACAGTTATCAGTGAATAGTGACGCAATCTTTACCCAAATTATATGTTTTATTCAAATTTTTACAAATTAAAATAAAAAATTTTTATTGTTGAACGTTTATTTATTTAAATAAATAAAATAATTCATAGTAATCATTTAAAGTTATCTGGTTAAAAATATTAAAACTTTCTGATGTCAGTAACACGGTTCAAAGATAAGAATCTGTTGCATGCATTACTGATCAGCAGCGTCGTAGTAAATAAACACACGCCATAATGTATAGGTATAGATAGGCATATACAGCTTTGCCCTCGTGCTCATAAACAGACGATGCATATTATGCCCAACAACGCATAAACGGTAGCAAAAAAAAAACAAAGGATCGTAGTGCGGCGCCACACTTTTTTACATGACATGCCATGCAGAGATAGCAGTCTAGGTAACTACAACAATAGATACGTATTAGTCACTCCGAATTTGACAAGCTTATCCCGACCTAACCTCAAAAAATTAATCGCCGAAGCGACAGCTATATGTGCGTGCGTTCGACGCCCACTTGTGGGACAACAAAAACAAAGTAATAAAACGGAGCCGCAAAGTGAGTAAATTAAAAAAGTTAAAAATAAAAGAATACTCACGCGTGGTATCGAGAGCCTTAGCGATTTCTTCCCAAAGCGGAGCTGTGAGCACACTGGAATGGTGATGCTCGTGCGTCCTCATCCAAAGGGCTTTCCTAACCCTTATCTCGTCGATGAGCATCTCGTTCTCGAGCAAGACATTAGCAACCCTCGGCCTCTTGCTGCCATCCTCGTTGACGTTGTTGCGCTTCTTACTGGAGCGCTTCTTGGCTTTATGCCTGCCTCGCTTGGCCGGCGCCATTTCCTCGTGCTCGTTCGCCCTCTCGGCGTTCTCGTTCTGATCCTGTTGCAATTGCTCCTGGAGTCTCTGAGCTAAAGTTGCTGCCGCGACGCTCTCCGGCGAGCCGTTAGCGAGCAGCTCGCTTATGCACATCTCAGTCGCAGACTGATGCTGCTGCTGCTGCGAAATTGCGGCGGCGGCGGCGCTTAGCTCGGGAGAGTACCGGGCCGGGCGACGACGCGCGCGCGCCACCGAGAGCGAGCCGTCGAGCGACGCCATAGTAGCTGCGGCAGCTCCTCCCGCACTCGCCGCTTCTCTTCCTCACCTTCTTTTTCACACACTCGACAGCTTCGGCCGCTCTACTTCGTTAATTCCCCCTTTGTTCCGCTCGTATGCACATTTACACCGACACGATTAAACGATGCGACGATGAGCAGTTCCAGCAACGACGCTCGGACGCCTGCCACCGCAGCGACGAGACACAACAACACTGGAACACACGCTACGGCCCGGCGGCGGGCTGCCGAAGCGTGGTCTGGTCTACGCACCGGCGAGCGCTTCGCAAAACTGCCGACTGAGAGCGCCCTACGCTCGATAAGCGGCGCGCGAATTCTCTCTCTCTCTCTCTCTCTCTCTCTCTCTCTCTCTCTCTCTTTCCTTCTCGCTCTGCTTTGTTTTGTTATTTTCTCACGTACGTACCTATATACTTGCACGCTATGCAGTATCGTAAAACAAGCCCGGTTGGCTATTTCAGTCCTACTGTACTGCTGATGGTCGAGACCGAGCCAAGAGAGCAGCGTCGGTGCGTGTTTTCTGTGTGTGCCGAGTTTGCAGACTGCTGCAGCACGAAGCTAGAGTCTAGAGTATGTATATAGCTAGAACGCTGGCGGCGCTCGCATCGCTCGAGACGCCTGCCGCCGAGCGATCGAAAGACACGCCTGGCCAGGCCTGCCTCGCTCGACTCGAGCGATGGGGGAGGTTCCACTGCAGCCAGCGACGGGCTATAGTTGTATAGAGGCTTTGCAATGACAGCTTTTGCGCACTCGATGAGCAAGCTTGTGGTTTTACGCTTTCCTGACATTTGCAGGAAAAACTTGCCGGAGATTATGGGGATACCTACCATCATTACTGTTTATGACGAAATCGCTCGGCTTGGAGGTTAGAGTGTAGCGCGCCGCGTGCGTCGCTGGGATCTTCTGCTACCGAGCGATTTTCGATTAGTTTAGCGTTCGACGAGTAATTAAAGCCTCGTTAAAATTGATGAGAGAAAGTTATCATAGAATAAGTATTGCGTGCTGGGAAAATTATGGGTAAATTTAAACGTTTTTTATGTATGCAAATAATTGTTTGCATCATACAACATTTATACAATGATATTTTGGTAGAAAAAAATGCAGACTCGTATTTTTTATAAAAACTGTGACTATAGAAGTGTGCACTTTTAAGTTGCAAGAATATCGCATTCGTTACAATACTGAGATTTTATAGACCCACCCTAAACCATATACAACTTGCACACCGCGCTCTATTTGTATAGGTGCAATAAATCGGGTATACGACCCACATATCCAGCAGATTTGCTTCCACGAAACTTAATTCCTTATAAGGTACAGACCAATTTTCGACAATGTACACCACCACTACATATATGTAGGTAAAAGTGGGGCTCTATTATTTTACGTATGATATGTGCAAGAATAAAATAATATAATTATTCAATTAAACATTAAAAAAGATCGGTTCGAAAGCATTACCAATTTTATTTTTCAACCTTTAATTACAAATCAAATAAAACACAACCAATCGCAAAAACCAAAAATTAACAAATTTTTCAATCTATGATTGCAGATCTGGCGCAGATCCGCGCGCTGGCAGAATCAACAGGCGCGTTGAACGGTGGTTCGATATGCCCGTCCTGCGAGATGCCCTTCGACAAGGGCAAAAAGCGTCGGCTAATCGACTCTTGCGGCCACGAGCGCTGTTACTCTTGTCTGTTTCGCAGCGAAGCCTGTCCACTCTGTGCGCACGATAACGACGACGATGAGCCCGACGACGACGCTACCGATTTCCAGCACCTCAACTACTTCAACGCCAACCAGTGCATCGACTGGCTCGAAAACTCGTCCACAGTCAACTCGCTTTGTGGCAGTCCCAGGCCTAGGCTCAAATTCGCCGGCAGAACTCACACACCCATCCAAAGATCGCAGGTTTGTTTGAAATTATCATAATATGGGATATAGTATACCACATAAATAAATAATTCTTGCTTTTCACATTTTAACTCAATTTGTTTAAAGGAACTGAACGACGAAGGAAAATGCCCGAAGGGAAAACCACCTATACTCCCAGAATCCGTTGCATCCCGTCACAAGGCTCAAGGAATGGCACAAAGTAAGTTCATAAATAATCCTGAATCGACAAATTACAAGTACTCAAATATCAAATGTAAAACGTGATACAAAATTAACGTGCTCTTCAGGTTGTCCAACTCCTCCAGCGCAACGAAAAAAGTTCTTCCTAAATGCAAAAGCGTTGAGGAGTCCCTTTGGATCCAGCCGACTATCGAAGCGAGAGGCTCAAGCTTCCGAACAAAACCTGGCGGAAAATCCATCTGGTCTTTCCGGTGAGTTACTTTAATGTCCGTCGTACAATAATTTTATAGAAAGCATAATACCTATCGTGCAGGGCAACTGATAGCTGTTTTCAAAACTGGAAAAAAAAAATGATAGCCTTTTAACACGTCGTTTACATTGAAATTAGTCCAAATAAATAAAATCATCATTGGTTGCCCTGTCGGGCGATAAATCCTAGTCGTAACGATTGCGAGACAAAAAAGCGAAGCCCGTCATTGAGAACGTGTATAATGTAAAAAAAAAAATCCTGTTTGCGGGAACATGCGCAGCTTGGATGACAGCTTCCTGGGAAGGAAAGTCGCAGTGGCCGGGTCTCGTGCTCGGCAAGATCCGATCGCTTTGGAGCAGTAGCCAAGGATCGACGAGCGACGGCCTGAATCAGCTTATCGACGCGTCGGACAAACTCCCAGGCAGGAATACGTTTTACCGAGAACTGTTTGCAAGAGTATAGTATTAGTAGTAGTTGTTGTCGCGCTAGAAAGACATGCTTAGCACTGAAGTTTTATTTTTCCTTTGCTTTTTCCATGACTTTTTTTTCTTTTATATAACTTCTTGCGCTTTCGTCTCCCGGTCGATCTTTTGTGATTATTATCTCGAGCGTAATGACATGCGCTCGTTAAAGTTTATATGCGAGTTTCGTAATTTGAGTATATGTCCACGTTGTGTATATATGTATATACGTACATGCGCACTCGAATAAATTATCCGCATCTAGTTTTTCAATACGATTATTAACGCTTTCAGTGCTGAGCGGCTTGGTTCATCAGCGTTTGCCTGGATTTATTCGTAGAGATTGGATCTCTCAAATGAGTATTGAACTTTTTTGAGAAAGCTTTAGTTTGCCGATCCCGCCTTCCCAGTAACGCACTTTCAACGGATATTGCAGTCAATGAATCGCAATCCTCCTTGTATATACTTATTATGTGTTTTGCTGTGTTTTCATGTTTATTTTCACGATGTTTGGATAACCAGTTTTGAAGTTTTTTTTTTAACGATTCTTTTTTTATTTCTTAGCATGTTTGATGTTGTCGAAGAGTATCACGTTTTTCTTCGTTTATTTGTTTTTCGTTTTTAGTTCAGCCGATTTATTTACCAATAGGGTTTAACTGAAAAACGCTTCGGTTAAAAAAGTCTCATATTTTCGTTTATCATTAGAAATTCAACGAAATGTGTATTATAATTAAAAAAGATATAAGATTATATTTTTATTCAAGTATTATATATGACAAGATTAACTGATTTGCTATTAATAAACGTCATTTCGATCAAATTTCACAAACAAAAGTGATTTAAAAAATCGATCGAACTCCAAATAACAACGTCTTAATCTTTTTTACAGACGACGAGAGCGTGTCTCCAAAACCTCTGAGCGAGGGTGTGCTCCCCCCGAAGAATAGCGGCCGTAGATCCGGCAACTCCGACCTGTACATGCGTCTGGGTCTTCTCCTGGGTCATCCTAGAGCCTCGTCCTCGGCGAGTGGTGGCGATCTGGCTTCCAGCGTCAGCTTAGCTCAGCGACCTCCACCTTCGAGACCAGCTTCGGCTCAACATCTACAGACTCACCACCATCACGATGTCTCGGCTGTCTCCATTGCCAGCCTTGCGAGTCTTGAGACCAGAACTCATGCCTCCGCCAACACCAGCCCTGTGTCCACCCTCACCGGGACCTCCAGCGAAGCCGAGGTCGCCGCGGCTGCGCTACGCAGTCCTCTTAAGTCTAAAGGTAAATGGGTTTATTAGAGTAAATTTTATACTAGAAAAGTTTTTGTTTTTATCGAGGTGCTGAGAACTTTTATTTATCTATGGAGTTTCGAGGATAAGATTAGAATGTGGTTTACTTATTCTCCGCATCTCAGTGCATCTTATCTGCATTGATAAGATTATTTTTCTCTAGAAGAATTTTCAAACGTTTTTAAAAATTATCATAGATCTTCGTATCATAGCATTTAAGTAAAAAAAAAGACGCGGCAATGTATTTTATAGTTATAATTATAACAATACTTGAAAATAATGCGTTTAAAATTACAACAGGCAAAGGCAAGGGCAAGAAATCACGGGACTGCGACAGCGCAGGTAGTCTGGCGTCGATCTCGACGTCCGCGTCGACGTCAATGTCCATGTCCATGTCGGTCTCGGTTTCCGGTTTGTCAAATGGAAGTGCCAGCCCCATGACTTCCAGAAGACATTCCGTCACAACCTCTCAGCCTGGTCAGATCGACGAGATCGCCTTCAAAAATCGCCGGACCTGCGCAAGACGCTCAGCCAGAACTTCCAACTTCAAAGGATCGTCTGCCGATTCGAAAAGTAAGTTGATTTCAATAATTGTGATTAATTTTTACGAGATGCCAGCTCTGATTATAACGTTACGAAGTTAGCCTCTCGCTTCCAAGTAAAAGTGCAGCATCACTTTATGCACTTCACTCGCATAAGAAAGTTGCAACGACGTTCGCCTTAGTCACTAAAAAATTGTAAAACAGTTTAAGGATCGTGAGCAAAAAACGCAAAACGAATCCCCCTCCATATAATACAGATCGTTTTTTTCTTTCCTCATCTCTGGGGCGGTACACGACGCAAAAACTCGTTCTTAATTGTTTTCCCGAGGCTTAATTTACGGTAGTCGCGTAATTATAATTTAAGAGCTTCGCCGATAAATTATCTTCTTAAGTTTCACTCGCCTCAACGCGCGTATTGTGAAAGTGGACCTCCGAACATCGCGACGACGCGTATGATCATTTTTCATCCTGACTACATGTCGTTGTACAAGTCGTGTGCACCGCTAGCGCGAAATCACATTGTTTATGCAACACGAGGCTTTATGTGCGCATGACTTTTATAATGACGCGAGCGAGCAGCTTTTGCAAATTTGACTTTTATTATGTTCGATATCAGCTTTTATTAACGGGACCGACCGCTATAATACTCGAGGTTATTAATGATTGTGCAGGCGAGACGAAACGTCTATTATTACTTTGCTCGTTTTTCGAACGAACAAACAACTTTCTTTATGTATGGTATATTCTTAAGCGACGGTTAGGTGGAATGCAAATAAAATTGCCGACACTTCCTGAGCTTGTAATTATGCAATCGCCGGCTACTGGTATCGATTATCGACTTGGGCAATCGATATAGAAGAGAACCACAATGCTGCAGTTTTCTGCCCACAGTCTACATTCATATAGTTATACTTTATACACTTTTATTCTTCGTTTCTTCGCCATATATACTTTGCATCCAAATACATTACACCATCGAGAGCATAATCATATAACATCACCATTTCAACTTTTCCAGTACGATTTCTGCAGCAACACGCCCAGCTGATGCTGAAACCGCTGTTCTTCGAGGTACCGCTTCTCGAGGACGATCCCCTCTTCACCGGTCGTCACTGGTTGCTTCAGGAATTGAAGAGCCTAGTGGAAGGTTCGAATCCGGGTGCGTTGATCTCGGGCTCACCTGGTACCGGCAAAACTGCTCTCATTCTCCAACTCGTCGATCACAGTTGTTTCGGTCGAAAGCGGGATCAGAGAGCCCAGTCCGGGGCCGCTGGTAACGGAAAAATCGAGGATCACGAACTCGAGATCAACGCATCCGCCGGTACTGCTCGGATGAGCATCCAGCAGACTAATGAGAAGGTTTGTCTATCTTTTCTTTCTCTATAACGCTCGAATGAATCTCCGTTATGCATGGGAATAAATAAATGCAATATTTCGTTCTCCAGATTCGTGAATTGGCCTCGCACGTGGTGGCCTATCACTTTTGCCAAGCGGACAACAACAGCACGTGCCTTGTTCCTGATCTTATTCATTCCCTGGCCGCCCAGCTCTGCCAAGCGCCCCAACTTGCCTCGTACCGCGAGTACCTCCTCTCCGAGCCTCACCTCCATGGATCTCTGTCACAGAAGGAGTGCACCGTTGACCCGGATCTTGCCCTTCTCCGAGGTATCATCGAACCCCTTTTCAGTCTACGAAAAGCTGGACGATTGCCCGAAACGAATATGGTGAGGATCGTTTTAATTTAATTATCTTCGAGTACCAAATAACTGATACGATAGATCACTTATTAACGATTACGAATCGCAGGTCATACTTATCGACTCGGTGTGCGAAGCCGAGTACCACAGGCCGGACCGAGGTGACACGATAGCCTCCTTCTTGACCCGCCACGCGCCGAACTTTCCCAGCTGGCTGAAGCTCGTCATCACGGTTCGCAGCCAGTTGGCCGACTGCACGAAGCAACTGCCCTACTCGAGGATATGCCTCGACAAGAGCGTCAACCACAGCGACGCAACCGGCGTCAACGTCAGTAGAGACCTGGCCGACTACATCAACTACAGACTGGCTCAGAGTTCGGAGATACAAGCCAATGTAACGGCGGTCGTTAACGGCAAAGCTGAATCCTCCTGTTCTGCCACCCAGACCAGATTCGCCACGCATCTGCTGTCTCTGGCCAACGGCAGCTTCCTCTTCGCCAAACTCACCCTCGACCTGCTCGAAAGCGGTCACCTCGTCGCTAAGTCAGCCAGTTACAAAGTTCTACCGGTTTCGCTGGCGCAGATCTACTTGCTGCACTTCAATTTACGCTTCCCGACCGCAGCTTCTTTCGACAAGGTGCAGCCTCTGCTGGGCGTGTGTCTCGCTGCGCTCTACCCGTTGACTCTGCCGGAAATTTTCTACTCCGTCAACTCGCTGAACAACAACTTCGTCGTTTCCTGGGATGACTTTATGCAGAGATTCAAGGTATTGGGTTATTATCTCTCAACAATCCTAATAAAAATTAACTCACACACTTCAGATAGAACCGCAATGATAACACCTCATTTGACTCTTCCAGATGCTCTCCGGCTTCCTAGTAAAGCGTCTCGACAACACCTACATGTTCTTCCACCCATCGTTCAGGGAATGGCTGATGCGTCGCGACGAGGGTGAATCGACCAAGTTTCTCTGCGACCTGAGACTCGGCCACGCGGCGATAGCTTTCCGTCTCTCCCGTCTACAAGCTCCTCTGGACGGTGAACGCGCTCTCGAACTTGGTCACCACATTCTCAAGGCCCACGTCTATAGGGGAGCTACACCTTGCTGGCCTTCGCGCGACCTTCAGGCCGCCTGGTTAGCCTCTTCGTCCGAGTGCGTTTCCTCGGCGCTCTGCACTCTGCGCAACATCTACAGTCCAAACGTCAAGGTCTCGCGACTGCTGCTGCTGTCCGGAGCTTCACCGAACTTCATCACCGAGTACTTGGGCAAAGCGCCGGCTCTCTGCATGTACGCCCACGAGGGATCCGTTGAGATGGTTTCGCTCCTGTTAGAGTTCGGAGCTGATGTCGAGCTCACCAATAGCCAGGGCTGTACAGCTCTTACCCTGGCGGCTGCTCGAGGACACTGCGACGTCGTTCGAAGGTATATTTTTTACTTAGAAACATATGCTATATGATCATTGAATTAGAGAAAGCTTTTATGAAATAATGATATAATAATGTTTTATCGGTTGTTGTCTTGCACAGACTGGCTGCCGCTGGAGCGTCGCTAGGACACGCGGATATGGCCGGACAGTGCTCCCTTGTACACGCCGCGCGTCATGGACACCTGTCGGTCGTCGGCTACCTGCTGGCATGCGACTGGGTCGTACCCAGCAGCGACGATGGTGTAGCCAAGACCACGAAGCCCGACATCGGCAGAGAAGAGGCAGCTCAACAGGCCGTAGTCGCCGCAGCAGCACAGGGCCACGAGTCCATTGTCGAGTATCTATTGGACATGCTGGAGGTGATCGTTGACAAACCAGACACCCTGATCGGCGAGACTGCGCTAACGATCGCTGCGGCCAACGGTTCGACCTCTACCGTCTCGGCTCTACTAGCCCGAGGCGCCGATCCCGCCATGCTCAACGCCAAGGGCTTCTCGGCTCTGATGCTCGCTGCCAAGGAAGGCCACTGGGGCACCGCTGAAAGACTGCTTGAAGGTATAGATATTTTACATATTGCATTTACTTTCGTATATCTATAATTGTATTATTATAACGCAACGATTCGAATCGCAGGCTCGCTTTCGAGGAACACAGAGGAGGACGTCGAGGTGACGACACACCTGCTGAAACAACGAGATCCAGTGGGTCGATCGGCTCTGTCGCTGGCAGCTTCGGAAGGCCACACGAATCTGATAGATCTGTTGCTGGATAAGGGCGCCATTCTCGAGGACACTGACAAAGAGGGTCTCACCGCTCTTGCCTGGGCTTGCGTTCGCGGCAGACTTAACGCGGCGCAGTCCCTCATCGAACGAGGCGCCGATGTGAACACGTGCGATAAGACTGGAAGGACGCCTCTCGATTTGGCCGCATTTCAGGTAAGCACGTGACTCTGAGTTACCGATCTCGCGTGGAAATCAACGTCTATATTTCCTCTTCCAGGGTAATCCAAAACTCGTCCAACTACTACTTGAGCGGGACGCGGCGATCGAACACGTCGATCTCCACGGCATGCGACCGCTCGACCGGGCGATCGGTTGCCGCAACATTCCGGTGGTACAGTGTTTCCTACATCGAGGAGCGAAACTCGGACCGGCTACCTGGGCCATGGCTGCTGGAAAGCCAGACATTCTCCTCATACTGCTGAACAAGCTGCTGGAGGACGGCAATGTGCTCTACAGAAAAGCCCGACTGAAGGAAGCCTCGCACCGATACTCGTATGCGCTCAGGAAGTTCCCAACCTCGCCAGAGCAGAGCGAGGGTCCCGAGCACGAGGATCAGAACCACGTACTCGCCCACATCCAGTCTTTTGCTCAGCTCAAGATGAACTTCCTGCTGAACCTTAGTCGGTGCAAGCGCAAGATGGAGGTAAGCTATATTGGATGCGGTCTAACTCTTGGTCTTTTATGAAACAGCTTTTAATAAAACGACGTTTTGTATCCAGGAATGCGAAGAAGCAATAGAACTGGCAGACGAGGCTCTAAAAATCCGGCCGCTCTCGTACGAGGCTTTCTACGCTCGAGCTAAAGCAAAGCTCGATGCCGATCGACTAGACGAAGCCCTCAACGACATCCAGGAGGGTCTGCGTGTAGCTCCACCGCAGAATCGTCAGGATCGACGGGTCCTTGCATCGCTGCGCGACGAGATCATCTCGAAAATCGAGGGAACCGGGATCGGCAGCAGCAAATCCGGTTTTGGAAGCTGCAGCTCCAGGACGAGGATACGTGCCTCTGTAGACACGCTCACCGAACTCTAGTTCCGATATCATCTATACCCACGTACATAATCAATATTATCGACTAATTACTGAAAAGCATCAAAGACGAACCTGCGTACACGAGCCTAAGTTTAGGATATATTTTGAGACTGCTACTTTAGACTTATTTGCCTCTCGGAGAATTCAAAATTCACCAAATGACAAATTTCAAGACGAGAGATATACTTATTGTGTGTAAATTATTTTAGTCGTGAAATTCGAGAGAAAACGAATATGTACCTTGATGCTTTCCAGCGTTTCGAGAGAAGCCCCCCCGAACAGAACGGTCTGTCTCACACGTATATTGCTATTATTATTCTGCTAGTACTGTATTATTATTATTATTATTATTATTATTATTATTATTATTATTATATTATTTATGCAAACGCCACTTTCGAAAGATCCAGTTCGTAGAACCTTTTCGAATAACGAGCGATATATGAATTTATCAATATTCCTTTTGTCCGCGTTCAAACGAAACGGAAAGAGAGAGACGAATGTAACGAGATTGTTTTTAGTTAGTATAAAACGCGAAAAACGCGTGACATTTTTAGTTTCGATTGAGAATCGAACTCAGAGTTTAATATATCTTTACATGCATATCTCGCATATTCTTGTATTATATATTATTATATATTGCGTTAAACGAGCATGATATGGCTTCTATCGCGTTGTTGTAATATGTATTCATTTTTGTTTAACGTACTCTCCTATTTTTCGCGCAGTATTTTCCATTTAACAAGCACTCGCTCTCATATCCTTGCGAAATATAGGAGCTTTATTCTGTATACTGTCTTTTGGCGCTTCACACCACTGCACGCGTATTACTACGATATGACAAACGATAGAGAAGCGTTTGTTTATACGGGAAAAATTGAGATTTGAAAAATATTTAGCACTGCCAAGTATTTGGATCTGGATTGGAGGACTAATATTTCCAATTCGTCCAAGCTTTAATTAGGCTTATCAAAGTTCTTTCATTTATCAATACTTAAATTATATAATCACATTACGATGTATGAATTCGTGCGAAATCATGTTGTCATAAAGAAATGAAGTATACGAAATTTTTTGTACATTTTTATTTAAATTATCATTAGGCATTTTGAAATTGTATTTTTAACACTGTATATGGATGAAATTAAAATTTTAAGAAATTTTATAATGCGTCGACAAAATCACGTCGATTCACACGTATTTGATTTTATCTGGAAGAGTTGTTACATATTTATCTGTGAAGCGTAAACGACGAGTTTGCGTTTATGTTATCTAAAGAATCTTCACTGACCGACTGTCCGACTGCAGTTTATAATAAAGTGCCTATACTTGAATGTGCAACGTCTTGCCGAATATAATTAAATGTTACATTCTACCGACCTCACTCGTCGGTGAATCGAATAAACGACTTTCGAATTTTAATTGGCTGCAGCCTTTGTTTGCCTATACTACTGTCTTTATTGTTCCCATCCTTGTGGCAGGTGTCCCATCGAATGATTATAAATAAGTACACTTATGTTAGACTTTTATTTTTCACTTTTGGTTTATACAATATTTCAGGTAAACTGCAGATCTGACTCTGCGTGTATATGTTTATTTTTAATTTAAAAAGTACGTTATACGTTGTAAAAGTACATAAAAGTACGCGATGAGTTCAAGCTGGGTGATTGAAAAGTGAAATTCGACTCAGAGGACGAAATCGGAAAACTGATTATTTTTTAATATTAGAGAACTATCGATTAACGTAAAAATGCCGATTCATATGGATATAATTAAAAGAAATTGAAAAATATTAATTGTTGCACCAATCAATAGTCAAAGAGAAAAGAAAAAAATAAATTGTAACTATATACCTAGCACTAAGTTTCAGAGCTTGTAAATGTAAAACAACATATTCTAAATGAATAATCACTTGGATAAACTATATGAAAATTTCAACAAAAACTAACAATCATAGAAAAAAACTCGTTTTCATTCCATCTTCTTCTCGAATGGAAAGATGTTCGCACTACAGCTTGAGAAAAATACATCGCATCATATATAACACATATTGCTATTATACGTATGATTTGTCGCTACAGCTTTTATGCAAAAAAAAGGCGTCGTTCGTTTTTAAAATTATTTCCTCCGCTGTTTCGTCAAATAAATATGAATTGCTGCAGTGATGCACGCCATATCACGAGTATTCAAATTAATATATATATATTTTTAAATTTATCAAATAGCATAATATGTATTTCTTCAGCGCGCGCGCGCGAATATCCTCTTAATATACTCGCTCTCTTTTTCCCAGTTTCCACAACTCGTGCGAAGAAGCGACGCAGGAAAACATGGACAGCGATTGTTTTTTTTTTTTTTTCATAAAAATTCTCTGGTTATCGGGCCTCTGTCCAAGAGGACGACGTGGTCGCGCCGTCGGTTCACGAAAGCTTCTTACTGACCCTTATAGCTATCCTTGTTCTGATAGCCTTGGACGTAGCCAGATTGGTCAGGCAGATCCTTTCTTCCGGCTATGCCTTTGCCTTTACCCGTCTCGTCAAAACGCTGCTTGTGCGAGCCTGTGTACTTGGATACGTCCGTTAGCCTGTCGACAGTCGATGCTGCCTTTCCTCCCTGATACAAAATAACGTGGAATGTTACATAATATAAGAATATGCAGATCATTTGTATAGAAGCGATACATAGGCAAAAGAAAAATGATTCATGAGCAGTATAGAATGAACGGGCAAAATCGAAGCTGTTGACAAATGTAATTGGAAATTTTATTATGAATATAAACGCCTACTTTTTCAAATTCAATCCATCTCTGGAAATGAGTTGAGTATATAGTGAAATGACGCTTCTACCAAAAGAGGAATTACATCACGGATTAGGTAATCAATTTCCTCGTGTTCTGAAGCTGTAGGTGTTTTACAAGGTCTCGAGCTATATGTGTACATATATTTATCGTTATACGATTACCGCAGACAGAAAAATAAACAGCTCATCAAGGCCATAGTCATTCGAAATATATTAATGTACATAATTGAATTTTACGTACGATGCAATTAAAAAATACGAAAAAATGTTAAAGAACGTGAATGCAAAGAATAAATTGGAAACTATATTTATAGAATAGGATATTTACCACAGGAGCTCCAGTTACCCCAGGTGGACCACAATTGGCCATTTTACTTTTGATTTCAGCGAGCTCGACTTTCTTGCTTTTAGCTAACTCGTCGAGGAAGGCTTTGTACTGTTCGAGACTGAGCTTCATCGATCTGTTGTGAAAGAATGAATAGTGTATAGAATAGGATGCATTTGAATCGTCGAGTGATATACCAATTAAACAATCTTTTCAAGTACAAGTATTATGTATCGAGTCTGATTCTCAGTACACTAGAATTAAAGTTTATAATTACTTGATTCAAAAAATTCATGTTCATATAGAGTACTAACTTCTGCTTTTTGAAGTAAATCCCGGTATCAGTCGTTGTGATTTTTTTACCATCGATGACTTTGGCCTGCTTCATCCACTTGTCACTCTGGCTAAGGGTGATGTGTTTGCCGTCGCTTTTAATGTCTCCAAACTTGGAGAAAGCTTTGAAGCTCGCGATAAAGGAACCGGTACCGGCACCGCCACCTGTGCCTCCGGTCGAAGGACTCGTACTTCCAGGACGTTGTTCGCCATCGCTGACCTTGAGGTTCGCCACATCGTTCGCCAAGTTCTTTGCAGTCTCCTCCTTCGTCACTACCGATTCCTCTTTTTTCTCGTTATTTTGCTCCATGTTTTGTGCTGTTATAGCGGTTAAAGCGCTCGCTGAAAAATGATTACGGGTCTATTATTGCCGATGATTAGATTGCAAAGAGAAGTTATGTCCGGCCGCTATTTTTAGGATCGTAGGTGTTTTAAATTTGTCGGTCAGAGATAAGGTGATTGCTTTGAGTGCTCGTTAAAGGCGAATGAGTTTTAGCACTTCAGGTGTGAAAGTGGTAACTTCTCTCTGGCGCAATAGACGACTTATTATAAAGTCAAAATTATTTAGTATATACGCATTGCACAATGTGTAAGTGCAGAATGAATATATGGAAAATTCATAAGTTTATTTAACGACGATGGGCGATGGTTAACCGAGTAGCTAACATTTACTTGTATATATTTATCGATAAAAATATACGGTATCTATTTATTATTATCTAATCTCACGATAAGACGTGTCTCAATAATAATCGCATACTGCATCTCAGACAACCGTTCGACTGCTATATTACTGAGAGAAAAATACGCTGACAAAAGAGTACACGCGTTAGATGATTTTCTGCACTTGCAATTAATATTGCATGAATATTTATCCGATCAGAGTTAAGGGGAAAAGAAATGTTAATTGACCTAACGGTTATTGAATCCGGAAAAGAAAAACACGAAACTTAATTAACGCCTTATTCTCTCAGCTAGACTGCAAGCGCGCATAAATATTCAAATTGCCGGTATGGAGTATACGCGTTAACAAAATGCCGTAACGATCTCCATTTAAGTTTATAAACCGTTGCTGCAACGCTTTTCCGCGTATATGTGCACAAAGCCTCCTCATGCATACTTATAATCCTTACAGCGCTTGCAGTAGCGCTTTATTGTGATACAGCTGATGAAAAGTCTAAAAGGCGCGACACAGTTCTCACACGTAATCTCGCTGCATAGTCAGCATGATGTATAGTATTATAGCACACGATGAACGGGAGAAAAGTCGGAAAGGTTATATTTCCCTCTCTTGAACTTCGACTGGAAACCGGAAGGAAAAAGAGGCTGTGTATTATATCGTGCATAGTATAATGAATCTTCGTTGACCGACGACCCATATATCGAGCATGGACAGGAGGGAAAGTCGACCTTGTCTCGCCGCTTTTACTACTAGCGTCATATAATTCTCGCGCTCGTCTAAAAATAGAGATTACCGCGATGCCCCTTATCGTGGTGATGCTAGCTCGCGACGATGTTCGCGCAAAAAAAAAAAAAAAAAGAATTTGCTCTTGCGAAATGACTACTGATGAGTTATAGGTGTAGTATAATGAGACGGAATTTTGCAATTATTGTTTGCTTGCGACGATCTTTTGATATTAATGGATAATACGTGTATACAGTAATTTTTTAAAAAATTGTATTTAATATTTTTTGCGAAACTGAAATGTAAGTGCAAAAGAAAAGAGAATCTAGTTTGTTTACTAGGGCAACGCGCAATCTCCACTCACTTGAGCATCAACTACGTCACACACTGCCCTTTGAACAACTGAACCCTCGAGAACAACAAACGCTATACAGTTACCTCAACGCCAGTCTCGTCTTAAGCACAGTCCAAAATTTCCGTCAATCACAGCAACTACAGCAGTACAAAAAACACCATACAATTAATCCTTTCTGCACAAATTCCACACTCTGCTAAAAAGCTCTAGAAATAGCCGGCGTTATATAGATGAATTTCTCGCAAGCTCAGTCCACTCTTGGGAAATATTATTGGAGAAGAAAAAAAAAACAGAGCACACACACACACACACAGTAGACAGAGTCCCGAACAAGAATGACGATTCGCGTCAGCACATGCGCGAGCGCGGGCGAATAAACCAGGACGCCTACACCACTCGAAAGAGAAAGAGAGCTGAAAAAGCTGCGCCACACTGTGTGTGTCGTGGTTGAACGAAGTTGCTGCGCGCTCTCCGGAAACTGCGTGGATAGGAATCTCGGGTAGAGCGCGCAGGTCCTCTATCGATCTTTTCCTCCGCTCTCTCGGAGCTTTCGGACAAAGCTCGCACCCCTCGCACGTGCGCGCGCGCGCGCGTCTCCGCGAGAAATGGCCTCATTCAATTTTCACTCTATTGCACCGCGTCCATTGCCTCCTTGCTTCTGATACTTGATGCTTTGCTTCCCTTTCTAGCGTGTATGCATGTTAGGACACACTGTGCGGTGTACACATCAGGGACAGACAAAAGTGCGACGAAGCTTGCGAGCTGAATATAGATGAGCTTTCGAATGGCTCCGTGTGTTTACCTTTTTTTCTTTCGAGAGGACCGCGCTTTTGAAGCGTCAAACACACACACACTGCGATATATTGCCGAATATTTCGTTTTCTCATGTTAATGAGCGGTGATTTTCCGGAAGAACGTTCGCAGTTGGGATGTATAGAACGCTCTGATAGCGCGTTTTTGGGTCAAGTGGATCTGCTTTCTGGTTCTACTATGCACGTTATTCTTGAAATCAATGTTTTTCGCAAAAGACGTACGGATCGCAAGCTTTTAGAAATGATGTCATGCGTAGACAGCGTAACCGCAAGTCTCGCGTATATACGCTATTTTAACCGGATCACGTAAAGGCGCTTATTTTCACTCAGCAAACAATAGCTACTCTGCTATATATATATACTCTACAATATATAAGCGAGAAGACGATAAGAAAAAGGAGCGCGACCGGAGGTAAAACTCGGCTGTTATTGGAAAGTAAATAAAGCACTTATCACCTGTTGCCCTGCAGCTGCAAGACTCCACACTTCCGTGGAAAAGTTGTGAAAACGATACTCTCGTATAGGCGTCTAACAACAAGTACACAGAGACACAGGTCACTGAATCAATCGATACCACGAAAAAGCCGTAATTGCGGTCTGTATAGCAACAAAGTAGGATATAGCGTGTGTAAATGCGCGTGTGCAATCACCTGGGCGGCGGTCTTCGACTAGACTGACTGACGCTTCCAACAGAGCAGCTGCGAGACCGAGTCTCTCCCCCACCTTCTGTATATGAGAGTCTTTCCATCAGCGGCCTGATAATGTGCGCGCGATGCGTTTTGATTTTCGATCGAAATTCGCGATCGATGATGATAGGGTCTCATCTGTTGCATTGCTGTGTGCATTATTTACTATGTCTCAGTCGCGCTTTATTTACCGGTGGCACGAAATGATGCGTGTCGCTCATCACGATATATAGATAATATATACTTGTGCTGTCTGCGGCTGTACAAGATGATAAGTGGATGGTTCAAGTGCCGGCGCTGAAATGTGCAATTTTAGGCGTCGATCGTTTTTTTTTTTTTTTTTTTTNAAACTTTATCTTCCACTGCTTTCTGCTTTACATAGCTTGTAATAAGTGAAATAGTCCAACCGCGAAATTCCGAAAATTTGAAACTCTGTAGACCACATCGAGATATAACAGTCAACCGCATACAATTTCGTTATTTCTCTCGCATAAAATGGAAACTTTATTCCTGCACTTCACGTAAAATTTTAATCGTTCTACGGCGCTGAAAACCTTTTATTTATATTTTTCACAACCACAACGTAATCCTTCGTATAACTCGTTAATTTATGAATTTAATTTCTTCCTCGTGATTTTCATCGCAAACTCATCGATTCCCAGCAGCAGCAGCAGCATTAAAAATCCAATCCCAAACCCATCCCCATAACACTCACGGCCGTCGATCACACGCCATCCTTCAACTATATCTATCAACGCTCTGGCGCGTCATGCCGTTTTCACGCGGAGTTGGTCCGCGTATAACGCAATTAGTCGCGCGTAGATATACCCACAGCACATATCGCTCGCGGACTATCGACACGATCCGATGACTTTATCCGACGTGCACTCGTCGAAAAACGTTATGCCGCGAATTTCTGCGTCATGTTTTTTCCATTCTCTCTCTCTGCGCACGATCGCTTCCTCTCTAGTATTATATACGCTGCTGCATTTGCTTTATTCTTCCTGATAATCGACGTTCCACATGGTTTAGTTTTTTTTTTTTTTTTTTTTTTTTGTCTACTCTACAGAGAAACTTATTCTCCTTATCAAATTGCCTTAACTCTGTTGTTTCTCTTTCTCGAATTACGCGAAGTCAAAAACAATGCGGCATTAATCAAATCCAACGCCTCGTTACGCGAAATTTAGTTTCGCTTCATGGACCACTTGATTATGCGACAGTGCTTTATTTTTCGAATTAGAGCTTGTATAGAGGCTTGCACGTGATTTCGAGTACACTACGACTTGACTTTACACATTAAACATACGCCGGCGTTATAGGCAGTAGCCCTGACTCAAAGTCAGCCGCTTCATTGCACGAGGAATTAGACTAAGTATACAATGCATCATGACGACTGATGTCGCGCTTGTTAACCTGTGTGGCCATGAAAAACGAGCTTTACCAGCGATACCTTGAGAATCTGGTCAATAATCGTTATGTATGTCGCACTTTTTACGTTGTAGAGCTTTAATTTATAGCCCTATACTTCTAATTGATATGACGTTCGTGACATAACACTGTATTCAAGCTGGAAAGAATATAGCGACAAAGTAACTGTTGAATTAATTGATAACTTCTGAGTGGATAACTTTCTTTTCGTTTCTTCATAGACATTCGAGTGAGTAAAGTATTGTTCAAGTCAACACTTTGATTATACAGGCGGCAAAAACATAAACCAAAATATGGTCTCATTAGAGAGTCATCTGCAGGTGAGAAAATTAGAACGGGGCGTGTCGATTATTGCTCCTACACCTATATCTCGCGGGGGCGAGCGGTCGATCGATTATTCGGTAGTCGGTTAGTACACCGAACGAGGTTCGCTTGTGCTTGAACTATAGAGCGCAACCTCTTCGCGCCTACTTCATACTTGCTTACGACTACTTGGCACTTGAACTATACATATATTATATCACACTTCTACTATCTAATTTCCTGATTCTGTTTTGCTGATCTCTCAGATTTTGAATTTAAAAAATGATTTTACTTTCCTACCTAACTTCCAGTTGTATTTAACCTATTCTTATAGACAATTATTAATCGGTGTATAACATAACAACAGTATTTTTCGTCAGACCAAAAATATCTGCTGATGTTTTCGTTCAAAGCTTTTACTGGTCAGCTACTTTATTGGATTACACTTTTGCATGTCAATCGCGAGTAAAATAATTTTTTCTCTTAGAATGATACTTAGTTTCACGTAAAAGATTATATCTACGAGCTTCAAATTTGCCTGTCGCTATTTTTTCTTACTAATCTCCATGCCAAAGCCCTCGATTTTACAGTACTTGGTTTTACGTTATCTTTGTATCGTTTTTTCCATCATATATTCTCTTCCTTTGTTGTGCAAAAGACGCGTGCTAAGGGTCGTTTTAATATGTTGAGCCACCCTAAACACATCAGCTTGTTGTCCGGCAAATCGGTCAAGGACGTACGATACCCCCGCCGCATGCTCGTTGAGCGTGCAAGCTCATCGCCTTTGTGACAAGCGAGGGTTGAGAAAGCGCTGACGGTTGTCCAATACAAACATTGTGTGAAATATGTACGTAGATGATGCCATCGATTATTGCTATATTAATGTCAAGCGCTGTTTTCATTTTGTACGAATTATAGTAATAATTTTCTCATTTCGTGTATGTATAAATCCAAAATGTTTGGAGATTATAATTTGAGGATGTCCATCAGAAAACTAAATAACTGTTTTAATAAGGTATTGGTCTCTGAAAACTAACACTTTGTTTTATTTATTTGAAAACAAGAACCAATGCGTAACTCTGTGTACAAATTCACTACTTCTTATTTGAATGATGAATTGACAAACTTTTTTTAAAAATTATTGTTCTCTCACTTGAGATCATGTTGATGGGTTGAATTTTGAAATAAAATAAAAGATATACAAAATTAGTTTACAGTTTTTGATAAATATATTTATTACTATAAATCATCCAAAATTATATATAAGTTTTGTTACATTTTGTCAAAAACTAATAATATGCCTCTGAAGCGCTATCTAAACGCGAAAAGTCGAACTAATTTTAATGATCAACCAAATCAAACCGATTACTGATAAACGAGATACCTACCTTAACAGTCCTTAGCATGAATGCATGTCCCTCAAGGCCACCTGAAATAGTCGCGCAGAATAAATCCTTGCACATTTCATTCGTAGTTATGAGACATTCTAGAAGTTTTAAAGTCGAAGATTCAGTGACTGGTGTAATAACGTGATACCACGCGTCAATATTCTATTATCTATATATTTAAAAAGGTATATTTTAATTTAATTTTATCTTGTTTAGCAAGCGTAAACATACAATCTCTCATTTTGCTGCTTCTGGCCGGTGAACGTAACATAAGCAAATATACTGATAAAAATATTACGAAAGGCTTATCTTTTCTGTTAGGATTTTATCAACATTGGGCTTAACAGCGAACACTAGAGTTCTGCACTCTTCTGCACGATGTCGCCGAAGGTGGACGAAATTACTCTTAGCGATGGACATAAGGTTCCCGTTCTGGGACTTGGAACCTGGCAAGGAGGTGTAAGTAAAACTATTTCGGCGGGAAAATACAATTTCAAGAAATCATATGCAACAAAAAAGTTTATTTCAAATATTACATTTATTGATATCCGATTCAATAATAAACCATTTATAAATGTTTTCAATATTTTAGTGATCAAATAGATTTCTCTTAAAAATATATTTACGTAAAAATTTACAGAAAAACATATCAAAATATACTGACATGATTTTCATTTGCGTTAATTGTAAATTTCGGACAAAAGTTGTATGAAACAGTTTTTTATACATTGGAAAAGTTCGGTACAAAGTTTAATTAGACAAACATTGTATATAGTATATTTCTGTTGTAATAGAATGATCCGGGTGAAGTCGAAAATGCTGTCAAATTGGCCATCGATGCAGGATACAGGCACTTTGATTGTGCGTCAGTTTATGGTAACGAAGCCGAAATTGGTAAAGCTATAAAAGAAAAAATTAATCAAGGTGTCGTAAAAAGGGAAGATCTTTTCATCGTCACAAAGGTTATCGAAAACAATTGCTAATCGAGAAAATTCACATAAATATTCTCATGCTAACTTAAACTTTTTCTACTTTCAATATAAGGTGTGGAATGATGAGCACAAGCAAGAACTAGTAGTTCCAGCTTGTAAAAGATCTTTGAAGAAGCTAGGACTGGGCTATATTGATTTGTATCTTGTTCACTGGCCATTTTCATATCCTGTAAGTACGATGCACTGCAATATTTCTTGTTACATCCATATCTGCATGTGATATAAAACTATCAGTTGATAATGATATTGCAAAATTTTCAAGTTTTCTTATCACTCACGGTAGATCCCCTGGTTAATATTTCTAAACAATTCATTCAACGATATTATTACTGTATTTTCTAAGTTATTAATTTTTTTTTTACTTTTAGAACATCAGCGATGCCGTTAATTAATTTTTAGTTAAATTTGTTTGTATACTTTTTTTACATTTTACGAACTTTTATACTCTAAATCATTTGATACAATGTTTGTATTTGAAATAACGATGGTTAAATAATTAAGCAAAAATTGACAATACTTGCAAAAATTCCATTTACCTAACGATTACAATATTCGTTAATCCAGAAGATTTTATACTAATACTTTGTACTTCCTGCTTACAATGCGGTTGCGCTTGTATGACGTAGTCGTAGTCATGTGCTTTGAACCCTTCAATTGCAGACCGGCAGCAGACGCAGCTCTAATAAATTCTTTTTTTTTTCAGGATGAAGTCGATTACATCGAGACGTGGCGTGGCATGGAGGAGTGCATTAAACTCGGCTTGACACGCAGTATCGGCGTGAGCAATTTCAATTCTCAGCAGTTGACGAGGCTATTGGAATCAGCCAGCATCAAGCCAGTTATGAACCAGATCGAGGTGCATATAAACCTTAACCAGAAGAAGCTCCGCGAGTTCTGCGCCAGTAAGTCAATAGCTGTCACAGGCTATAGTCCATTTGGTGCTCCTGGACGCAACACCGGGTTTCAGCCGGCTGGTGCAGACATCAGTCTTAAATCACCTGTTATAACGGAAATCGCCAAAAAGTACAACAAAACTAATGCGCAAGTTGCATTACGATACGTGGTAAGTAACGTGAACTGTTCTTTTCCTATAATGCAGTAGGTTTGCAAAACATTTTCAGCATTACAAATTCGAACTTCTTCCTAATATTCATAGTCATACCATCACCTTAGCACAATGTATATCACTTAATAAATTTTGAATCGTATAAACTTTCAGATTGACATTGGAGCTATTCCAATTCCCAAATCGAGCTCAGAAAAACGCATTAAAGAAAACATTGATATTTTCGATTTCAAACTAACGCCCGAGGAAATAGCAGCAATAGATAAACTTGACTGCGGCTTTAGAACTTGTTCTGCTATAGAGTAAGTTGATAATTTATCACACTACAGTAATTATGATGATAAAAATAATGGTTTCAAATTTCTTTTTTTTTTTTTTTTTGTTTCTCAGGTACAAACATTGCAAAGAATATCCGTTCAATATTGAATTTTAAAATATGTTTAAGAATTCAAGAAATTTCAACTAATTTTTATACGTATTTTTACCTATTCAAAGTTGCACAAGTATTTACAGCTAACTTTATGAAATAACTATTGTAAGCATAAAACTAACATTAAATAAACAGACTTTTACTAAAATCTATTTTCGTGCATGCATTATCTTCTTTTTACACATTCGCTATTTCTATTTTCGTAAATGAGTCAAATAATAACACACAAATTCTAAAAGGAGTGCATTGTATTTAAAAAATGTTATAACGATAATAATAATCTTTTTAACTAATTCTATATTATAAATGTTAATGAAGAGCAGCTCCTAGACCGCTTTTAACATTGGTTGTATAATATTGTTTATATAAGAGTTCTTGGCATTGGCAATATCTACCTAACGCTTCTGCTAAGCTCAACTTAGTAGTAAAATCTCATCCTGAAGTCAACATGCCGGTCCCTACAGTTACTTTTAACGATGGATACAAAATGCCTATGATCGGCCTCGGCACTTATTTGGTAAATATCATCAAAATACTGCATTAATACTCATACCAAAATTAATATTTTATTTGTATTTTCGTGAAATTAAGTTCAATTATATATACTTAGCTTATTCTAACTCTATTAAAGTGTCGACATTGAATTCGTGCCAAAAATAAACTGTATTGTAGATGTGCTTCTTGCATATTAATTTTTAGTCCAAACCTGGAGAAGTAGCCGAAGCTGTAAAGTATGCAATTGAAGTGGGTTATCGTCACATCGATACAGCATTCTTCTATGAGAATGAAAAAGAAATTGGCAGTGCAATTCGCGAAAAGATAAACGATGGAACAATTAAAAGAGAAGATATTTTCGTAACTACCAAGGTCAGTCAATACGTATTTTTATATCGCTACTATAATTTTCAAATAATTCGGTTCAATATGGATTGATTTTTATAGCTATGGTGTAATAGTCACAAAGAAAACGAAGTCGTGCCCGCATGTAAAAAATCACTGGAAAACTTAGGTTTTGATTATGTAGATCTCTTTCTCGTTCATTGGCCATTCGCCTTCAAGGTAAGAAAATATGAATATATTGAATCATTTATTTTGTATCGACTCCAAAGTTTTATTTAATATATGCATTAATTTTAACGATCTAGTCTGGAGATGCACTAACACCGAGAGATGCTGCTGGAAAAATTGAATTTTCCGATACTGACTATCTTGAAACGTGGAAAGGGATGGAAGAGTGTAAACGCCAAGGACTTGCACGTAGTATAGGCCTTAGTAATTTCAATTCTGAACAAATAACAAGGTTGTTATCGTCAGCTAAAACTAAACCTGTCAATAATCAAGTATGTCATCGTTAGTATGCCTTCAAAGATTACAATAATAATTGAAATAATTTATAAAAAAATATATATATATATTGGTTTTAGGTCGAGGTGACGATGAATTTAAATCAAAAACCTTTGATAGAATTTTGCAAGAAACACGAAATAACAGTCACAGGATTTTCACCACTTGGTAGACCTGGAAATCGCCACGGAATAAAAAATTTATGGGATGAGCCACAAATCCAAGAACTTGCTCAAAAATATAAAAAAACTCCTGCTAATATAGCATGTAGATTTATCGTAAGTATTATAAGACTGATAAATTGGGTCATATATAGGTTGTCAAACAAATAGTCTAAACCTTGGTATTCTAGCTTCAACTAGGCGTTACACCAATACCTAAATCAGTAACGAAATCGCGAATCAAGGAAAACTTAGATATTTTTGACTTTAGTCTAACTCCTGAAGAAGTGAGCATAATTGAGAAAATGGGAACTGGCGCAAGAGTAGCACCATTTGACGAGTAAGTATCATCACTTCTAGTGTTATAACGTCGAAATAAAACTTATTCATAACTTAAAAATTTTATTGCAGGGCAAAAGAAGCCAAATATTATCCATTTACAATTCCATTCTAATCATTAATACATAAAGACACCCATTTATTTAAATGCGACCAATCACCAGTCTCAATAAAAGTATTTTTTACAAATATTTACTTGTATTTTATTACATCAGATGAGAAAATAAATAACCATAACAAATATTTAATTTTACTATATTGTATGTATTTTATGTAAGTTTAAATATAAAATATTGGTTATACTTGAGAACATATACAAAATAATATTTTGATCAAACGTTTTTTTCCGACGTATTGGTCATAACAAAATTGTTTTTGAATTGAACCTGTGAGTACACAAGACGTTAAGACGTGTGTACATAATATGTCGGCTTCAATTCATAACCTATAAACGTATGTTACAAGGATTTTATTGGACGATTCGTTTTGGAAAATATTTGTAAAAATTAATTTACGATTTATTAATCATACTTTCATAAATGCATGAGGCATTGACTATAGATTGTATCTTATTAGCAAAATTTATGTTCTCAATCCATCTATAAAAGGGAGACAGCGATTGGTATCGAATCGAAGCTCTAAAGCTAAATTCAGAGCGTTATCAAAGGATTTAATTCGAAAAACAGTCGAAAAGGTTACAGTACCTTTGTGCGCGTAGCGCACTTTGCTTAGAATCTAGTCCATCTATAAAAGGGAGACAGCGATTGGTATCGAATTGAAGCTTTAAAGCTAAATTCAGAGCGTTATCAAAGAATTTTATTCGAACAACAGTTGAAAAGGTTATAGTGCTGTATAATATATAGTAAAATTATAAATTGATAAGTATGTCTCAAACTACTGTCACTTTAAATGATGGCTATACGATGCCAGTACTTGGGCTTGGAACTGCTCGCGTAAGTATATACATATTGTATTATAAAATAGCCCAAATCAAAACAAGCTTCTGTGTAACAGTGTGAATTAAATTAAAAAATTAAATAGAATAATTAGTTATAAATATGGGTTTAAATTAAAATCAAAGTTATAAGAATGGTCTTTTATTATGATCATAAAGTTTTTTTTTTTATTTTTGTTAATATTCATATATAGGCGAAGCCAGAAGAGCTAGAAGAAGCCGTAAAATATGCAATCGACATAGGTTATCGTCATATAGACACTGCACACCTTTATGAGAATGAAAAATATATTGGTAATGCTATTCGAGAGAAAATCAAAGACGGAACTGTGAAAAGAGAAGATTTATTTATAACAACAAAGGTGAATATCTTAAACGCCTTCACGGTTTTAAATTTAAAAAAAATTATTTATATAAGATAATTTTATAGATTTGTCATATATTATAATACTATTACAGTTATCGTACTTTGCTCATAAAGAAAATGAAGTTTTCCCTGCGTGTAAACAATCTTTAAATGATCTTGGCTTGGATTATATAGATCTTTACCTCATTCATTGGCCGATAGCACTTGAAGTAATCTGATTCAGTTTATTATTATACCATTAATATTCATATTTTTGTATTTTAAGTAGTCGTTAAAATTCTTAACTTTGTTTTTTGTTATACCTGCGTAACATATTTTTTTATTTTACATATACCCTGTTAAATTAGAAGAGCACAGATTTTAAATCATTAACCGATCGAGGGACAAGAATCGTTGCCGATATTGATTACCTTGAAACGTGGAAAGGTATGGAAACATGCAAACGTTTCGGACTTGTCCATAGCATTGGTGTTTCTAATTTCAATTCTGAACAAATAAAAAGATTAATATCAACCGCACAAGTAAAACCAGTGAATAACCAAGTACGTGAATCACTGAAATAATTTTTTCAATGATCTAGAACTAGAATCATTAATACATGAAATAATACATACTATACATTAAAGGTTGAGGTATCTTTAAATTTAAATCAAAAAGCATTAATAACATTTTGCAAAGAACATAATATCCTTGTGACGGGCTATTCTCCATTTGGCAATCCAGGTAACAGTAGAGGTTTGGATAATCTATGGAATACTACTGTGATTCAAGAGCTTTCTTATAAATACAACAAAACACCTGCGCAAGTGACATTGCGTTTTATAGTAAGTTTACTAAAGGTGCAACATTTTTTATGTACAAGTTTGCGTTCATAATTAATTAAAAAATTTCAGTTACAAATGGGTTCAGCAGTAATACCTAAATCTGTTACAAAATCACGAATAAAGGAAAATATTGAAATCTTTGATTTTAATCTAACATCAAGTGAAATGACGAAAATTCAAGCACTTGAAACCGGAAATCGGTTAATAACATACGAATCGTAAGTGTAATAATTATTTTACATTCACTGATTTATTGTTTAAAGGTAGAATAATGTTTTATAAATGTCTTTTCAGTGCTAAAAATGATAAATTCTATCCTTTCAACATACCATATTAAGATACCCTTTTTACAATTGCAAATAAGTGACATTGTTATTTATATTCTGTCGTGAATTATACTATTTTATTGAATAAATTTATATATCTTCTTTATATGTGTGTGTGCTCGTGTATTATAATATTAGATTCTTACTTTAATTTAAAAGCTAAGGTCAGTTGAACGATATAAAGAAAAGAAGCTAAAGAACATTATAACATATTATAAACATTATAAAAAAAAATTAGTTATATCGAATCATCTTATACTTATGATTGCACAAAATGTCGGTGAGAATTCCGCGGTCGAAAAGTCGTCAATATTATCTCATGTAAACACGCGGATATATAAAATGTATACCGGTACTGGAAATTCTATTGCTCAAATAGGTTCGTCAGTTAGTAACGTGATTTGAAGCAGTAAACATGGCTGTACCTACCTTGACTTTCAATGATGGAAACAAAATTCCAGCAATCGGACTTGGAACATATTTGGTAAGCATGACAATAATTCAGAGATCATTTTTGTCATAATAAAATTATTGCTACGTTTTTTATACTAAGACGCATGTTGACTTAACCAATTTCATTTTTTTGCTTGATGTCTGAAACATTCTAACCTAATATTTTCCGGAGAACAGAAAGATCGAATCTTTATTTTTCTGACTAATTTTGTATAAAGGTGCCTACTTTATCATTCGCAGAACTAATCGCTTGGCTAAAATGTAGAATACTCATTGATATTTGCGCGCGAATTTTAAAATCATAAAGTCTATCAGTACAAAAATTAAGAAACTTTTTTAAATTAATCTGTTTGTATTACATTATTTTCAAACAGTCCAAGCCAGGAGAAGTAGAAACGGCTGTAAAGTATGCTATTGATATAGGCTATCGACACATTGATACCGCATCATTTTATGGCAATGAAAAAGAAGTTGGCGATGCTATTCGAGAGAAAATTGAGGAAGGAGAAAATTAAGAGAGAAGATATTTTTGTCACAACAAAAGTGCGTTTATTAACTAAATTTGAGTACTTTTTAAGTTTATTCGAGATACATGATTTTTAATTGGTTTTATAGCTTTGGAGTAATGCTCATAAAGAAGATCAAGTCGTTCCAACTTGTAAAAAGTCGCTGACAAAACTTGGATTAGATTATATTGATCTCTATCTAATTCACTGGCCATTTGCATTTAAGGTATGAACTAATTATTACTAAATACTCTAGCTAAATTTCTTATTTTCATAAGAGGCTGATTCACTTTTTTGTAGGAAGGTGATGAACCTTTACCAAAAGATGCCTCGGGAAAATTATTACTCTCCGACACTGATTATCTAGAAACATGGAGAGGAATGGAGGAATGCAAACGTCAAGGTCTTGCGCGAAGTATTGGCGTCAGTAATTTCAATTCGGAGCAAATTACAAGATTGCTTGGAGCAGCTAAAATTAAACCAGTTAATAATCAGGTATGTGAAGTATATGTAACAAGTTTTTCTCTTTTAATAACTAACTTCTATATGCATACGTCGAATTTATTTATATGATTGCGGATGAAATCGCAGGTCGAGGTATCGCTAAAATTGAACCAAAAGCCTTTAATTGACTTTTGTAAAAAACACGACATCACAGTTACTGGATATTCACCATTGGGAAGGCCAGGAAATCGCTATGGAATAACAAATGCATGGGATGATCCCAAAATTCAAGAACTTGTAAAGAAATATGGGAAAACACCTGCTCAAATCGCATGCAGATTTGTGGTTAGTATCCTGGTTAAATATTGTGAATTATTCATATCCTAATTATATAAAATAAATAATAATTAACTAATTAATATACTTTAAATAGTCACAATTGGGTGCAGTACCAATACCAAAGTCAGTGACAAAATCACGTATTAAGGAAAATTTTGAAATCTTTGATTTCTCTCTAACTGATGAAGAAATAAATTCTATACAATCAATTGCAACGGGAGAAAGAGTTGCCCCCATGGAAGAGTAAGTTTTCTCATTACAATACAATACAAAATGTTTGATTTCGAATAAAATATAAATATATTTTTTTTTCCAACAGCGCTAAGGAATCAAAGTACTATCCATTCAACATTCCGTTTTGAATTTCATTGAAAAATATCAATGAATCAATACACTTTCAATACAAATATTATTTATATCCATGTATGATAAACTTTATGTAAGATGTAAATATATATAATTTCAAAGTATGTACAGAGAGATCTGATTTTTCCTAAAATCGAATTATTCACTTAATCGTTTAGAAAATATTCATACTATTTGTCATTAAAAACTTAAGAAAAAAGAACAACTGGAGAACACTGGAGATGAACCTATAAATGGTCGAACTACTTTTTATACATTGACATCAGTTAGTATTACAGATATTTTTTTAAATATAAACTAAACTTGTAAATTTTTAGAGACGTCTAAGCAATACATTATATGATGTTTTATATTATTCTGTTTCCATTGGTCGTAAGTAACCGTCCCTAGGCATCATTCATTATCGTGTTATCAATAAATACAAAATGCGGCTGTATAAAATTAAATGGCTTGTAATAAAATCTTTTTTTTTTTTAATTTTAATCTAATATTGAAGAAACTCAGACGCAATGTATAATTCTTATCTTTGGGGCGATACCGGGCTCCTTGGTTTGTATTCGAAGTATTTGTATACCAATAACAAGCATCTCGGTATATCTTTGTCATAAAATGACAGTGCCAACTATTGTTTTGAATGATGGCTATACCATACCATCATTCGGTTTTGGAACATATTCAGTAAGTGTCTAAAAAGGTTGAATTTTGAATCACAGCTATTAAACAATGTTTAAATTTACAATTCATCACTTTTATATCAAGAATTTTTTCCTAACCTTGCTTTCTATTCTTCTTATTTATTTGTTCTAAAAATATCTTATATTACACAGCATTTAATTATAGATCATAAATATGTTTATAAATTATATTATAATATTTATCACTGTGAGGATGAATTTATATAATGTACTTTATCACCTCGATTTCAATACTTGATATATTTTTCGCTTTGTTGAGGAAGGAAAAACTGTGATAGGATTTATAATCGTAACTCACGGAATATAATGTTTTAGCTCAAAGGCCAAGAAGGAGAAAAAGTTATAAAACATGCTATTGAGCTTGGATATAGACTCATTGATACAGCTTTGTTATATGATAATGAAAAGACTGTAGGTAATGCTGTACGTGAAAAAATCAAAGACGGTACAGTGACAAGGGAGAACCTCTTTGTCACAACAAAGGTTAGTAGGATTATTAAATAACAAAAATGAAGGTATTATAACAAGTAAACAATTTATGTTGTACGTACTATGATGAATACAATTTGTTTCAGTTAGGAAATAAATTTCATCTTGAAGATCAGGTTATTTTTAGTTGTGAACAGTCTTTGCAAAATCTTGGCCTCGATTATGTAGATCTTTTTTTAATGCACAGTCCAGTTTCGTTACAGGTACACGAATGTATAATAATACCTTAATTCAATTTATAAATGTAATTTGCTTCTCTTAATGACTTCTAAATTTCTATAGGAAACAGATGATCCAACGAAAATCATACCTTCCGATATCGATTATGTAGAAACTTGGAAAGGCATGGAGAAATGCAAAAAACGAGGTCTCACGCGGAGTATTGGAATAAGTAATTTCAATTCTGAACAAACCGCCAGACTGATCTCCTCTGCGACAATCAAACCTGTTAATAATCAAGTATATACGTGCTAAACTTATTGTCTTCGGTTATACATCTAAACATTTTATACGTTAATTTGCAAATTTAATTTTTAAATTGTTCACAGATTGAAGTAAACTTAAATTTATCCCAAAAACCAATGATAGAATTTTGTAAAAAACACAATATCAGTGTTACGGGTTATTCACCTCTTGGTAAGCCTGGGAAACGACCACATATAAAGAATCTATGGTTAGATCCAATCGTGCGGGAATTGTCCCAGAAATATGCAAAAACACCTGCTCAAATTTCATTACGATTTGTTGTGAGTATGCTATAATATACATATACGAGTATTTTGATGCAATGCTTATAGTAATGTCGTTATAACTCCAGGTTCAAATGGGCGCTATTCCCATACCGATGTCGGGCAAATTATCACACATTAAGGAGAATCTTGAAATTTTTGACTTCAGTTTCACAGATGAAGAAATGAGTAGGCTTGAAAATATTGGAACTGGTGCAAGAGCTGTGCCGCTTGATAAGTAAGTTTAATTAAAAATTATAGATTATTGGTCTATTTATATAATTGTTTTAAATGAATAAAACCTTTTTTCTATATTGTTGTAGATACAAGGACTCGAAATACTTTCCGTTCAATATTCCTTTTTAAAGCTTTACTCGGGAGCACTCCAATTTATGTATTACATAATTACAATGTTATTGGTTTTGAATAAATAAAATAGATAAATCAATAAAATTGTATCCTTTACATCAAGATACTTTCATTTAATTGATTTTATATTTGATTATATTATTCTTGTATTCTGCATTTTGAAAATAAAACAGAAAAAATTAACTTCTATTATCATTGATAATCACATAAAAACATGCAAAAAGTTTTGCTTCTTGCTAATCCTGTCCTTGGTAAACAAGATTTTAATAAATCAAAATTTTAAATGTATTCGGCTTCTCTTGGCCGGGATTTCGAATTGGCAAAAATTTCCAAACTAGCGAATGTGGGCGGCTAACCATAATTGTCCTTCGCTCCAACCAATAAAGCTTCATTTATAGAGCATTGCACACTACCACACAATCCTATAGTCTACTTGAATCCTCACAATCTTTCCCTTCTCCCTCCTTCACTTACTTCTATTCGCAGATGGCTCGCTCAAGAGTTCATGGAATATTTCAGCCCCAGCTTCTGGGACTTTCCATCGTTTGATTCTATTAAAATGGATCCCATATGTGTATGTGTACTCCCATCAAGTGCATATATACAAAGCATGCGATCATAATGTTTGGTTCAATTATAGGGGCTGTGTCGTGCAGAAAATACTTTTCTGTGAGTATAATGTTTTCCTTCCGTTCTCAAGAAAATCTGACTTGCACTGCATTTGTCCAGTTGACCAATTTATTGTGTACTTTCCTGTATCTTGTAACAAATAACAAATCATAGAATATCAATTATGCAGATTTATATAATAAAATTTGCAGAATCTTTAGTATTGTATTTCACTTCATCCTTTATCTTTTGTTTATTTCATTTTATTCGCATCTAAAACATTTTCATTACCAACGCAATAAAATAAATTAATGATACAACAATTCAACATTTATGCAATCTAATTAAATCATCATACGACTAAGATAACGCGCTTACGTCTAATTTTATCAGTTATTCAAACTTATGAATGCACAGAGCATAGAAGAGATAAGTAATAATTTGCTTATCATGCATGCCATAAATGGTAAGAAAAGTATAACGTCTCTATATAAAACTTAAATTAATTCGATTTTACCTTTCTGTAATGGTATGAAACATTTAAAACTTAAAAAAAAAGGAAGCAAAAATTATTTAATATATGTTGGACCAATTTGTTGATATCATCACTACATTGGACTTATAATAATCAATTATTCCAGTAATTTGAATTCCAAAAAATTCATCCAATACTCGCCCATTATTGTTCATAATTTATTCATGATAAGTATAAGTATATAATGTTTTTATACAATCTTTCCTGTAAATTTCCGTATATGTATATATAATATTAAAATTCATGCATGAAAGATTTAAAAAATATACTTAATATATTGAGTGTTATAAGACTAAAAAGTAGTAAATATATTAATATATTAAATCTTGTGTAGTATATACTAGAAGGCTCTAGAAACGCTCCATATAATAGTACGTATGTCTGAATTGCACTGAGCTCATACTGTAGCAACCGTCGGCGTATTTTTCCACTATAGGTTTAATTCCCCACCCTGTAAGCATTGCCCCCCATCTAGTTTTATATAAAAAAGTTGAATTATTACTATAGTAAATACTTTCTCAAACATATAAATAGTGCTAATTTTATTGCATCACAATAATTATACTTCATCCATGTATTCACTACTGTAGCTATTTTATATTTTTATATTTATTAAATGATTCATATTAATTGAACGATGCTAAATATCGCGAAAAAATACGATTTTTTATTTATACATATGGTTAACAATGGACAGTCTTTTTAGAGACTTTTTCAAACTCAATATGAAAAAAATTCAATATCAAAGTAAATTGCGTAAAATATGACACGTCGATCTAATGATTCAACAAATTGGACAAATAATTGACTCCGTGATCGCAGCAAATGCTCATAATGATAATCACATAATTAAGTTTTCCGGCTTCTTTGAGTACTTCAGAGAAAGAGTCATCAATGCTTCGTCGACGGAGAATTTTCAAAACGGAGCAAACTACAGGGAACTGCTTGATGGGCGGAGCTACGTGACGCAGCTGCCTATACTTTGGTGGGGCATTCAAGGCTATGCAGACTAGAAGCCGAAAGCATGTATTGTATAGATATATAGCTGTGCCGGTATCTCTCGTTTGCGTCTTATGCCGCTGGGGTCCGTATGTTTTTAGCGACGTAGAAGAGGCTTTTTTTCCCGGTGAACCGAAGTGGGAGTCCGTCAGTTGCGATTGAAACCCCGAAACGAGCAGTTGAGATTTGTCCTGTGAACGCTTTCTACAACCCAACTTTTTGAAATGGCTCTGAACGTACCAAAGATCAAGTTCAACAACGGCAACGAGATTCCGGCTTTCGGCTTGGGAACATGGAAGGTTAGGTTATACATTGTATTTATATACAAAGTTTTAATTTTTACGTTCTCTTCTGCATTACGTAACATTTCATAGTAAATATTTATATATGGTATCAGCTGTTTTTCCATGTGACCGGAGGAAATAATCATAGGCCATTATTTGACTTTGCGACTGTCGTATAAATTAGCGCTTATTTCTAACATAATATTATTTTAAAATATTACATTTTTTAGATAAAGATCACAGAAAGATTAACTTTTGTATTCATGATTATTTAACAAAGTGCTAAATTACATATATCCAGAACGTTTTGTCTATGGTAACATTCTATAAAGCGTTAGTTTTTAATTCAAATAAATTACTTATTATTGAACCATTTTTATAAAAACCAATGATTATTCGTTTTTTTATACATTATAACGGATAGTTTGAAAAATATAAAATAAATGTAATCGCTTTACAAAATCCGATTTCAATATTACGATTACGATGTAAATATGTGTGACACGAATTATAAACACTTGTTGATACAAGTTTTGTACCACATGTCAATATTACGAAATAAAATAGTAGTCTACAGCACCAGTTAGGCCAGCTAGCTATCCCTTCGAAAATAAACATCAAGCTTTTTTATAGACTCACATGTTCTTATCTAATACATAGACTTTTTTATCTTTGTTTGCATGGAATTTTTTGTTTTATCTTTCGAATCAGAAACGAAAATTCCATAATTAATTTAAAAAATAATTTTTAAATGCTTACATGCGCTTCTATGATATATATTTTATTACTCGATAACCCGATAATCATTGACATATTTAAAATTGTGTAACTCATGAGTATGAACAATTTTCAGTCAAAACCTGGTGAGGTCACGCAAGCCGTGAAAGATGCTATCGACATCGGCTACCGTCACCTGGACTGTGCCCATGTCTACGGCAATGAGAAGGAAGTCGGTGAGGCTATCGCCGCCAAAATCACCGAGGGAGTCATCAAGCGCGAGGATCTTTTCATCACGAGCAAACTCTGGAACACCTACCACAAAACTGAACTTGTGGAGGTAAACCTTCGTAAAACTTTGTCTGACCTCGGCGTAGAGTATCTGGACCTGTACCTCATCCACTGGCCCATGGCTTACAAGGACGGCCCAAACAACTTCCCTCAGACTCCGGAAGGTAAACCACTGCTCGATGTCGATGTCGATTATCTTGACACATGGAAAGGTATGGAAGCTGTTCTGGCTAAGGGCTTGGTTAAAAATATTGGTGTCAGCAACTTCAATTCCGAGCAGATCGACAGGCTTATTAAGAACTCCAAAGTCAAGCCAGTTACAAACCAGGTATAACAATATTTTAATTACAACACATGCAATTACAGCAATTTCGAAAAATTTCAATCTTCATTTTTAAAGCCTCTAAAAATATAAATTCAATGAAATCAGTGTGATACCACGAATTTATTAAGTTTACAATAAATTGATTTACTCTAGTGCTTTAAAAATGAAAGTTTTTGTCTGGAATGCGCTATAGGCTTCGTCAGAAATAGCGATATACACGATTAATCATCGCGTTATGCGTCAATATGTAAGCAGTATGTTGCTATTAGTAAGCACGTTTAAAAATGCAATCCGATAAGCGAAAACCAAAATAAATGTATATAATAAGAAAAGTTTGAGTTAACATTCCGCTAAAATGTATAACAAACTGTTTTAGATTGAATGCCATCCCTACTTGAATCAAAGGAAGTTATCTGACTTCTGCAAGCAAAAGGACATCGTCATAACTGCTTATAGTCCACTTGGTTCGCCAGACAGGCCATGGGCCAAGCCAGAAGATCCAAAACTTATGGATGACAAGAAGCTAATCGAGCTTAGCAAAAAGTACAACAAGAGCCCCGCTCAAGTTCTTATCCGTTATCAAGTAAGTGATAGACGATATACGCTAAATCATGCGAAATAGTTATATAATTATTTTGCATGTATATGACCCTGATTGATGTTAATTTCAATTTATCAAGCTTGACCGAGGCCACGTTGTCATCCCCAAGTCAGTTACGAAGTCGCGTATCCTCGAAAACAGTCAAGTCTTTGACTTTAAATTGTCACAGGAAGACATTGCATACATTGACACCTTCGACTGTAACGGCAGAATCTGTCCAATGACTGGGTAAGATATATCATCGTTTAAAAGATTTTTAAAATTTTTTAAAATTCACTTCAAATACATTTTTATGAATCTTTTTCAGATGTGAACCAAGTCCACATTACCCTTTCCACATTCCGTTCTAAATGCGATGGTTATGGAACGAAACTTTACGAGGCTCGAAGTATTTTAAGTCTCTGTATTTTATACGACTACATTTACTAGACACTCTTTTATGTCAGAAGTCAAAATTTTGTACCATTATATTTATTCAGGCGATAAGTTTGACATGTGTACTGTAACATTAATGACAATTTTTTCAAACGTATTAACAGCAATAAAATAATTTTTTATTAAAATAATAAATTGATCCTTTCTCTTTTATTAACCAATTTTATAGGTTTTATTTTATAGTACAAGTATAATAGCGCATTGTATATAAGAAGGGCGAAAAATGAAATTCGTTCATATGTTGAAGTAGAAAAAAAATTGGCAAGGTATACAGCTTTACCAATGCGTATATAATAATACGACATATATGAATTATCTATTACATTACTTATTCATATACTTATATCAGACGATAGAATTCCAATTAGAGTTTGTCTGTCAATGTCATTATGCGAATAGTTAATTTTAGCGCGACCCGCGCGCTTTGATCGACCGAGTGCTTGGCAACTTATCGGCTGTTGTTATATATATTTTTCGAAGAAAGTACTTAATGCTTCTACCGTTTGGCACAAGAGTACGTAACTAGCCAGTTTTGATTCAAGAAGCACCGACAATATTTGATTTCGTGGATGAAGCTGCTGTATAATTTCACATTCTTGAAGAATCTCGCCAGTGTGCGGCATTTATTTTGGAAGGAGCTATTATCCACAATGAGCAAAATAGAATCTACAACGTTTTATAATGGAAATAAAGTTCCTATTCTTGGATTGGGAACTTGGAAAGTAAGTTATTTTTATTTTTAAATATCTCTCTGTTTTTTTTTTATTTATTAACTGTTGAAATTAATTAACTATGAAGACCTACACTTATTTATTGAATTTTTATTGTTATACTCAGAATAAATCATGACAATATTTGTAATTCATTATATTAATATATATCAGAAAGAGTATTTAAAGTAAATATTTTTAGGTTATATGAATGTCTATAGTGTACAGTTTGTTAGTTAAAAATAATATTTCATGCATTATTACACTGCATGAAAATTAAATAAATCTAATAAGAATTGTGTATCCATCAATACTGTATTTTGCATATTAATAATCAAACATAATTAAATACTTTCATACTAGACTTTACAAAGTATTATATGAAATTGTTTAACTGCCAATGTTATGAATAGTGTATAGTAGTTAAAGATACCTATAGTGTTTATTATCTATGCACAAGCTGAGTCATGAACCAACTAGTTTGTTCTACCTGGTATAGCTATGTAGGATTCATATAGAATGTTCTACAAGCTACATATTAAAATTATTGTATAGTGACTTTCAAAGTTTTCGATGCATGTCGTATTTTAAGATCAATAATTTATTTCACGACAAAATTTTTGTTGTAAACTCATTGATTAAAATGTTTTTCATCTATTAAAAAAAAAAATAATAAATAAATTATTTTATAGACCGATTTTAATTTGCATTCGACGCGAATCAACTTTATAAAATTGCAAATACCAATTATAAACAAATCTATTATATGTTTACAGTCAAAAGGCGGTACCGCAGTAGAAGTTATCAAAGATGCGGTTCGCATAGGATATCATCATATTGATACGTCACCAGTTTATGGCAATGAGAAAGAAATCGGGGAGGCAATCACCGCGCTTTTGAAGGAAGGTGTCGTCAAACGCGAGGATCTTTTCGTGACCAGTAAACTATGGAACACTCGGCACCGACCCGATCTCGTCGAACCGGCTTTACGAAAAACGCTGTCCGATTTAAATCTCGAGTATCTTGACCTTTACCTTATTCATTGGCCATTTGCTTTCAAAGGTAAGCTTCTGTATATTTTATATTAAGAGTGTTGCAATTATTATGTAAATGCATATCAACTTGAAAATAAACGTTTGAGATAAGCTAATTTTGGCTGATGTTGAAATATGAATACCTTATCTATATTTGCAGAATTGGAAGAACCATTCCCAGAAGGTCCAGATGGAAAGGTCCAGTTCAGCGATGTTGACTATGTTGAAACGTGGAAAGCCATGGAGCAAATACTGGAGAAGGGTCTAGCTAAAAATATTGGCGTCAGTAACTTCAATTCCAAACAGCTTGCAAGGCTTCTTGAAAATTGCAAAGTCAAACCGGTGACCAATCAAGTCGAATGTCATCCGTACCTGCCCCAAGTCAAATTATCTGAATTTTGCAAATCCAAGGGTATCCTAATTACGGCATACAGTCCACTAGGTTCACCGGACAGACCATGGGCGCAACCTGGAGACCCCAGTCTGCTCGAGGATCCAAAGGTCAAAGGCATTGCAGAAAAATACAACAAGTCGCCAGCTCAAGTTGTTTTACGTTACCAGGTAAGGACGTAATTTAATTAACCTACGTGATTCTTTTTTTTGATTCATACTGATAACCACTACTTGCCTCACTTCTACTTTGTGCATAATAAATCTTCAAACTAAAACAATTTCTACGACTTCCGTTATTTAATTTAACGCGTTGTCGCTTTTTATATTTCAAGGTGCAACGAGGTCATATTGTCATTCCGAAATCTGCTTCGAAAGTGAGATTAGAGGAGAACACTAATATATTTGACTTTCAATTGTCTGAAGATGATATCAAGCTTCTTCATACTTTTGATCGTAAATGGAGAGTTTGTCCAATGAACAGGTAAGCATTCATCTTTGTTTCATCAACCTAACAAAATAATCGTATTTTATTAATTCATTTTTTTTACAGTTCCGTAGAGCATAAGGATTATCCTTTTCACGAAGAATTCTGAAAAGTCAAAGAATTAACAGCTGCGTGATAAATCAAGAGCTTCTACCAATAAATCACGCAATGCTTTGGTTTTAACAAATATAAATCGTCACTTAATTTTTTAACTGTTTCGAAATTTATAAAATTGAATTCTATAAATTGAAAAATGAAATGTTATATTACATGCATACAAAAAATGATGTGTAAAAATTTATCCAATGTTAAACTAGTAATAAAAATTCATAATTATTAAGTTGTAGTAGGTGGTACTTCTGATTTGTCAAACTAAACATCTAGGTACAATTACAATAGTATACAAAACTTATTAGCAACTTAAATTGTGTTCTTGTTATTGATTTTATAATTCAATTTTCATAAATTTAATCGTTTACGTACAATCATCGGAATTGGTAACACTCTGTTGCATGCAAGGATTTCGTTTATGTACTTTTACCAAAGTATCTGGTGTATACACCATGGACTATCTGACGATTCATAATTTTTATCTTGTTGTTTCTCTTTGGCTGATAAATCACAATTGCATAATTTACTGGATTTAGATTTTTGCGATTTTTTTGGCATTTGGATTCTTTTTTGTTTAAGTTGCTCCCGTGTTCTAACAATTTTATGACTGCATTCAACTTTATCTTTTTGACAACAGCACATCTAAAAATAAAGAAGACATCAGTTGCAAATTAATACGCGTTTTCAAATTACGGTATTCAAAGTCAAAATATAAATGTTTGTTCGTTGACATACCAGTGGAATTTTTCCCTGTGTGATAGTGTTAAGCATATCACAATTTTTATCTTTTTCAAATACCGATTCCGTTGATGTTTCCAAGGTATTCTAAAAAATAAAAAAAGATGACCCCTATTTTAATTGGCTAGATTATAACAATTTTGTGGCTGATGAACAAAATGACATAAGTACTGCTTATCATTTAACTAATGTCCCAACCTTGCTGATTTATTTGTAAACGACATATTTATATACCTACATGCGTATTTTTGTTAGATTGAAAAACAGTTTCATTTCCTTACGCATTGTTTTTTCTTCCGACTTTTCGGCCGATGTGCATGATGTTTTTGACCTCGGGCAGTTTCGCACAATCGTTTATCACTATAAGGCTCTTTACTCGATCCAAAGATTTTTTCTATCTGACAGCATAATACTTTTTCTCTCTCCTCGAGCTCGCGTATATTGTTTTTCATTTTGATCTCATCCTCGGCCAATTTCCGGATTCTTGACAGACAAATGCGATCCTCCGAACTGATTGACTGTAAACTAGTCTGGGAGTTTAGCTGAGTTTCCAGGTGTCGGATTTGTTCCTCAAGTTCACGATTCGTCTGCCTCAAAGACTCCAACTCCATGCAATTCTCTTCAAATTGTATATCGGCGTTAATTATTTTGTCCTAAAAGGAGTAGGAATCCATGGAATTTACGGTTAATATGTTTAGAATAAACCAACAATCAGAGCAAAAACGATATTCATCTTTACTAAAAATTACCGATAAATATCGATTAAATTACATTATATGTATCCAAAGACGTAGAGAAAGAGATTCACATGCGTTATACTTTTTGAAACCCTAGCAATGTATGCAATAATATTTCCGGTTAGGGTTTCATAAGTAGTACAAGTTATCTCGCGAGCACGATTCACAAACAGTTACAATGCCTAACAGTTGGTTCTGCAGTTTCACCATCAATTATCTGATTATACTAAATGCTTATTCATCATTGCTCAGCTATAAATGACAAATGAGGTCTTTAAAAAGTAATCAATTTGAAAGTGACTTGTACCATATTATCATAAAGTATATTGCGAAAAAGAATTTATGACCGATCATGCTCAACGTTTATACTCATTTAATTTTATCAAAAGGCACCATCGATTCATGAAAAACAACAAAAATTATATTAAATGAACGTCGATCTTTCAAAATCAACATTGTACGTTAACCAATGTTTTCGCTCTGATTAGCTGGCAATGGGTCATCTAAACTAACCCGAACGTTAATGTCGTACGTGCAACTCGGCCGTTTCTCGATTCAGCTGCTCGACACAAGTGGCAAGTTCAGCAACAAGCTCGTCCGCGGGATCGGGCAACGGTGACAATTTTCTCATCATCTCACGCACTCGATCCAAAGCAGTGTTGGTCTCATCGCAAGTCTCATCCTTCTCACCAGATGACTTATTACATATGCCGAATGCGATCAGGGCGGGTAGTAGTTTCTCCATGGTGGTGATCTTATCTTTGAGTTGACGATGTCGTTCGTCCAGATCCTCCTGACGATCCGCATAACGTTCGATTGTATTAGCGAGAAATGGCTGGCACTTATTGGCTGCAGCAGAGTTTGAATTTTTTGCATCGTCACCTAAAAATGTTGAAATTACTTTACTGATATCCCATCAAAAATATGTTTACTTAGGCGCTTTTGAGAGTTATGTTTACATTTAGTACAAGATACTTCTTGGTGTATGGATGGGCAAACTAGAATTCAAGTATGTTACATAAGGTTAAATTGCATTATAACACTTGAATTTAACTTTTATGTCTTACATGCATACTTTTATTATGATCGCAGGCCATTGCTCTTATTTCTTTAATTAACAATACATTGTGAGAATATAATTTAGATTGGATAAAAGTAATGTAAACTTGTAATTTTTTGAAACACAAAGGTTAGTGTGTGTCTAAATTGAAACTGCCATTGCGAGAAAAAGTTTTACCTGAAGTTGGCAAAAAAGTTCATGCATTCAAATTATTGAAGCGAAATGAGTAGAAAGATTCTTGAGTTCTCTATTATTCGTTATCAATATACTTATCATATACCTACATGGATATTAAATTTTAGTTTTCAATATTCATTTAAAAGGAAAAATATAAGCGTACTTTTAGCGAACATTTTTTTTTATTAAGTTAAAAAAGTGGTTTTTATTTTGAAGTATTAAAAACAATCAGTACCATAACCTTAGATGTTAAATTCAAAACATTTGTTTGGCTTGGTTTTCGAAAAGTATCATTCGGCGTGAAATTATTTTAAATAAGTACATAAAGAAGACATGCAGTATTTAGACCTAGGAAGCTTGGACATAGATATTGAAGAAAAAAAGAATTTGCCTTGTAGTAATTTTGACGAAAAGCCAAATCAAATTCGTATTTTGCACTCCCGAAAGACATCGGAAATCTCTGGTGTGTTTAAAGCACCACCAGGCGTTAACCCGTTTCATGTTGGAGCTACGAAAATTCAAAAATTTAATTCAGGTTAGTCCTTTTTTGTCGTACAACAGCTGAAAATGAATTCAAATTATATACAACAGTTGTGCATATTTTACAGGAGGATCAAAACTAGTATTCATATGGCCTCAAAAAGCTTCAAATCGCAGACGTATGCCTAACGTACTGATACCTATTTTACGTATATTTTTGGAAGGTTTTATTGTACTGGACAGGTTACATCTTTGGCCAGGCGAATTTATGCCGAGTGGTCTGCCAGAAATTTCGCCAGCTCCATTGCCTCCTATAAAATGCAATGTTATTGAACCGCGATGGTTTGAAAGCAGTACATAATGTCGATAATTGATTGTAATTAATAAAAATACATATAGTAATACGTGATACGTAGTAAACATAAATTGTGTATGTTTTTTCGAATTATCATCCGATGTTTTAATTTTCGACAAAACTCATTTTTACATAAGTATGATACCTTACAGCTATATTCAATTTAAGAAAATTCACTCGTCATCATAATCATGCAACTTTATTGTGATATCGTTGATAATATTTAAGGTACCTATACCTACGGAAATGTATGTGTGACTGCTATCGATTTAGGCTGCAATGTAGTATATAAGAATACAGCATGACAAAAATATTGAAAAATGCCTTTTGGATGAAAATTGTGTTCAAATAATTTTCCTACTATTTTAATAAGATTAACTATATAATTAAAAGTAAATTAGAAAAATAAATTGTATGAATACATAACGCCTCGGGCGTGAAACTCAGATTTACATATACGCTGCGTCAAAAAGCGCATGCTAAATTAATCTTTACATATACATACGATGCTTAAATATAGTAGATTATACATTTCGATACTAATGCAAGAATGTGATTATAGCCTCGTGTGAACGCTTCAGCACAAGCAAACCAAGTGTGAAAAGGTTTCATAAGGCTGAAATGACATTTCCAGTCTTATGTATGTATCAAGCCGTATATATTTAATAAATTAAACGACCAAAATTAAATTTTTATGAAACAATTTAATCACAGAATTAATGTAATGCGATTAGTATATAATAACTGTTTATAAAGGTGTAAATTTATTTGAATTGATTTAAAATATTTTCAAATAAAATAATGATTTTTTGAAAGGTAATTTAAAAAAGTTTTAAATATAAAATAAAACAGTATAAAATCATTAATTCATGCGTTATACACCACAAAAGGTTTCATGAAAGGATATTGAACCTTCGGATGCCAGTCTTACGTGAGCTTCTCATCGGGTTACTACAGCTTGATACGTTACGCGCTCGTCTGAGAATTTCCTGACAAGATGTATTTTTGTCCTCATATTAATGAAAATTGATTGGGCTGAAATTACTTTGACGAAATTACAATCTGGCCGTTAAACTTAAGATAAGTTTAAAAGGTAATTAAATTTAAAATTAATAGTGATTGTATATTTTATAAATTAATGTGCGTTATTTATCGTTTTTTATACGTCATTGCGTCATCCATAAAGTAAAATTTGTGTTACCGTCTTTTAACTATATTCATATGCCGTGTTAATTAATGCAACTATAGTTAGAATTTTAAATGATGATTAATTTATAACCAAATTATTTATTAAAATAGATTGATAAAACGATTATCAGTCATTAACCATGCAATTGCTGAATAACAAATGTTAATATTTATCGTTAATATAGAAAATTAGTTTTTAAGTAAGATGACAGCTATTGTATACGTATGTACATTTTAGTAAAAAATACATTCTGCGTATTTATACCCGCGTGCTTGGATATTAAACAAAAGTGGTTTTTACACTAATAGCAATTGATTTTCTTGAATTTCGTGAATCTATAACATCTAACAATAATCCTAACACTATAAAACATTTAACTTATTATATTAGCAATACTTAACTGCAATTGAGCCGCGACAATAGTCACGCCTTATATATATATATATATATATATATATATATATATATATATATAGCAACGATCTTAGAGAATCAATACTATGCAAAATTATACGAAAAAGATTGAATTAAAATCTTATAAGTTTTCTTGTAATAAATTGTTTTTTAATATTTTTTGTAGTTTGCACCAAAAAGTTCAAGCAAAAGATTTCAATAATTAATTCATAAATTCAATACTATTCAATAAAGAAGTTGACAAAAATATATATTAACAATAGTGCCATACATATAGAACTGTTATTGTAACTTCTTTCACATGCTATTATTACAGTAAAAGTATCTATCATATTTGCATAAAATATTTTAACATTCAGCAACAACAAGATGGGACCCATAATACTAGCAATCGCATATTTAACAATTGTGGTCTGTGTCGCCATCGCTTATATATGGTTGTCAGAATATTACGAATTACGCCAAACGCTAGGACATATACCAGGACCAAGAAATTATCCATTTATAGGATCGCTGTGGCGAATGAAAAGTCTTTCTCGTGAAGGTATGTATATTATTTTTTTTAATATATAATAGGATTGTTATATATTAAAAATTGTATATAATAGGATTGTTTAATAAAATAATATCCTATAGTAAAATTATGCATGTTTAAAAAAATGTAGTATACTATTAATTATTTTTGAGTATTTAATTTCTATATGATTTATGAATTTATTTAATTCTTTATTGAAGAAAAATTAGACACGAATGTTTACACGTGAAAATCCTATTTTAAACTTGGAAATATTCTCAGTTTTCATATTCATTCATTACTTTTCAGATAGATTTAAATGGTTTAATGACTTGTGCTTTACATTTAAAAATGGTCTGGTTGTAACATGGTCTGGTGTAGAACCTGTTGTAAATATTCGTAAACCACACCAAATACAAGTAAAGATTAACGTATATAAATGGAATCTTTAAAAATTTACAGTTAATTTAAAAATTTTTCTATTGATTATATTATAGATAATTTCATCAAGCTGTGAATCGGTATCCAAATCAAGGTTCTATAAATTTATGACACCTTGGTTCGGAAATGGGCTACTTACCTCAACTGGTAAATACTACAATAATTCTAAAAATGCAAAAAATGTCTTACTCATTAAAACATTATTTGAAAAGACATACAAAATATTCTATGTTGCATAATTTAAGATTCAAACAATGTGTCAAAATCTGTGAATTATAAACTATATATCTTGAATATGTTTGATAAAAATATCATCATTCTGATTCAATGTACAGAAATGTATTTTTTAGCTAAAACTGTCGAATCTAGCAAAAGTGTGGTTTATCGCTCGAGCGTAGCAAAGGTGAAAATCACACACGTGTGAATCATCTTTGGCATGTGTTTTAAAAGATTGTTCTTGATATACGTGGCGTAAAGACGAATTCTAAAATTTACAGACTGCATCTAAAATCACATCATACGTACACTGGATCGAAAGTTATTTTATTATATCAATAAATTCTAAAATTAATGCATTTAAAATTAATTTCATACAGAAAGCTATATTTTTATTTAAATATTCTTTTTTTTTTAGAGATCTGGTTTAATCATAGACATCTTATAACGCCAGCGTTATGTTCCGATATTGTTGAGGAATACATAGCTGTGATGCATGATAAAGCGAATATTTTAACTGAAATAATGCGTACAAAAGTAGAAATGAATCCTAATTCATTTATTAATATTTTTGATCTTGTCATGAAATATTCTCTTGATACTGCTTGTGAAAATGCTATGGGTATAGATATGGATATACAAAGAAAACCAGAAAATGATTATGTTAAAGCTTTTTACAAGTAATTTTATAATATATTATACATGTTTGGCGAAATAATCGAACATAAACTTCAAACTTTGTAAAATATATAAGCTAAACGGGAAAATAATCATGCCGTGACGGTTTATTCAAATTTGATTTTTAGTGTCAGTATTTGAAGTACATTAGTTCACAATATTGTGCTGCAAACTTAGAATTATTAATTGACTGAACTTTTAAAATAATTTGAAACAACAGTCAACTATATAATTAAATAATAGAATCAACTGCCGTTCATGTAGTCGGCACACATTTTACAAAGTTACAAGTTTTTCCTTTCAAATTCTAAACTTGATAATTTATTCGACAAAAATCACAATAAAAATTACTAAATATAGAGATTTAATATTTATGATTATACAGTTGTATTAAAATATCCATTGAAAGATATTTTCAATCATGGATGAGATGGAATTTTATCTTTTATAAAACAAGAAATGGAAAAATATTTTTAAATGCTGTAGAATGTATGCACAAATTTACGGAAAAAGTATGAAAAAAAAATTAAATTTATATCTTTCTTGTATCATTTAGCCGCTTAACTTAAGTAATTATTTATCTTAGGTAATAAGGGAAAAACAAATAGATAAACACAAGCGACCAGACTCAAAAGATGGCAATCAATGTGGTAATTCTTATAATGATATGTTAATATAATAATTCATAGATATTTTTATCATATAATTAACATTTAGGAAAACGGAAAAATAAAGCATTTTTAGATTTTTTGTTGGATATTAACCAATCTGGTCACCATTCTTTAACACTTGAAGAAATCCGACAAGAAATCAACACGTTTATTTTTGCTGTAAGTCTTTTCAACAGATTATTAAAAAATTTTCTTTAAAATATTTGTTCTATAGTATTTTTTGTTATTTAATCTAAGAGTTATGATACGACTGCAACCGCTATAATTTGGATTCTATTTGCCCTTGGAAATGATCCAGACGTACAAACCAGAGTTCGTGCAGAGCTCGAAAATATATTTGGGAATTGTCATGAACGGCCAACGATACAACAATTGAGTCAATTAAAGTATTTAGATAGAGTTATAAAAGAAGTTTTACGACTATATCCAAGTCTTCCTTTGATTAATCGTTTAGTAGACCGCGATTTGGTAATTGGTAAGGATTTTTATGATAATTACAGTTTGAAAAATGCATAATTGTTATTCTAATACATTATGCTCTCATAAGAAAAAATTTATTTTAAAAACATTCAATTGAAAGATCGAATAAATGATCCAACTTATTTATTATTTAGTTTTATAGAAAATTTAGTACATGATTTTTTATAGAAAAGACATGGCATCAAAGAGAGTCTATACCCTGTGGATGATTGACTTGTTAAATCTATATCTATCATAAAAGTGTATCCACTCTATACATATATGCATGTTAACAAGTATACATCTTGATAAATAGAATCAATGGGACAAAACACAAACAACACGATCCCCGTTTTTCTGGCTAACAACTCGTTTTACGGGATCAGCTAAATCCAACAGGTGTGGACTCTCCTTGTAATTGGCATTTATTGTTAAAAATGGATATTATCGTGACAGTTATATACGTGTAAAAGGAGTTTTTAATTTTTTCTATGAATAGAAAGTTATATAAATAGAAGGCTTGCATGACTCCTTACTTTTACTCCTAGGATGATTACATACGTATGAATAAATGCATTACTGAACTTAAAATTTTCTTTAATAAATTTCAGATAACTATTATATACCCGAAAGAACTCTTATTAGTATTCAAGTTTATCAATTACATCATGATCCTGAGGTTTGGGAGAATCCAGAAATATTTGACCCAGATCGTTTTTTACCAGAAAACAGCCAAGAAAGACACCCATATGCTTATATGCCTTTTAGTAATGGGTCAAGAAATTGTATTGGGCAAAAATATGCAATTTTAGAAATAAAAATTGTCGTAACAAAAATTTTACGAACATGGCGTGTTAAAAGTGCTAAAAAATCAACTGAAGTTAAGTTAGTGTCAGATTTTACATTAAGGCCATTTGATGATAAAATTAATATATATTTTACCCCGATAAACAATGCATAATATCCAGGAATATAAAAACTATATAAAATATCATAATTAATTAAGAACATAATATTTCTAAAATTTTATTATAAATATTTATTTATATTATCAAATTTATTATGAATATACAGATACCTAAGTAATACACTGCACTATTAAGTAATATGAATAATAGTAAGAAATAGCAATCTTAGTATTATTAACTAAACTTCGCTGACAATCATAGAATCACTTACAATGAGAATATATAGCTTTTTAAACGTGAATTTGGCTGATATAAACCATCAATATGTATCTAAAGTATTAAACACGGCTTAAAAGAAATAATCTTGAAACACATGATCTTTTGCACTAAGAAACGATGTCTGTCGAATCCATAAGCCAAAGAGTGGACAACACTTGTTAGTACATACATGTACGATTGTCGTAATGAATCCGTAATTTGTTTTCGGAGATAAGATATTTATTATTAACCGTGAATGATTGACAATCACTTAGTTACACTAGTTATGCTACAAAATTCTAGCTACATCTATTCTACAAAATGTTTTTTTACAACAAATGTTCATTATTATTTTACATATTGCAATGGCGAAAAATTGGAATCTATAATTATAGCATTAAATATTAAGGCACTGCTTCCAAAACTGACACAATAATTTTTTATTTTATTATCTTGTTCACTTGTCGACCTCTTTGATATAATACATTTAAAAAAAAACTGATAACAAGCTCATTGAAGCATATTTAAAGTTCATTTATATTCGGATAAGATTTATAGTCATCCTATAAATAAAATCGCATGTACAATAAAACTTAAAAGTCGTTATATGTATATTGAAAGACTAAGCTGTTGTTAAAGTGGTGGGGTATACTGGATCTTGTTCGTTTAAGAGAAAGTCTCAGTCTACTCTTGATTTCTGTACGAGCTACACGTGCTACACTGATTTCCACTCATAACTCAACATTAATATTTCTACGAGACAATAATGATACCATTGTTGTTACTATTTACATTATTAGCAATAGTTAGTTTTGTAATTTACGAGTGGATCTATAAGCATGTGGCACTCCGACAAAAATTATCAACAATACCAGGGCCAACATTATCACCATTTATTGGTATTGTATTAGAAAGAATGAAAATTCCAAAAGAAGGTATTTGTGTGCATATATATATATATAAAGAATTTAAAAAAATGTTTAACAAATATCTGTATCGATAAAAATATAATCCAAAACAATATTTTAAAACAATAAAATGTGCTAGAATGCATTTGAGATATTTGATATTTTATTACAGATGTATGGAAATGGTTTAACGATTTGTGTTTCCAATTCGATTCTGGAATCGTTCTAACATGGGTTGGTACACAACCAGTTGTGACTTTGCGTAGGCCTCAACAAATGGAGGTAATACGATTCGCAAATGTTAAAAAGTAATGAGAATAATAGAAAAATACTGATTATTACGCAACTGCTATTTTCAGGTAATTCTACCAAGCAATACACAGATAACAAAAGCAGCAACTTACAATTATATGAAACCCTGGTTAGGGAATGGATTAATAACATCAACAGGTTAGTAATATAAACATTACTACAGCATATAAGTACTTATTATCACAGTAACAGTAGTGTGCAAAGAGTAGAATAATGTGATAATTTGCAAAAAAGCAATACCATATGGACGATGTCGTTTTTAAAGAAAAAACGCTAATGAAATTGTAGGATGACGTTATAATATGACTCATCATTAAATCGACAAACACCCTTAACTAAACACGAGTCCGTAAAAATGAAAAAAAAAAAATCTAGGAAGAAGTGCGGCAAAACTACAAATTATGAGGTTAAGTTGATATCCCTACTGAGTTTGTTGTAATTTCTTGCTTTTCTACTATAGGATACATAAAATTATTTCAAAAATTAGCACGTATTGTATAGTGCCCACACGATGCTCCTCACTTGATACGGCACTAAGCGTCGATGCAACCTTGAATGAATGTATAAATTTGCGCAGCGTCATGATGATTCGAAATAAAATCCCAAAGGATGTATAGAATCTGAATGAGACTTGAACACTTTAGTTCTGAATTTAAGATACACATAACATGTTTTTTTTCGGTATTCGTTATCTCAAACCTATTTTCATGATTTTGTTAAAACTTTTTATAATGCCTTTTATAACATTTGATTAGGTGAATTATGGTCCAGACATAGACGACTTATAACACCTGCATTTCATTTTGGTGTACTTGAAGAATATGGAGCAGTAATGCGTGAAAAAGTCGAAGTATTGACAGAATGCATAGAGTCAAAGTTAAAAACTGACCCAAAGGCGCCAATTAATATTTTTGACTTTGCTGTTAAATATACTCTGGACACGATATGTGAAACTGCCATGGGTGTAAACCTTGATACACAACGGAATCCAGAAAATGCTTATGTTAAAGCATTACACACGTAATTGCAAAACAATATTCTAAAATTTTACTTTCTTAAAACTATTAATTATTCTATTTTTTTTTTTTTCAATATTGTAATGGATATTCGAATTTATACGATTACAGTTATGCTCGATTAACAGTAGAAAGGTTTTACAGACCATGGTTGAAATGGAATGCAGTTTATTATCGCGTAAACAAGGGAAAAGAAGCTTTAAATGCTGTCAATATAATGCACAGTTTCACAGAAAAGGTACATTATTTAATAATAAGAAATAATTGTTATTAGCATTTATCATGTTGATTGACCCAAAAAACTTATTACTTTATATAAAAGGTGGTTAAACAAAAACAAGCAGAAAGAAAAGAAAAAAGACTCAGTAATAAAGACTCGACTGATGAATTGGATGAGTTTGGTAAATATCCAACTTTAACGACTGCCTACCTCCATAAAACATGAATAGTCAACTAATAAAATGATTATCTTTATCAAACGTGTTAAATCCACATTAAAGGTGAATATTATCTTTTTAGGTAAATGCAAACGCAAGGCGTTTTTGGATCTTTTATTAAGTGCAAGTGAAAATGCTAACAACCCCTTAACGTTTGAAGAATTAAGAGAAGAAGTGGATACGTTTATGTTTGCAGTAATTATAAAATTTGCCTAAATTTTGCATAACCTTCACTTTACCATAAACTTTATATTTATATATTTAAGGGTCATGATACTACATCCTCAGCTATTTCTTGGGGTCTATTCGCTCTTGGAAATGCTCCAGAAATACAAGCTAAGGTTCACGAAGAACTGCAAGAAATATTTGGAGATAGCGACGAAACTGCAAATTCCAAGCAGTTATCGCAATTGAAGTATTTAGACCGAGTAATAAAAGAAGTACTAAGATTCTATCCCAGTGCTCCTATGGTCAGCCGATGTCTAAGTCATGATACTGTCATTGGTAAGTACTGATCAGTTGTTGCTATTATTATTATTATTTTACTCAAATGTACCTATATCACCCGAGAAGTCACAAATTATCATACTTTCAGACAACCATTATGTACCAAAAGGAACAATTGTGAATATTCATATTTATCAAATGCACCATGATCCTAAAGTTTGGGAAGATCCTGAAACATTTGATCCAGATCGTTTTTTACCAGAAAATATCCGTGACAGGCATCCGTATTCATACGTACCTTTTAGTGCTGGACCGAGAAATTGCATTGGTCAGAAATTTGCACTATTAGAGTTAAAGACTGTATTGACTGCTATTCTGCGAAAATGGCGAGTTTCGAGTGTTTTAAAACCGACTGAAATTAATGTACTTCACAATGTTATATTAAGACCGGAAAACGAAAGTATTGAATTGTATTTCACTCCTATTGTTAAATAGTATGTCATTTACTACAGACAAATGAAGAGATTCTTTGACCGCATTTAATTTTTACAGTACAAGTTTAGTCGAATAAAAAAGGTATTTTTGATATACAATAGTTGTTGCGAAATTTATTCGAATTTGATGGACACGGGCCTGAAGTGGTCACTTTATAAAATGCATTCATATGCTGAGTATTGCACATCTAACTTAAAATATCAATAATTGCGAATAAATTAAAAGAGATTAATTGCTAAAAAAGAAAATTAAGGCATATATGTAATTGTCGTAGCCACTCTACGAAATGATGTAAGTTATTGTTCTACCTTATTGTTTATACAATAGATTATATAATAGTGTGGAATTGTGCGGTTGAGTAAAGCAATAAAAATGCGATAGGGTATATAGAATTTTTTGTGTAGCAAATATGTGTACATATTTTGTACGGTATCTTTTTAACTTGAGTACAACATGAGCATTTCATGTATTGTAACTTAAAATCCTGTGCTTAAATTAAAGAATTGAATAATAATCGACATGTTCGTGCCTAGAAAGAAATAGACATAAAAGATCATACAAGTACAGAAGAGAACCCTAGAAAAGTTCAGGAACAATGAAGAAACCCTTGGAGCAGCCATGAACACGATCTATAAATCAAGCGTAATTTTGAATACGATATATGTATATACATGAGTCAGAAGATTATCTAAAACTCTTCATATCACCTGAAATTCTGTCATTTTTATTTATGGCCAGTGGGAAATTCGGCGAATAAGAAAGCATTTTTATGTTCGTTCGATAATATAATTTCGCTTAATCAGTCGCCATATACTCGCGTTCTTAAGGACGTTTGCATAATTAAAATACGCGATATCACATAATGTTTCTTAAACGTCAGTATCAGTAAAACTGACAAACATTAGTACTTAACTTACTGCTACCATCTGCAGAGAAGCAGTTCATTGCTGTAAATAATTTTTATTTTTTTAATTTAATATGTCTATAGTATTTTATTGATAAAAATCAACTGTCATAAATTTTATTTTAACACCAACGACACAATAATTTCATATAAATCATATAAACATAATATTTACAGAAGGATAAAAATAATGGCGTATGTGACAATGATTGCAACACTTTTATTTTTCGGAGTCGTCACATTTTTGTTGAAACCGTTATTTAACTATGCATATCTGAAATATAGATTTCGAAAAGTACCTGCTGTAGGTTTACCCTTCATCGGTATAACATGGGATTTTTTAACTATTCCTAATGAAGGTAAAAACTATTTTGACTAAAGTCAACCAACATAAAATAAAATTATTAAAACTTTTAAATATTGCACAGTTTAATAAAGATTTTGTATTTAAAAAAAAAATGTTACTTGCAAGGCAAATATATTTTATTTTATTTTATTTTTAATCTATAAATAAGTAAATATTTAGTGTATTTCCATGTATGTACGATCCATAATAACTTCGCGTGTTATATAAACATTACACCGATTAAAATTGTATTCTATTGTTTAAATTTATAAAAAAAAATCACCGAAAAAAATGATTTTTTGTACTTGTTATTTAGATCACATAGAATGGTTTTCAAAGATTCAACAAAAATTCAAAGGGAATGTATTCATTTCATGGCTGGGTATGCAACCATATATTAATATACAAAAACCAAATCATATGGAGGTATTAAGTATGATGAATTTTCAAACGTTCTATTGTAATCACATAAAATACAGTTATAAATATATGATAAATTCGGTTTTATAAGGTTATTCTTACAAGTACGATAAATATAAGAAAGTCATCAGTTTATGACTTCATTATACCATGGCTAGGCGATGGATTACTAACATTAATAGGTAAAAATTTTAATGTGTAAACTCCTAGTAATAATTTATTGAATTTGCAAAATTATATACATTAGTTGATTAAAAATTTTAATTCGTCATTTTTATGGATAGGACAAAAGTGGCATCATCATCGACATCTCTTAACGCCTGCATTTCATTTTGGCGTTTTGGAACAGTTTGCTGAAATAATGTATGAAAAAGCTGAAATTCTCAACGACTGTTTAAATAAACAAGTTTCTGCCTGTCCCGAAGAATCTATAGATATATTCAGCTTTGTATCCAAATTCGCTCTCGACGTAATTTGTAAAACTGCAATGGGTATAGATATAGATGTACAAAGAGGTTCGATGAACTCATACACTAAATCTGCAAATGAGCAAGTATTTAACTTAATATTGGGTAAAAGTTTTAGCCATTTTTAATGACTTGCGACTTTATTATGTACGAACTTCAATTTCTAGAATGTCAGTCTTAGTGATCAATCGTTATCTACGTCCCTGGTATGCATCGGATTTTATTTACTCAATAACTGAAGACGGAAAAAAGTCCAAAGCTGCTATAGCTGTTATGCGTGAATATAGTTTGAAGGTGTGTGATATTGATAAAAATAATTTAGTAGCAGTTTTGTTTTGCCTAATTAAAATATGCTTATGATTTATTTATATTTCAAATTTATTTAAGGTAATAAAAGAGAGATTAGATGAAAAACGAAAACTGAATTCATCTAAAGACGAAGATAAAGAAGACGAATTTGGTCCGTACAGGAATTCTATGAATAATAAATAAAACTTAGTATGTATTCATAATCATGTACATATTATTTCCAGGTAAAAGAAAACGTAAAGCGTTTTTAGACCTATTATTAGACGCAAGTGTAAATGATGAGAATCCGTTATCAAATGAAGAACTACGCAATGAAGTTGACTCGTTCATGTTTGCTGTAAGATTATACAATCAATTTAATCTGACTTGCAGACCGATGAATTAGAAAAAAATCACGCTTGCATAAAAATATTCTAAATAGCGAAATTGACAAATAAGAAGTTTCCTATATTCAAGCGTTAATATAATTATGCAATATTAGTAGCACAATTGATTAATTTTGTAATTTTTTTCAGTTGGACTAAATATAAAAATCATTAATTTTTAAATATAATTTTCAATTAAATAAAGGGCCACGATACAACAGCCACAGCATTGGCTTGGAGTCTTTTTTTACTCGGCAATAACTTAGATATCCAGAAAAAGGTACACGAAGAGCTGCAGACAGTATTTGACAATGACATTAATAAGCCAACAAGGACCGCTGATCTCAGCCAATTGAAATATTTGGAACGAGTTATAAAAGAGAGTCTCAGGCTTTATCCAAGTGCCCCATTCATTTCGCGAACGTTAGATGCGGAGATAGTATTAGGTGCGTCCAAAAATTTTGAAATTTCTTATCCTTGCATTTTGTTTCTGTACTCTAACCTTAGTGTGGATATTGTTATAAGTCTTTACGCCTTTTCTTCTTCAACTCAAAGCAAAATAAGTTATATTTTGCTCGCTATATATTTCACTCATACTTATATATTTAAATTAATTTCAGATGGCCACAAATTTCCCCCGGGGTCGCTAATCATGCTCAACATATATGACATGCATCGTGATCCCGCAGTGTGGGAAAATCCAACTGTTTTTAACCCCGATCGGTTTTTGCCTGAAAACATAAAAGGCAGGCATCCTTACTCTTACCTTCCATTTAGCGCTGGACCACGTAATTGTATTGGTCAAAAATATGCCATGTTAGAATTAAAAATTTCGTTGATCACAATACTACGCAAATGGCACGTTAAAAGTGTTCAATCACCCGAAGAAGTAAAACTCAATAATTCAATGATCCTTCGAGCTCATGAGCCTCTTAAACTGCATTTGACGCCAATCGATTAGTGAATCAAGTCACTTATAAATGAAGAACTTTTAGTCTTGCTATACAGTAACACTTATAGTGTAGCATCAAGATTGATTTTTTTTTTTCGAGGATATATATATAAGGTTACCGCTGTGGTAGAAAATCATATATATATATAGTGATACAGTATACGTATACTGCATTTCATTATACATTATGAGCACAATATTGTAAAGTTGTCAATAAAATATAACAATCGGTATAACAATTTAAAAACATTGAACTTCTCCATTCAATTGTGTACCCAATAATTTATATTTGAAACGTTTCATAATTATACCTAGAATACATTGTACATACGTACATTGCTTTAGACTAAGTATCAAAATTCTCACTTTGTAAATAAAATACAAAACACAAAAGGAGTACAAGAATTATACATAGATAAAGTAGATATCTGTAATTATATTTCCATGCATTCATAAGAGCCAAATTCTCAAGAGAGGGCGCCACTTCCCGCGCACGTATGATAATATCTTAATATCTTATCCTGCTTGTATTCCATTCACATGCACACCTATATACATATACAATACACGTAATCAGCAGTCTGCAACCAGCCGTGCACACTTCCTCTCGAACCGATCCCGCGATGTTTATCGCTGCGGCAGGTGGGAAAGTGTGTGCTTCGACGTTCTAGTCGTTCTAAGCTGCCTGGAAAGGTTATGTTATGTTCGCAAGTCGCAGCTCTGCCCGTTGCTGCGCGCCGCAATTGTCATTGATAAAAGAGACGACGATCCTCGTTCCGTCGTGCACATACATGCGTGTACCTGTACTATACTTACCGCCTATACAATAAGTTACCTGCGCATTCGCGAGAGTGATCTACGCTGCAGCTTCGATTTTGCGCAGTGACGAAACGAGTACCTAGTGAGAGTGAGAGAGAGAGAGAGAGAGAGAGAGAGAGAGAGGCAGCAAAAGCAAAGTAGCGCGCGCAAGAATAGCGCGAAACAAAACACACACCCGCACACTCGCGGCTATACTCTGCTGTGCTGTGTGCAAGAAGTAGCAGAGAATATAGGTGCGGTGCGTATAGGTGTATATTATATATCTGGAGAGCGGAGAGTGGTGGCATTGAATCTCAATGCAGGAAGATAAAAAACTATGAGTTCAAGTGCACGTCGTCATCACCCTCGTCATCTCCGGGATCATCCAGCAGCAGACGATAAATCGACTGCTGCGGTGCGTCGCCGATATCATCACCAGCATCAGGAGCTGAAGCGTTACAGCAGCGGTGGCTACTGCTGCTGCTGCATTGATTCGCTCAATTAACGAGAGAGCGGGCCAAGGTTTGGTCCATGTTTGGCTAAACACATATATGTACACATTATACATACACACTCGGTATACCTATAGATCGCGCTTACGTTTTGACTTTGGTAGCGCTTGGAAACCCACGCACACACACGTACGTATAGCTTCATTTTACACGCACATGCTTGAAAAACAGCTCTCTCGCGAGTCTCGCGCTGAGTCGCACGTGCACCCACACACGCGTATTGGAGCTCCATCACAAATTCACGAGAGAGCGACGATGATTGTACATACACGGACAATAAAACACACGGGCTCGTCCTCGCCAACGCACTTGTGGCTTTTTTAGTGTTGTATCAAGGCGCGAGCGCGCGCTCGCGTAAACAATGCCGAAACTCGCCTACATTTTTCGCTGCCTTTTCACCAGGCAAACACGAGAAGAGGCAAGCGCTTTCGTACCTGGCCGCCACTTCCGCGCCAGCTCAATCATTCGATAAGTACTTGACATCTAGTACTTCGTTGAGATTCCAAGTCGATATTGCACGCAAGAGTCAAGACTTGGACTTCCCGTTTTTTACCTTTTGTTTATTTTCAAATGCCGTGCCGTGTGCTTTGAAAATACGTTACGTAAGTCCATTCAGATTGGCTTGCTACGGAAAAACGCAGATTGTTGACAAAGTTATATTTAACACTTTGCTGGAGTTGCACAAGCTGCCTCATCTATACTTCTTCACATTCATTTACTCTTCTACACTTTTACTTCAATTTTTTCTTCTGCAAACACTAGACTTTTATTTTCATTATAATACTTATTCATAGTAAATGTGATTTATACAAAATCTAAAGCTATTACTTTATTACAAGTGCATATTCTATTTCATACATATTCGAATGTAGCAAAAATACTAATGTCCTCTTTTAATTCTTTACAGGTGAATGAATGCAGCAGTTCATGCTTCAGCATCGTAATGTGATTGTATGCATCTGTGACATGCATACTCAATATTCAAGGAACACAAAGACAAATGACCTCCATGTAGAGAAATAGGGACATTTCAAGAATCACTCCTATAAATGTCTCTGCATGACACTGCTATGAGTGGTGCCTTATCGATGTATGATGCACTCAACCAAGAGGGTGGCTCCAGTGGCAACTCTCTCCAGCCTCCCGAGGCTGGAACTACCAAAAAACTTGCCAGAGGCATATCAAGAGCCACCGAAAATGCTGATATTGTTACGCATGCTCGGTTGCAACTAGCGTTAGGATCTATTGACACTCCAGAGTTTACATTCTCGTTACCCGATTTATCTATTTATCCAGGTAAGATCAAATTATCTTTTCTAGCATGTCTAAAACATTATTTTATAAAGTTTTCCATACCTCTTGTTATAAAAACGTGATTCCACAAAACTTTCAATTATCCTTTTTTGTTTGACTTGATACTAATTTCTTAAACTTTGTTATTCAGATGAGTTCCGACAGTTTTTGGAGAAAGACCTCATAGAAGGAGGATGCCTCACTTCCTTAGAAGCTGCTGGGAGGCTGAATTGGTGGTGTGGAGGAAAAAATAGAGTTCTTTGGCCACTTGCAACAACTGGTGATGGAAACTGTCTTCTCCATGCTGCGTCTCTTGGAATGTGGGGCTTTCACGATAGGGAACTTACTCTTAGAGATACTCTGCACAATACACTATCAAAAGGAGAATATCGACTTGCTCTGTTCAGGTATTCAACAACTATTCATATACATATATAGTGAATATAAAAAAATAACATGCTCTACTTTAATTTTATATCAATTATTAGGAGGTGGAGATGGAGACAGCTAGGTCTGAATGCAGTAGCTGGTTTAACATATACAGAAGCTGAATGGGTGGCTGAGTGGCAAGCTATAGTCGATATGGCTTCAACGCATCCTCGAAATCAAATGAGTACTTCCTACCAAAGCTTAGAAGAGGTATATTTATTTATTTAATTAATATGATTAAATATATAAGTGGTTATTTTTGAGGTGGCAAAATATATGTATTTTAAAAATACATTTAACTTTTAGATACATGTACTTGCTCTGGCACACATCTTGCGTCGACCAATCATTGTTATAGCAGAGACAATGCTCAGGGATTCTGAGGGTGTTGCATTGGCTCCTATTCCTTTTGGAGGAATTTATCTTCCTCTTGAAGTTCCTCCTTCGAGGTGTCATAGGACACCATTATTGTTGGCATATCACTCAGCACACTTTTCTCCACTTGTCACAGTAGATAGTAGTTCTGATCCCAGCGAGGGTAGTATTGAAGGTTATAGTATACCACTCGTTGATCCTGATACTGGTCAACTTTATCCTGTACTTTTTGCTGTGGATCCGGGACCTGACTGGGTATGGACTGCTTCTCAAGATTTGTTAGCTTGTCAACCAGATACAGTTAGTACATTAGTTCTATTATCATTATCAAATAACTTACATCATTATGCAATGTTAAAATTGTAAATGCATTTGTTTTCAGATGGAAATTCTTATAAAAGAATATTTAGACTGTGAATATCAGGTATTCACTCCTGATGAAATGGATAGGTTATCAGAGTCTGATCCTGCAAAAAGTAAAACAGCTAAACAGTTAATGGGTGTAGCTAAGCAATTCGGATCAATTGGAAAATCTGTCAGTAAAAAAATTTGGTTTATGAATAGAAGACCAAAGAGCCCACCATCCTCTAACTCTGGAGGATATGGGGATACCTTACTTTGTGTTAGAATAAGAAGTAGAAGACATCAGTATGCTGATCAAATGCTTCAAAATTATTTAGAAAGCGCTCACGCAAGGTATCTTTGAGTAATGTTAAATATTTCACTTTTTCTCTGATATTTGTAAAATCTTTTATCGCGTGCTTTTAGGTACCTGCAAGATCACCAGGGTAGTGTCAACTCTGGTAGTGAAATGAATTACGGAGCTGGTAAATCAAAGTTTTATGCTGCAAGTGACAGCAATAGTCATGCAAGTGTAAGCAAGCTTCCAGCAACAAATCATAAAAAAGATGGAACTCTTTATCTTTCAAGGTTAGATTCTTTTCCTCCACTTTATAATCAAACACGAAAATGGTTTCCATTATTGTGAGAATGAGAAAACTTTTTATCAAATTTGCTTGATGTTAGTAAACGTTTTTCCAGATCAACCTTCTACAATGATCAAGTATTACCTGAAGAACCTAAAGCTGATCTTAGGGGTAACATTGACTCTGTAAGTTAACTATTTCTATAATTAGAAAATTAACTATTTTAATTCAGACGAATCATGAGTATATTTTTTTCAGGATTTGGTAAAACGTTGTCGCACTCAAGACTGTAAGTTTTTTGGTTCTCCTGAAAATCAGTACTACTGCTCTCAGTGTTGGGCTGATCGTCGACAACGTTGAAGAATTTTAATCCCACCCATGACAATAATTTGTTTGTCTATACGAAAACAAGCATAATTTGCAGCGTGATATTAAGCTATAGAATTATTTTTCTTGAATAGTATTTTATCATATCTATGTTACTATTGAAGCAGGCAGCTTACAAGGTTGTACGTTTTTTAGTCTTATTTTATTCCCTCCGACAACTAGTATTTTAATTAAAAACGAATAGAAAGGTTAGATTTATATTAACTTGCGTCTTTCTGTAAACGAATTGATAACGACAATCCTGCCTTGCCTCGTGCGCTCATAACAAAATTAATACTCGACAATACTGCAAGCTTGTTAAAATTTCATTTAACTATTTTTTCATATATTAACTCGCTTTTTAGTTTATATACTAACAGAATCATCCGCGAAAGACGTGTATACACATTATATTTTTGTGAATCTCCTAAATGATGATGATCAATGAAAGTCCACAAAAGGAAAAAAAAACGAAAATATATATAAAAAGTCTGTATAAGTTAAACATTTGTGTGAAAAAAATAATAAAAAAAAAAATATTTTTTTATGACTGTCTATTCAAAATGTCATTTACTAATTATCAAAAGTTATAGTTCACAATTACTTATTTGTAGCAGATTGTGCTTTCATTTAAAAATATGTTGTCAATTAAGTATTTATTTTTTCGTTAAATCTTGGTTAGAATACCGTTTAAACGTTGAGTAAATTTTTAACACTTGCTCAAACTTTGTTTTATCATAATAACTGAAACTGCGGACTTGTATTATATGCAATGGATATTAGACTTGCAACAGTGGGCTTAGCTCGTCGTAACTATATAATATTATAACCTTCACGCGATGCGGTTATTACTCGTTTAACGAGCTGCGAGTAAGTGACACGAATGTCGCCAACCAGACGATATGCTATATATCGATTCTATTGGACAAAGAGAGAAGGATAGATACTGCGCGGTAGATAGGCGGCTAAATATAGACTATACGAGGAGATACAAGGGACAGGCAGGTATAACAGACTGCTCTACTCGTGCGTGCATAATCGTCGGGGGCTTTTCGGCGTAATTCGCGGACTTATGCGCGCAAAGTCGTTATCAGTCGCTCGAATCAATACCCCGATGAATTAATCTGGAGAATCGCATCGTTATAACGAGAACAATGCTGTGGTTTATAAAATTATATTCATACTTTAGTTTTTACACAGTGGATATTTCACGTGTATAAAATTCTCAATCTGCGTAATGATAAAAAATCAGTTTCTCAAAGCAGCAAGTATAGAATTATATTCATGTTCATTCAATTATCGCACATATTATAGAGCGAGTAGCATATATAAGCGACAGGTCGCAGGAAGTTCGTCAAACTTCGAGCTGATATAAGTTTGAAGCAAGTTCGATCGTCGCTCGCCAAATTTCGCATCGTCCCCGGGACATCCTCTCGAGGCCTGCTTGAAATTTGTAGCTGGTAATACCAGTGCGCGACGTCGTTCATAACTCACTTTCGCGGTCGAAGAATCATCCGCAAGAGATAGAGAGTAGCTTCGTAACTATATATTCACGCTCATATGACGTGCATTAAGGAATGCAAAGAAGAAGAGGAGGAGAGCGTACGGTGATGTTTCCCCGCCTTCATAATATGATAAGATGCATCAGATTTAATTGCTTTCTTTCCGCTAACTGATACACACAGGTGTAAAATAAAACGCCAAATCCGTTCAGTACGCTTTTCAAGCAAACCTTTCCGAGAAATCATCGCACCAACCACGACATCTAAACTCACAGTCGATAGCTGCGTGAAATCAAATCTATAATCAAAGGACGACACCTGATTTCCCAGCGGTATCTCTGACCCCCTCCACAATTTCGAGCTCTCCTGCTTTTCCACGGCCTGTGTGTAATATTATTCCTTTGGAATTCATAATTCGATCAGCGTGCCCAGGATAGAGCTTGCACGCAAGCTCTCACGCCGTAGAATCAGCCTCGCAGAACAAATAGCGAGGGAAATAAGACGCGATTAATAAGGAACGAGCTTCGTACACACCCATGCGACGAAAATTTCTTCGCGTGGGCGCCTTAGAATATGTATAGAAAGAAGGAGAAGTAAAAAAAGCGAGAGAGAAGAATAAACGAGAGGAGAGCGGGAAGTTCAAATGAAATTCCGCACGGAGCGGTGCGCTCGATTTAGCCCCGGCAGCCTGAAGGTATAAGGCGTACGTATAGCACTTGTTGTATACGGGGGCATACATTTTGCACGGGTCATAAGGCCTTCGCTCTCCTCTCTTGCGCCGAGGTTACTGCACTTCGGGGACGAGTTATCCGGCCCCATCTCGCGCAGCCTCTACGCGCGCCGAGCCTCGTTTTTGCGCGACTCTCCCTCGCGAATCGCCAAAGCTATTCGGATCCTTATTTCTTGCGTCTCTCTCTCTCTCTCTCTCTCTCTCTCTCTCTCTCTCTCTCTCTCTCTCTCTCTCTCTCTCTCAGCTAGATAGATATGGCTGTTTTTGCGTCCGAAATGCGTAAGAAAATAGGGAACTGTTGCTGATGTGTGATGTTTCGTTGACGATTATTATGTTTTTCGATTTTATTTTCAATCTTTGTGTGATCTAGAAAGGATTTCGTATAGAGGAAAAACGCCTTTTTACGACTGAGATGAAATTGATGCTTGCGGAAACAAGTGACCTGGAATTTTACAGCGGGATATACACTGTAAACCATGAAAAGAGCCTTTCCATTGACCTAATTTTCAAGCCATCGCATTCTATGTACGTAGTAGGGTAAACATTTATTTGAGCATTACTGTATTATGAACGCTATTATAATCTGATCCTCGGTTATTATGTACTTATTAATGTAGAGATATATTTAAATCGATATAGTAATGTCATTGATTATCGGTATGGAAAGCTGCTCTTTTTTATGTTGTTCATCAGATATTTTCGAAAAACGTTAAACAGAATAAAGAATATATGTGCTCAAAGATTCAAATAACACATATATGAATATTTTCGAATTTCATACGTCACACATTTCCGTACACTTTAATGTCTGTAATTTCGCGCGAAACCGCAAGACAGGCACGTTAACTATTCGAAAAAAGAGAAACACCGCGTATACTCACGCTCACCTGCACGCCATAGACAGTCGAGATGAAACAAGTACGCGAAAAAAAAAACTGCCGGAAAATAAAGAGACGTGTGTATACATCTGCAGCGGCATCGAGTTGGAGGAAATAGTAGGCTGCACGACTGTAGCTTTGCTCTGGAAGACTCGTCTCTTGGGGCTTTTGACTGGGGAGATAGAGAGAGAGAGAGAGAGAGAGAGAGAGAGAGAGAGAGAGAGAGAGAGAGAGAGAGAAACAGTATTGTACTCGCGAGTTGGAAAAATTTAAGGAAAGCAAAATCGTGCACACGTTCTGCAAGCACGCGATGACATTCTCGCAGTAGTTCTCTAAGCTTCTTCATTTGTTTCGGATCAGCGAAGAATTATACGTCGAGTTGTCGACGCGCCCTTAAGCGGATTCAAGTAGTAAGTTTTCGCCTTTACGTTCGCGGGGATTTTCGAGTATAGTTATGACGAGATAACCGCTGGAAATACGATCGATATACAGAGTGCAGCGCAACACTGTGTATAAGGTACTGATGTTGTGGCTTTGGAAGCTGGCGAGCTTTGCTGTGTACGTACAAGTGTAAGCTTGACTTGATCACTCGACTGCTCGTATAGATTGGAGTATAGTAAAAGTTGACAAGGAGCCACTTGTTGAGGTTGTTGTTGAGGTATTCCACGCGACCGCAATGCTACTGCGGCCATGCCAGGAGAAGTTATCGGCGACGTGGTCGGTTCTGATATTGATAGTAAATGTATTATTGGAACTTTGCATATCTGATTCGGAGATAAAACTGTCGACGCATAATAAACACGTTTTGTAGTAGATTTGCTGATGAGACACTAAAGGACAGTATAATCTCATAATACAACGTCCAGTTTATTTCTGAGTCAAAAGTCTGTTGATGAATAATATGAAATTGAATTAAAAAGGTATGCGCTCAATTATACGTGACATGATCCTCCAAGTCTTCAACTTTCAAGCATTATAGCTTTCATTAAACGAATTATTTTCAAAAGAAAAGTTTGTTCTGCAATTCTATCTGTTCTCCAAGCTTTGACGCTTTCCAACTTTCCCCTCTATCACACACTAGTATAGGAACTTTTCCCGAGACTTTTCCCTTAGAAAAAAAGTTCATCTCCCAAGAACAACAACTTGAAAATCCCAAAGTAATAGTATCACTTACGCCTCATTATTCCATCAAACCCAATTCCTCTCGCAAGTTTTCCCCGCAAGCTCGTATAAAGCACAACAATTCCATCCAGTATTTAGCGCCAACGGCGAAATCGAGGAGGAATCCGATCCCAAAACTTGTGCAGCTATAGCAGCTCCCCTTCTGGCTGTTATGAGACTTTCCAAAGGAACAAAAGTTAGTTCGGCTGTGTAGCGATTACATCTTGGAGTGGCCGCAGACTGCGCGCTCTCTCGCGCAACATTCGGCGCAGCTCGAAACTGCCGGGGATCCCCGATAGCGCACCGAATGAAATTTAAATTTTTGATAAGGCGCCAGACATGCGTCGGGGCTCTTTCTACGTTATTCTCTCTCTGTTTCTTCCGAGAGCTTTTTTCGCACACGTATACATAACTGCGCCCCAGAGATATTAAATATCGCGACGAGAAGAAGAAATCTGTAAAATACATCAGGTGCCGTACGAGACGATTAATGTGCAATGAGGCCTATGATATTAAGGTGGAGTGTATGCTAATTTTTTACTAGATTATTGATAAGAGCTGTTTATACCATGCTATTCTATTGGGAGGTTTATTGTAATTTTATCCTGCTCGGGCTAGGTTTGCGGCAACTCCTGATGAAAATGAAATATTGATCGAAACCCTTTGTTTTATTCATGATGAGGGAAACGATAATTGAGTTTATTCGTACAATATCTCTTAATTATGATGGAAGCTTCGATCGCGACTATTCATAGCTATGACAAAATAGTGTCCGCCCAAAAATACATCGATCGATTCTCATACTAAGAATAGATGCAAAACGTATAATTATTATAAAACTCCACTAATTTGCTTACAGCCGCCTAATATGACGAACCAAGTTCCGACGCGCAATTCAGCGCCATTATACGAGAAAAAAGAGATCGAAGGGCTTAACGATCCCGAGCATCAGCATAGAAAAGGGCTTCGCACACTATATCGTCTTCTCTGGATACATACACGGCGGTAAACGCGTATATGGGAGAGGATCGGATAGAGAAGCTCTATATGTATATGACCGAAAGCGAGTAGTATAATACGGGTATAGAGGCCCAAGAAGAGGTGTATAGAGGGTAGGCATCACGTCATGTGTGAAATTACAATCAGCCTTCCCTAATGTGCTCGAGTTCGCGCTTGGCTCGCTTCGATTTATTATACTCTCGCTTTCTTCCTCGGCCTGATGTATATACATGTCTACATTCTTTGTCTTCTCCATCGAAGCTGCAACGCTGATGTATATCTCCTGCACGTAGTCTATTTTGCATAGAACGAGCCGAGTAGGCGCTAAAGTACAGAACCGAACGTCTCCGGATGTACAGACATGTATATACAACATGTACGGGAGAGTGTACCTATGGATGTATATATAGTACTAGTCCCTCTGCGCATTATTAAAACGGAAGGAGTGTAGATGTAGGAGCGAAAGGCAAAATACTCGGCAGCAGACTGCAGCAGCGTGGCGATGCTAGATTTAGAAATTTATCGACGCGGAACTGGAAGCTTTCGTCTCTGCTGGTTTTTGAATGAGCCGAACCTTCACTTGGCTACTCGCTTATAGAGCTAGTTATCTCTAAACTTATGTGTGCTGCTGTTCGAGTATTTTACTATACATTTTATTCGCGTTGAAATGATAACGTTAAAATTCAGTATTTTCTCATGCTCTTGTTCAAGCTTTTTACACACATCATCAGCGAAAGCACAAACACTCGTTATACATTTATATAAACAAGAGTACGATCCGCAAGCGTCTCGAGAAAACGAAACGGCCAAAGTCCCTAATTTTTCGCCTCTCCTCCGCGAAATTCTCCGGACGAGGTTCCGGAACAACAAGTTCAATCGGTCAAAAGTAATTTCCTTTCATGAAAGCTCCACGCTTGGCTTTCAAGCCGATCGATCGTTCCAGCACTGCGCCATATATACCAGCAATAGACAATCCAGATTCCACGCGACGATTCGAAGGTCCTCCTTCTCACTTGTGGAGTCAATAACTCGTTTTCTTTTCCTCTCCCTCCAGCAGTGTGATAGCTCTTATCGCGACGGCGTGCCTACACCTCCTCTTTGTTCATTAATTATCAACGGATCGACACAGTTGCGGCTGCTCTTTGTAACAATAGCTTTCTCCGATGATATATTTGTCATTATCTCTTTAAATTTTCAACGGCTGCAGGACGCGTTCGGCGATTTTAGCCCAGTTTGCTGTGACCTCGGACGTATATATACACATATTCGTCGAGTGTGAACGTTAAAATGCACGAGGCTGTGTAGCTATATGCAGTATCGTCAATTAGGTGTAGAGCTTTCGAGTAAATTGGGAACGTTGTTTTGATGAAAAGCTCGTTTTTTGGCTATTCCAATGATGTACAATTGGAGTTTTATAATTAACGCCACTGTTTTCTGCAATACATATATACCAGCGACGAATGTCCCGAATGGCCAAGGGCTGAGAGAGGGGGAAGTAGAATCTACTGATTTATTTTAGTCAGGCGGAATATTCGTTGCTCTGCTTTCGTTAATTGAAAGCTCGCTGCATTAAAATTTCAGGAATTCAATATTTATTTCGTATAATTTGTCATTACTGTTGTTGTCAAGTGAATTTCACACGTTTCGAAGCACAATTTAATATATGTTAATCGAATAAAGGACTGTTCTTTTTTAGTTCCACGAAAGCACGTAACGTGAAAATATTTTACGTTTAATTACCTACAACATTCTTCCAGAAATTCGTGTAGGTGCATGAGCTGATCGGTACCGACACTGCACAATTTCCGTTCTAACGTCCACGGCGTGTGTTATATAGCATTCAAACCAAAGCTGAGCTTTAAAAGCTCGTAGAATTTATTACGGTTTCCTCCACGCTCAACCCAAATGATACGCCTTCTCAGTCTTCAATCAATTATCGACTGGCTTCTCGTCCTTGTAGCCGTCGCGATAATAAACCAAATTCACTCCTCCTCGCCATAAATTCAATAATATAAGGCAAACTCAGGAGTCAGAACGAAAGCACGCAATTGCGTTCGTATAACACAATAAAAAATCGATAAGTAGTCAGAGCCAAAAATTGGAACCGCGAGAGAAAACTCCTTATATAAGTAAATACTCTCTCGTCCATAGAATCAGAGAGCAAATTTTCCAAAGAGAAAACGACACAAGAGCTAAAAGGAAAACAAAGCCATTATCCACCCTCGTCAATCCACAGTCAACACACGCAGGGAAGTACTACTCGACGCCAAGCATAAAACTTGCGGCTCGAAGAAAGAAAAAGAGAAATAAAATAAACGGTATATAAGAATACGGGGTTGAGCTAAACCCCCTCAAGCAATAGCCATCTCTCGACACGTCCCTGCGCGCAAAGAGAGTAAGTATACGTAAGTAGTAGGGGTAGCTCGCGCGTCAAGTCCTGCAGGTCAGCCCCCTCCCGTCTATATCCTCCCAAAAGGGGGTGACTCACAGCGCCCCTTGGCGTCCTCGCGGCGAACTAGGCCGCTCTTTCTCTCTCTCGACTCTCTCTATACTACTACACCCCGTGTGCGCGCGACGACTCGCTTTTTCGGCGCTAACCTTTATCGAGGCGCTGCGCGTTTCTCGTGCGGACGACAGCTCGTGCTCGCGTCGAAGAACTAGGTACAGTCGGACAGAAGGATTTTCTCGCGGAAGATTGTGTACATCACAGGCAGGACTTATAGCTTTGAGTGTGGATATAGGAATATATCTCTCGTCGTCGCGCTACCCGAGGAAAACGTAAACACGGCAACGGGAAAGAACGAGTATAGAGAGAGAGAGAGAGAGAGAGACACGGTGTGTATACTATAGTGCTGCGGTATAGAATAGTCGCTGCTGCTGCTTGAGAGACAGGGAGCCTCGTCGTCGTCGCGGGTGTCTCCAAGGCAACAACGAAGCAGCAGCTCACGGTAAGTCTCTTTAGTTACTATATATATATCTATATATATATATATATACTTTGCTCTCGTGCGCACGTGACACTAGCTGCACGCGTGCCATCAGGTGTATAGGGGAGGGGTTACATTGTGGTCTGATTTAATAATAATCCGTTATTTTTTACGCGAGCAGATTCTTTCTCGAGTTTCTTAATTTCCTAGAAATTATCTGCATTGGAAGCTTTATTACATATACTTACACCATTTCGCGTGTCCTCTCCTAGGTTCTGCACATTTCTCGGCCTCCTGCTGCGCCGAGTTGATTCGAGCAGGGCAGAAAAATGTATATATGGTAACCTTGAACTCGATGTGGAGCGCGAAGGTCTAAGGATGAGTCAGCGCTGAAACTGGGTAGTGCTAAGTGTACATACGGCCTATACGCGAGGACTGGCATTACTAATCAGCTGATTATTGGCTTTTTCAAAGATCCTCGCTTTTTCGTAAAGCCTTATTTGTCGTGGGTATACCTTTTTTATTCCGTTGTTGCGTGTCACGCGGACCTGCAGTGTTTGTACACACGCATACGTACCTATACAGTCCTTCACGTTTGTAAAAGCAATTAGTTATAGCCCCTTAGTTGTATCGATCTTCTAAAAATCGTGACTATATCGCGTCGAAAGAACGCATTATTAGATCACACGAAGAACAATAGAATCCTCGTATCGATTCGCCAGCATTACAATATATACGACGCTGATAAAAAGTTGAGGAGAAAGAGCGAATCGATTTGAAAATTAATCAGTGCAAAGTGAAGCGACGGCAATAGAACGTTTACAAATTTATATGGCAATAAGCGCGGTAATTGTTCATCGATTCGCTGGCTGCGGTGTAATGGACTCCCATTAACATAATGAAATTGCCCATATAATACCCACTAGTTTCTCCTCTCTCTCTCTCTCTCAGAGGACAAAAAAAAAACAAGATCTCCAGAGAAGCGCGCAATATTCCCGCGTCTCGCGCTGCTATGATTATTATAATAAAATTTGAATTCCCATTAGTTAGCTCTCTTGCGGCATTTCTAATATCGCCGTCGTGGGAAACGAAGCTGAAGGATGTCGCGCGCGCAGATTGTGATCCGCAGCGCATAGTAGGTAGTCTTTTCCCCTCTTCGTCTTCTTGCGAGCGACAGGACGCAACAGCATCTAACTATAAGTCGTATACATACACCCAGAGACAGAGAGACAGACAGACTGAGACGCGCACACCTACACGTATATAGAGCGCGAGGGATGGAAGAAGACGAGGGACAGGCGGCCTCCGTGTTCCAGAACGTGACTTGGTTGCAATATTTAAAAGGCAGCACAGCTCGACACGTCAATACTCCTCTCTCTCTCTCTCGGAGCAGCGCTGCCTGTCTTGCTCCATTCGTTTCCTCGCCCCTCGACTCTTCCTGGCGGGCCATTTTATCCCCGAACGGAAGGAAAAGCGGACCGTGACTGACCTTAACCCGAGACGCTCACAGATACCATGCTCCACGCGCTACGAATCCGATACCACTTGAGCTCTCTGCGATTTCCCTGTCATGATTCGAGATTTCGTACGTCACCGTACTCGAGGCTTTTTCTTGCTTGATCCAAATGGATTCCGCCTACGCGCCCGGTCTGCAAGCTCGCTCATCCTTCTTATTTGGATAAATCGCTTCTGATGGTATAGCTCCTTTACACATTGAAATACATTGTTTTTATTAGAAATTCAAGTTATCATGTTAAAAATAATTAGATCCAAGCAGCTTTTATACAATATTTAAAACTTTTCTTTCGAAAGAAAGAAAAAAAGCGTACGTCTATCCGTTCGCAACATTGCGAATAAGAGAGGGCATATATAGGTGGAAAGCGAGTTAACGCGCGGCGCGCGAACCGATGGTACGTGAAATGAAGCTGGCACTGCATCGGCAGCAATCACTTATAACTCTGACAGTCGAATCGAGAGCAGCCAATGCTCCGTGAGTAAAAGAGTGAGGGAGATAGAGAAAGACACTCTCGTGCGCGCGCAATGAGCGGAGCTCTATTTCGCGAATGAATATGCGCTCTGGCTTCGAGAAGATATGGTAAGGATAAAAAAAAATTTATGAACTGAGAAGAAACACAGCGTAGGTATTATTTATCGCGAATTGGCGGTGTATGAGAGGCTTTTAATTGATCCTATAATATGATATAATGCATATGTACTTGGTATATTATAGATATGTTCATTTTTTTTTTTTTTGTGAATATATTGACTCGATGAGTTGGAATCATTGAAGAGTTTTTAATTTTACGTGAGCTCTTCGTGTTGATACATGTCAGCTTGAACGTTGATTGATGTATTGTTGTGATTTTTATAATGAGTTTGGAATGGCTAATGTAAAGTGATGAATTACCTTTTACTATTGATAAGAGATAATTTCATTTGGTGAAAAAGTTACAATGTAGCTGATAGCGATAGTAGTTATCGCAGTAGGGGTTTTATACAATCTCAAATAAGAGAAAGTTTTTTTCTTTTCCTTTATATTCACTATTATATTCATAAAATGATTTTGAAGTTTTTCTTTTTTGTATACGAAGACTTTTTGACATTGAACATAAATTTGAATTTTCAAGTTTTCAAACACGTGAGAGCTCATCGTTCACTATAATTATTGATCCATTGGTGTGGGGCTTCAATGTCATTGCAATTTTTTCTGGTATTCTGTCGTGTTTATCACATTTTTTGTTATTAAGAGTTCATACAACTTGGTATTTTGTAGAGGTTTTATTGGATAAACACAATAACTATCGCTGTAGCTGTTTTTAAAAAGTTATCATTTGGAGCAAAACATGGAGCAAAACATCATAAATTCAATGGCATAATCAACTAAGGTGCGGAAACATTGATTCTAATAAAAACGTTCATTATTCACGGTTGCATTGACGCTATTCATGACTTGCAATTGATTTGACAACGCTGTATTAATGGTTATGCTGAGTCATACATTACATCCATCATTCTTGATGATCAGGTTATAGTTTTTAACTACTCACGAGGAATCTATTTTTATATTTGTGGAAGAATTCGGTTTATATTATGATCTGGTAAAAAAATTAGAATTATAATTTTTGTGTAAAATTTGTCTTTGAGTCAAATTTATGTTACTATTCGAGAAATAAATTGCAGAAAGTTTTGAAAACACAGTGTCTCGTAAAATATCAAGGCTAAACGTAAATTTGTTATTGACTTCGGTTCGAGCTTCAGTTGATATTACATGTTCAATTATTTATAGACTTAAACGATGAAATAACAATGATGTAGCACAACAACAATTTCTATTGGTGTGTCAATAATAAATTGCATCATTCGTTATCAAGGCCAGAGCCTTTCTTATAAGTAGAAGCAAGGATAATGGCAACTGGGAGAAGAGAAAAATTTGATATGCATCGCGAGACCTCGTCACCTTCGAGCACCATGACGAAGATCGAGCACATTTTTACGCGGATCTCGTTCTGCTTCTCTCCCCCTTTTTTTTTTATTTTTCTCTTCTCTTCTTCAGTTTTACTCCCGCGAAATATGGCTCCGCATTGTCGACTTTTTGCGTACAAAAACACGCGTTGAGAACATGCAATTTTTTTCCTCGGGTTCATTCCTCTTGCTTGCCTGTGAAAAGCAATGTTGGATGTACGAAAAATTTATAGTCTGTTATCTCAGGCTACGCAGCGAGAATAGCAAGCTCGAGCATGACTATCTATTTTTGATTGTACAAGGAAAATTTATAAGTCAAAAAGATAGAAAAGAATTTCGATTATTATGATAAACTTGTTTCCATAATAGAAACGACTAAATATCAGTAGATAAAATGCAAAGAGCGTTCAAAGCATTCGTGGTTTGCCGACGAGAAGACGAGACTCATGTCTCTGCTATCTCTTCCCGTATCCACACAGCCGTACTGTTTGGTGAATATAGAAACGGTTTCCTAAGACGGTGCGGGAGAGGTGCCGCGGTGCGACATTGTCGGCCGGCTGTTACGTGTATATGCGGGGTGTCTGTATGAGCTTTTCCGCGGAAGACCAGGCAAGAAGGGTTGCTACGTGTGCGCCTACGCTCTCTCTCTCTCTCTCTCTCTCTCTCTCTCTCTCTCTCTCTCTCTCTCTCTCTCTTATGTACACGGGAAGGAATACGCTAGCGTCTCAACTAGAGCGGAGGGATAACGCCAGTTTATGTCCCTAGGAGGTCGTAAAGATACAGGGATGTTTCCCCCCTTTCTTCCCTTGACCCTCTTGCTTCTCTCTCTCTCTCTCTCTCTCTCTCTCTCTCTCTCTCTCTCTCTCTCTCTCTCTCCACCTTTGCTTCTTATCCTTTCTGTATATCTTCGCGTATATAAGTGTGGGTGGATGGTTGGTTACACCTAGAGTTCGCATCATCCTCGTTTCGTTCGGCGTCGGCTTATGTGCTGTACTACACGCTCGTGCGCACAATCGAGCTTGCAAGAGAGATAGGGAAACACGTGATGCTTTTTCTAGATCGTGTTATAGAAAATCGATTGGTTTAGCGGAACTGAAGTAGTCTTCATGTTCAGAGTTACTGCGATGCTTTCGAGTTTGAAGCATCGTTTGTGGATACATTGCATTTTTCTAAAAATGATGCTTGGAAATGCGATTTTTATCACGAAAATGTTTTTTAAATAAAAAAGAGTTGAAATAATACATCAAATTTGTATGAAGAATTATTGTATTTATATTTGCACAATTGTTTTGACAGAATTTCGAAGATTAATTTAATTTAATTAGATAATTTTTTGAATCTCGCCCACCATCCTCCCTCCGGATACGTCAAAAACGATGTGGGATCCAATGTCAATGGTTTTTTTGTTTTTGGAGATTGTTCTATTGAATATCTCAAAAGTAACTTCACTACGGCAAGTTTAATTATCATGAGTGCTAACCGCATTCCAACACACATTCTAGGTCCTTCTCCAAATGGTATGAATGTAAACTTATGGCGTCCAGCTTGATTTTCGGGAGCGAAGCGTTCAGGATCAAAAACATCTGGTTCTGGCCAATACTTGCTGTCAAGGTGTAACCCCATCAATGAAATGTAAACACGGTTTCCTGGCTTGAGATTACACGTTATACCATCGGATCCTTTGAGAGTTATATCCTCGGTACAGACTTTTACTAGAGTACCCGCCGGAGATAGTATACGCAAAGATTCGTTTATCACCTGATCTAAATAATTCATACTTTTCAAAAAGTCGTAATTTACTGCGCTTCCCGATGATTGCAATTTCGACGATATATCCGTTCGTAACTTATTTTGAACATCTTTATTTTCGGATAGATAATAAATAACTGTAGCCAAAGTCGTACTTGACGTTTCATAAACATCGCCGTAGAAAATGATAGCATCACCAATAATGCTGTCTATGTCATCGATTCCATTGGCTTCTATCGAGGATTGTAAGAAATCTTTCGGGGCTATGTTCGATTGTTTTCTTTCATTCAGAATCAACTTTATATTCTCTCTAAAGTAATTATCTGTACTTTTTTGCATGATACTGATTCCCAATGCACTACTGATCTCGGGAAAATAAAAAAGCATCGCCTGTTTCATGGCATTCATTAACGTTGGCTTAAGTAGTTTTCTGGCGACGATAGCAAATGACAACCGGTCGGAATTATCTTCGTAGCTTTGACCTTGAATCGCAAAAGCAGAATTGGCAACAATTTCTCCAGTGTATCGCACAAAGAATTCTTTCAGTTCGCACTCATAATAATCACCATTTTCTTTTATCTTTCGATCGTTGAACTGGCACATTTTTAAAGACACTTCTTCAGCAATCGCGAATAGTTGTCTTAATTTGTTACCCGACAGATGACCACCAGTTCTAGCTCTTCTTATTCTCCAAAGATGTAGATCAGCCGTAAAGAATGGATTCTTCACCAAAATAGGATCATTTTTTTCACTCAACTCAAAACCATTAACATGAAACTTATTGAAATTAGTTTGAAAGATGGATTTCACTAATTCTGGATCTCTTATAAGCAGTACCGGTTTTCGTAGCAAGAACAAACCTATCATGCTGGCGTCGGTTTGTTGGTAAATTTTAAGAACAAAGCTGCTCAGACTTTCTTTGAAAAAAAAGACGGGTAAAAAATGTCCAAAGAAAGGTCGCGGATTTGGTACTGATGGCACATTTTGACCTTTCCAATGATTAAACGTCTTTGTACAGAACCAGTACAATATTGAAAACACTAAGATTGCTACGAGTAATAAACATGACAGATCCATTCTGCTGCTGCGAGAAAACTGAGACGGCGCGTGGCTACAAATCTCAACGAACCAGTGTGTGAGTTACATAAAGACTATATGATACGCTCAACAAACTATCCCACTCTTTCGCCTCGCTTCACCCCACTTCATTTTAATATTCGTTTGGAAAATTGTCTGCTCTTTGAGAATTCTAAAACTCCGGGTCGCATATAATATTATTCGTTTATTCTGAGGAAAAAAAACGTTGAATAAAAAACGACAATTCCACTTTTGGTCAACTGGTCAATCTTAATTCCCTCTATACTTAATCATTTAAAGCAATCGACATTATCTCGCTCCAAAATGCTCGATTCTAGCAGCGGCCGCAGTGCATTATAATAACAATAATACTCAAAATGAATTTATACCAGCAATTAACGCCTACTGGCGGGCTGAATATTGCCCTGCGTAATGGATCACGGCCCGTTCATTTTGCCCGCACGCTTTCGGTCAAGTACGCGCGCGTACGAGATAATTCATTGCTTCTGTTGGCTTAGCGCTAAAAGCTCTCGAGCAAACTTTTTGCATTTCTTCTTTACGAAATTTTCCAGTATATTTTGCATTTACATTTGTTGAGTAACGACTAAAGCCTGTCGGTATATATATATATATTAACGAGCAGTTTCTCGAAGATGACTTTGCAAAGTTGCATCAGCACTCAAAGAGCCAGAAATTAATAAATCGTTTCTGACGTAGTACATGTACCTATATAAAGTAGCAAATCGCCGTGTAGATATATATATATGTTTTAAACAGCCCGTAGGGATCTGCTGTGGCAGAAGCGAGCAAGTAGGTCAGATTCATTGGCTCTACAGTGTTCTAATCTGTCGCAGGTGAGAGATTCCGACATTGACTCCAATCGACATGCTTGCCGAGCTCTTTGAACGTCCACGCAGCAAATAACTGCGCAGAAAATCAATGCCGAGGCCTCTTGAGCTTTGCAAGCGTGGGCTGAAGCTAATGTTTATACGGCTGTTCATTGAACAGACAAAAAGTAGTGAAGCAGAGATTGAGAAACGCAAAAATAGCGAGAGAGAGAGAGAGAGAGAGAGAGAGAGAGAGAGAGAGAGAAAGAGACAAAGGGTTGAACAACGACAGAGAGAATAAGCAGAAAACAAAGAGAGCCAGAAGGAGATGACAGGCCATCGATCGCACAGGTTAACGTGTAGAATATAATGGCCGCGCGTACTCACTCCCAGATATCTATATATATTTATTGGAGAGAGAGATGTGTATAGGGAGAACGGAATGGAAACAGAGGGACGCAAGAACAATGGGCGCGAGAGAGACTGCCTTTAGCAATAAAGGGCCAATGGAATAGCTCAGCGTATCCATCGTATCACGAACCAAACCGGCCCATTTGCTTCTCACAACAGGCTGCTGCTATCGCTGCTTCTGCTGCTGCTGCTGCTGCGCTTGTGGCCAAGACTCAATTATACCAGGACTGCGTGTACACTATATATATATATACCTGCCAAGGCAGACGCCGAGTCTTGTTATCTCTCGAAGCTAGACAAACGCCTCTCCAGAAGTGACTTTAATTATGGTCAAACAACTATTTGCTCTCTGCGTTAATTCATTAACTTATGCCATGTAGGTATGCACTACTGTTTTGAACATCTTCATCATCATCATCTCGCAAAGAAACTGTATAGTTGAAAACGAGTGCAAATATTGTATACGCGTAGCGCGCGTCGTGCTGTATTTTAAAATTCACGCGAGCTCGTCTGAAATTTTTGATGGAGGAGACAAGCACGTGTAAGGAAAATTGATGAAAATATGCAAAAGTATGTACTGCAGGCGCAACTTCATATCCCCCAGTAGTACACACGGAACATCAAGTTCTGCGATAAGTTTTGTAATTTATCGCCAAGCTAGAAATTCTGATATTTGGAACAAAGCGTGTATATACGGACACAAGTAAACTCTGCAGTAGAGAAAAGTTGGAACAATAATTTAAGTTATACGACGCTATAAAACATATGCGTATATACTCGCGCGCGTATACGAGTTGCACGTGTTTTAATATTCAGCACTAGGTAATTTCCTCGCGTTTTGTGGTTGTTGAAAACAATATCTCACTCTAAAATATATTATTTAAAAAAAAAAAAAGAAGAGGAAGAAGCTATTACAGATCCTCTCAGCACCAGAAGTTTTCTGCATCCAAAATGCGATCGAAGAGATTATATACAGGAAAGAGCGTACGAGCTGGGGAATTATTAGCGTAGGAAAGGGTTAATGCACCCGGCGCACTTGCCAGTTATCGAGGACTGAATTCCCAAGTAACGCTAAGTGGAACGCGAAGGTAGACACTTGGAGTAGGAGGAGAGAAGACGAAGAAGAAGAAGAAGAAGAAGAAGCAGTGGCAGCACCAGGCAACAGAAGTTTGCCTGGGCTGCAGGCGTCGAGATTGTCGGGCGAACGTTATAGGAATCTTCGTCCTCCCTACTACCCATTGGCACGTACTTCCGTCGACGTATTTTCTTGGATTATGGACTTTAAGCGGCCAACTTGATACTTTTCAGATCAATACAATTTACAAAGTAAGATAAAGCACTTGTTACCTCTATTGTGTATTGTTTGAGTGGAAAAGCTTTCTCGTTTTTATATCCAGTTTAATCTCCTGCTCATCGCAGCTAGAGATCTCATACGAGGATAACGGATTATGAAAATTGGAAATCGAATCTTTCTCGCATATCTATTTAATACCGGATAAAATTCATCCAAAAATTCAAAGAATTCGGTGTGATAAATCGAAGATCCACTATATCGACAGGCGAGCTATATAGCTAATACCCAGCTGTCCATCAAACCTTCCATTAGTCTCGCTAATCGCATCAAATCTGGCTGCAGCATCAGCTTAAGACTCAACGTCGGTACGCCGACATCATCCTCTTCCCATAGCCTTTTTACAATATTCTCCCCGGGAAAAAGGCGCTTATTTTGCTACTGCTCCTGCACCGTTCGTTCTATATCTCTCCCGCGAGAGAAGAGGACTACCGGCGCTATGCGGAATTTTCCGCGCCGAGCGTCATACATAAACGATGAGGAAAATCTAATTTTCGCCAAAGGCCCGATATCTCCCTTTAGCTCGCTCGCTTCGCTTCTGCTCCATCATCAACAGTAGGCGGTGTAACTTCATTACTGGCGAGGGCGCATTAATAATGCCTCTGTGCCGCCGCGCGCGCGCGCGCGCGGTACACACAGCCTCACTCCCTCTATTCTCTGTTCTCTGCGGCCGGGACGAAAAAGGGTGATGCTTTCTGGCTTTCTATGAAGATTCATTGATGCAATTAAGGGTAATTTTAGTGCCGGGCTATTTCCGTATAAAAATTCAGGTCTTGCAGCTTGATGATTGAGCTTAATTTTTGAATCGGATTAAAATTGTCCAAAATTATACGGCACGATCCCTTCGGCTTCCTTCTTATTTCGTGATTATTCGCTTAACTCGTTCGAATTGCACCCGCGGTACCTTTAATTTAAACCAGATGGAAAATTTCTTCCTTTAATATAATATATATACTCTTCTTTCAGTCCTCTTTTCTATATTGCAGCTGAATCTGTTAGTCGCTTGCTTCAAAGGGACTTTCTGTCAAAGGTTTTGTGAAAAAAGTATAGCACGAAAGCTGTAGGGTATAATAGATAAGGTAATTACATTAATGAGTTATTTCTGGTTAGCGCTATATCTTTTATATATATATAATCGTATTAAATAGGTAGATGGAAGTGCATCAGATGCCGAGTTTTATTTTAATCCATCGATTTTCGCAGTATTAGGATCTGCTGGAAAAAGTTGAAATCTTTAATATTAATTGAGCGAGCGATTCCTTCGGCCGCGCGCGGCTAAGGATTTTCCGAAAATTGAAATTGGGCTGGATGGACCCCTTGGCAAACGTATACACATTGCGCACAAATTTTTCCCACCCGCACCAGAAGGCGGTTTCTCTCGCAAGCTCTTCGCCTTGCAATCATGCAGTGGGGTACACTGCTGCAAGAGGCGGCTGGGAAATATATTACGCGGCGTGCACACTTTAACGGCCAGTAATTATCGCCGTCGGTGGTACAAGCTCTCGCGCTCTCGGATTCGTTTCCCTCCGCCGCTGCTGCAACGGTGGCAGAGAAGAAAAAAGACGCTTCGTTAAATTGCGAGTAATTACCGCGAGCGAGCCCCGCGATTGCGCGCTGCATGAAAAGGACGTGGAAGTCTCGTATATATATATATGCGTGCAGTCGACGACGGAAACTCGTTCCGAGAAGGAAGTGAGAGACGGGGGCCTCTGATTTGTTTGCTGGGTAATTTGAGAGGGACGACCCCTGACTTCGACACCAGGATCGTCAAGTGCGAATTGAATGTAGGGATGACTATACACGAGATTTGGTTTTTCATTTATATAATAATTGGTCAATGAACTATTTTAGCTTTTAATTTTGCAAAAAAAAGAAAAAAATGAGTGTCTATAGTTTTGACTACAAACCCAATTAGCGTGATCGTAATTGCGCGTAATTATCCGCACCTCTGCAGACAATGGCCCCCTCAAGGATAATCAGAGAGAGAATCGCACTAGGAGAGAGAGAGAGAGAGAAAGGGTGCAGCGAACTGCAGTAGGCGCTAACTGCAGGGGACGGATTTATAACGAGGAGGTGCCGAGGAATTTCAAAAGGAAAATCGAGTGGGAAGGCGCTTTCGCGAGAACGTAAAAAGACGTCGGAGACGGCGCGCAAAATATCGAGAGAATGAGCGATTGCACAAGCAAGAGTAGGCTCGCGGAGCTTCGAGTACCGACTGCGTTTATTGTTTCAAGTGGAAGCTCTTGTTTCCTATGTGAATATATGTACCCGCGCGCATACGTATACGTTGATCTGCTGCTGTATAGCGCGTTCAAACAGTGTATATGCGTGAGTGTGTGTGCGAGGGTGGGATATTTTCGTTGGGTGCTCGCCAGGACCGATCGATTCGCTTGCTCCTCTGCTTGTAAGAATCGCTCGCGTCAGTGTAAACTAGACCAAGCGCTCTTGAGTTTCTCGCGACTCTTGCTCTCTTTCTTTGAATGATCGTCCGTTGATTATATAACGTATTCGTCTGATTCGGTTTCATAGCTTTCACTCTATATAATTTAGAGAAGAATCTTTCGGTCGATGTCGCAATTAATTTTCTAGCAGTGCCTCATCTCTTCAAGTCAGTGCTCGGCTTTCAACATTGCTCTCGAAGGTTCAGTGAATCTCGCGCCGAGTGCACGAAGTGCGCATGTAGGACATACATTGGGCGCGCAAGACACGACGACGACGAAAGAGCAGCCTCGCGCGTCTCTAAGCTTTGCAGTCGTTCGAGCTCTACGGACTCCTTGACCTACTGCAGTATACCGCGTCGCTTCTTCTCTTTCTCTTCAGTAGTACCTCGTCCGCCTCCTCTCTTTCTCTCCCACGGCTAACTTCCTCTTCATTTGGAGCCGCTTGTCTCTCACGCAGTCCTCGTGTGCATACAAGATGCGCCACACACACACACACACTCACACATACGCTGAATATAACCTTGAATGCACACAAAAGAGTAGCCGAGTAGAGTTGCATCCGAAATTGCAACAGATTTGCCACGAGTCGTGCGACGCGAGATAGCTGCGGAGAGGCATATAGACGTGTATACACAGAGCGAATTTCGAGACACTATATACTACTCTCCCTCTCTCTCTCTCTCCGCTGGAGCTTTTGACTTGGCTATGCTGCTGCTGCTGCTTTTCCCTCGAGAGATGCACACAGCTTTGAGCACAGCTTCGAGAGAGATACACGTTAGTCGAGTCTATACTGGGTTACTCGACGACTCTGCGGCTGCTGCCATTGCTGATGATGCTTTTCAGAGTTCGTCTCGCTCTTTCTTATCGGCCGCAGAACGCGAGGCTCATTTTTCCGATGAATATACATACAGCCAGTAGCTATAAACGAGCCGTCTTTTTTTCGCCCGACAATAAAGAGAGGGATTTATCGGAAAGCTGATTCAGGATTTCGAGATGCGGCTGGTTTCGTTTTTATACTGACAAACTGAAAAACGAGGTCGTGCGCGCGTTCTTCTAGAGTATTTCGAGGATTTGACTTCGATGTATAATACACTCTTCTGAATATAAGTAGTAGCAGATGGATTTGGTACGGCAGCTATAAACATAATAATTCTACTATACGTTTTGCCAATCCACTACGCGCACCAATGCGATTAATTGCGATACACATATCCATCAACGAGTATGTCATACGTTCGATTGCACCCGATCAAAGTCGTTTAGCACCGCCTGTTATATATACAAGCTTCATCTAATCAGAACTCGCTCGGTTAGACTCCTAGAGAAATACGCGCGGGGTTAAATCGCTTGCGCGAGCATCACTCATTTGGAACGACGTTTACGATCTCTCTTGCGAATCAAGTCTCTCGAAAAGATAATTTATAATCCTCGAGTCGCGTGACGTTTTTAACACGCGCGTCACGCTGCAGTTTATATCCTGACGCTTGAGTCGCGTTGACGAGAGGCGTTCACGCGAATGCGTTCTGCACACGCCACTCGTGTTTGCGCGAGAAGCGTCGTCGTCGTCGCTGAAGCTCAGCTGATCTGCCACGCCGTAATTGCGTCGCGAGATGTCGTCGCGTATATATGTAATGGCTCTGCTTCTCTCTCTCTCTCTCTTATACCTTATATATGTATGTATGGGTAATGCTGTGTGCGAACGACGTGTAAATATATACGAATAGTAGCTGATGTGTGTGCGGTATAGATGGAAAATTTTCTTGAAAAGGTTATAATTTGAAAATTGTCTCGCGCCAACTTTAATGAGTACTCTATTACAGTGAACTCGCGCAAGCTCGTATATACGTAATGTAAACGTATCCAAATCTTGGCTATAGAGTTTCTCGAGCCCGCGAATCGAGCCACCGCGTTAAACTAACTCTGCAAGTGCTTAATGCGAAAGCTGTAACCCTGTACATATAATTACAAAACGTTTTGCCGCCGATTCTATCCGAGCTCCTCTTACCTGAGTACAAAGTTAACCGATTGTAATACACACAAAATACTGTTTTTTTTTTAGTAAAATAACGTACCATCCACGGAATCTTCAAATTCCAGAACGAACCAGCAGTAGTTGCGAACCCCTGCCGGAGCCAGGTCGGCTGTGTGCGGTACCCGACGCGCGCTCGCGATCAATCAACCTGCCGGCGGCTAAAGCCCCTTTCCCTTCTCGCATATATATATATATATATATACTCATAGCTTGCGGCGTTCACCTGCAGCAGCAGCCCTCGCACGTCGATGGCGAAACGGCCGAGTGAATCGCGCTTAAAGACATTCCCCCTTCCCGTATGTGCTGTAACAAAGATGCGGCTATATATATATATATATAGTTAGAAGTGCCGCGTGGCTTCCGCATTTGCGCGCGGGATTTATGAGCCGGCCTAGCTACGTCGCGCGCGACACTATACGCTCAGTAATATCTTGCGAGAGCCTTTTGTTCTCTACTGGGCGCATAGGTATGCTCGATATTGAAACTCGGCTGTATGTGTAAGTAACTGTGACACACTACGTTAAATCCGACGTTAGCAGCTCGGACTTTTATCTACACACTGCATTATACAAGTGCTGTGTACGGAAAAGCTGTTTTATTCTGGATCGATGCACTTGTTCCGCGTGTGTATATATGATTTATCGCGTGGCGCGAGCAAGAGAAAGAGCCTCTTTGCTTATTTACACGATTTTCCGCCGCCGCTATATACCGGCGCGAGAGAAACTGCGCAACTCTCGAGGTAAACTTTTGTATCCGATCGGCTGAAATCTTCATAACTCGAGTTCGGCGAGCTTTCGCGCGCTCTCACTCAAAAAGTTTGAAATATTTTAAAAGCTTACAGCGCGTCGTCTCGTCTGTAATTAGAGGAGAAAGAGTGGAAAAAAGCGATATTATTCTGGGTCGTCGAACCGATGAAAGCTCGGTGGTAGGTATTATATGATCGCAAGCACACACACACACACAAGCTCGTGCTCGTCATTAATCTCGGGTCGACTGCGGTGCTATGCGAATTAAAGCCTGGATATATAGCCTTTGAAGGCTAATTACACAACGCTGACTCTCTTTACGCACGCTCTCTCTCTCTCTCTCTCTCTCTCTCTCTCTCTCTCTCTCTCTCATACTGTCTCTCTCCTGATCGAATGAATGAGAGCTATGCGCGATGATAACGCCCACGCACACAGGCGGCGAATATGAATGCTGTGTGTGTCGCGCTTGAATAATTGACCTAGGATGATTAGGAGCTCTGGCGTCATAATGGGACACACAATGCGCCCGAAAGCTCGATTTTCTCTCTCTCTCTCTCTCTCTCTCTCTCTCTCTCGCTCTCTGTTGTATAGGACGTAATGCTTCGGCGACGAGACTACTGCAGCTCGATTTTACACGCCTACTGACCTAAACTCGAATTTGCGACTGGTTTATAGAGTATTGTATTATTATTCGTAATATCTTATGATCAGTCTCTGGGATTTAATCGAGAACATCGAGTCATCTAGCAAACGTGCGTGAATTTTCGAAAAGTTCGCCGCTCAATTACACCCACACATACACACACACATACATCCGATGCGAGAGGAGAAGAAATAACGGTAGAGACGCGACGCTGCTGCAGACACACAGAGGTAAAATCTCATTTGGCGGAAGGGCGGCCGCGCGGCGGGGGATACAATTACGTCGAGTTTGTTGGCTTTACGAGCCAGCGACGCCGACCAAGACATCCCGGGTAAGAAAGCGCGAGCCGTGCACTAAATCACGTCTCCGGCTCTCTCTCTCTCTCTCTCTCTCTCTCTCTCTCTCTCCTCCGCAGCGGAGAGTCTCTGTGTGTGATCCGCGATGGGCATTACGTCGCTGTCGCTGCAGACCCGAAATGGGATCGACCCGCGCGCAGCAGAGAGGTGTGAGCACTTTAGTCTCGTTTCCTTCGGGGAGGGTTTATAACTCTTCTTCTTTGTCGGGGCTTCTTTTTCTTTTCCTCCTCCTTTTTTTCCAGTCTTCTTCTTTATTGCGGGACACTCGCTTCTCTCTCTCTCTCTCTCTCGAAAACCATCGTTGTTCGACATTAATTCAGCGGCGAATCGCGGAGTCGATGAGTATTGCGCAACGAAAGGCACATCGAGGCTAAAAGCTGCAACGGCGCCGGAGTAATTCCATACACGAGGAAAGTGATAAGAGCTCAGGGATTTAGAGAGAAAAAGCGAAGCGTAGGAAAAGGCACTATAAGAACGAAAGGGGGCCGCTATACGGGCAAGCGGTACGCGGTATAAGGCCGCTATATGGCCAAGGCAGACGTGTAACGCCGCCGTTAAATTAAGTGAAATGGAGCGGTGCAACGAGAGAGCTGCTGCTGCAGCGCGCGAGCGCGCGAGTTAAGGAGCCGACAAGGAGGAGAAAACGTAACGTCGTTTCCCGCCGTGGCTATATTGCACTTCTCTTTCTTTTGTGTTTGCCGTTGTTCTCTGAAGAATAGGCTGCCGACGTGCGCACCACACTATGTATACACTGGACGATCGGAAAATCGATGATCGAGAATTCTTTCGAGTTCGAGGCCGTTATACGATAGAACGTGACGAGCTTCCGTGTAAATTTTGAACCGGCGATTTTGTTTTGTGTTCCGATATATATCGTCCGCGCGAAACTATTATCATCTTTGTATATACAACTGCTCAATTTTCCAAGTTTGATCGACAGCAGTCTGAAAACGATCGGCAAATATTTAACGACGCTGCGCTGCTCTGTTCGAATTATCCTCGGAACGAGAGATGCTGCTACCCGGTGCGAGCCAACTCGACGCATTGGGAATTATATAGTCCGGCCGTCTGTGATGAATGACACGTACACGCTGCGGATAACATTCCCCCCGCGCGCGCGTTATATACCGGCGACTTCGATCGCTAATTGCTCGTATCGTTTTTACGATATGGAAAATTTAAACATTTATCACACGCGTTTCCATGGCAAACAATACATATGAAATAGAGAACAGGCATCAATTTTTTCATTAGTTTTAAAATAAATTATAGTTAAAATTATACACAAAAGTTAAAGAAATTCATCTTTATATGCAAGATTGTATCTATACGACTGCTTCAAATATTCTTATCTTTATTATAGAGAAAGCAATTTTGGACTGGCTCTTTCACGAGTCTTTTCGTCGCACTGCCCAAACTCTCCGTGTCTCTGGCAGGTGAAAATAGATGTCGCATAGGTACTTTTTCATTTTCTTTATGACAATATGCGGGCCGAGTCCAGATATATAGTGGCTTCAACCGCTCATGCTGTAACTGCGCGTGGAAAATGGCGCAGCATATAACTTCTTTCACTTCCGGAATATGGCGCTGCATATAACTTCCTAACCTTGAAAAATTAACCTTTTAAAAAAGTATTCTAAAAGATGCCATTCAATTAACATAATAAAAACATAATCTTGTCTTAAATTACTATTATATCACAAACAATAACATGCGCTTTTTTGAATCGACAGGTTGAAGGACAGCAGCCCAAAGAAAATCATTCCCGTCGTTGCATCGAATAGTACAGCGTGGCAGAGTAGAGGGCGTGGGTAGCGCTGGGGCGGCCCTATGTTGTGCGGCGAGTTGGTAAACGGCGGGCTCGCGAGTGCAGGTGCGGTAACGGTGCCTTGCGGACTCGGTCTCTGGCTGCCTGGCTGCCTGAGGGCCGGTTTAAGTCCTAGGCCGTTGACCGGCTCGCCTTATCTGCCGATACTGGCCGAATTACTGGCCGCGGCTTATCTCGAGGAACTGAGACTTGCAGCCGCGGCTGACGAGTCTAACGCCGGCCACTGTATGGAGACCATCAACAATCGTAACGCCAGCGTCAACGAGCTTGAGCTACAGCTTCAGGACGACATCGACGAGGATGTGCTGCTTGGTAAGCTTTCGATTTGTATGTCCTTGAGCGGGCGACGGTTAAATTGAGATATTTTTATTTTAAAAACGAAAAAAAAAACGCGACGAGTCGAGCGCGAGCGATGCGATAATAAAAGCAAACAAGCCTCGTAATGGAAAGTCAACAGCACTGCACTACTGTGTGGGGTCGCGTGTTCGCGCGGCGTTGAGTTTGTCGAACTAATTATTCGCCCTGGCCTGGAATGAAATTGTTTTTCATTCGTACACACGCCCTGCGTGTATACTCTTATATGAAAACGTGAAATTCCCCACCTTTCATTCGGCTTATTTTGTATAGGAACGGAAACTAAAGTAGCGTCAAAAATACTACTTTCATTAGTAACACGAGTAACGTTAGAGGACGACGTCCTATAATCTCAGCAAAGCCTCGATTAAAAAAAAAAAAAAATAAAAAATAAAAATCTCTCGAAAAATCGCTTTAATCCGCAGAGCTGCAATTTTCTGGAAAGAAGTACACGCGAGCTTGCAAAAAGGTAAACCACGCTTCACAAGCCTAAAAAGCGATACCAGCATGTGTACATACGTCCCATGAATTAATTCACGGCTAACGAAGTCCCTTTCAGCGTTCGCGTATATGCACGGACGAAAAGAGGAGAAAACACACGAAAAAAAAAAAAAAAAAAACAGAAAAATCCCTAGTCAAACGCCTAGGCATATCGAACGCGTAGGCATAAAGAAAAAGAGCTCGTTTAGCTCGGCAGCTGTTTCGCGAAAGGCGAGCTGTGTGGTCCCAGATACATAAATTCCAGAGCGCGTGGCTGGAACGACGAGAAAGAGAGTAGGTATATAGTAGGTATACAGGGAACAACGCGAGAGAACAGAGTAGAAAGACAGACAGATAGAGAGATGAGTCTCGAGCGGCGCTTGCGGCCTGACGCAGCAAACGGGGAAAATAATGCCAGGAGCCGCACACGGTATTGTGCAGCCCTGTTTTCCGTCTCGCTTCATCCCACTTTGTCATGAGAGCCACTCGCATTTTCCCTATACACTGGGATGCACCCCGAGCGTTTGTTTTCGCCCGCTGCTATACTGCTGCTCTGCGTATATATGTCGGCGTGTGTGTACACGCGGAGGCATTGTCGACTTTTCACGAGAGAGAGAAAAAGAGAGAAAGCTTTCATCTCATCCCCTTTTTTTGCAGGCGACTTTCGTCCGGATTTCGTGTTTACATCGGCATGAGACGCGGAACTGGCTCGCGTGTGCTCTTCCTCTGCAAATGGCGTAGGCAATTACTCGTGTATTCTCGAGAATGAAATTTTTTTTCTCTCGCAGAGCTTTCTCGATTCAAGAGAGCCTTGACTTGGGAAAAAGCACGCAAAAACTCTTTGAATGTCGGCGTTGTTGTTGTTTTTGGGCTTTGAACGCCGTTACCTCATCGCTATATGTATACATAAATATGTAGGCGATCGCGAGAGCCGTTTGTTGTTACGGCTTTACGCGCGCGATTGAAGATAAACATCGCGAATAACAAATAGACGCGCGGGAAAACGCTGCCTCTTGAGTCGTGCTTTTGTATTTCAATCCAGAAAATTATATATGCCGTTTATAGTTAGCAAAGGAACGCGAGAAGGATTAAACACGCTTTTGAATAATCCGTTTGCGATATAACGCCTTCGAATATCACAGCAGCAATAGAGAGTATAATACCGTATAGTCGTAGACAATGAAGCGAATCCACAGCAGAAGCCTACTTAATTCCCGAAGACTTTCGCGACTTTTTTCTCACTGCCTTCTCGGCTCGCATCGGGGAAGAGGAGGGACGTTGGCCGACTCGCCTCTCGGCACTCGATTCTCGCGGTAAATTCGAAGGGCGGCCGGCGGCGCAGCCACTCTAAATCTTGATAAACACCACGGGGGATTGTTAACGGGCTCCGTTATTTCGCGAACGGCCATAGAAGAGCGAGAGAGAGAGAGAGAGAGAGAGAGAGAGAGAGAGAGAGAGAGAGAGAGATGGATGTGCAGATACAGTGATAGAGCTGGGAAGCGACGCCCTGGAAAACTGCTGAAAAACAAGAGTCGAATGAAAGGGAGAAAGGAGAGTAGAGTTGGACAGGGTCCAGAACATCGCGCCCCTCTTCCCTTGAGGCTCTACGCGAGGAACAATCGTTATTCGCGGGGATGTATAAAACGGTAGCATAGACGTTGACGATTTTTCGGCGGATGATTCAGTGCAGTTAGCTTGGAAAAAATTTAAAGCGCGAGGTCGTCTGGAAATATAGCGGATGTAATTAGGAAGAGAGCTATTGTTAGAAAATAGAGCTACGTAAGCGTATCGCACGTATATAGGTTTGTTGTCATTTTGCCAGGATCTCGAGTGCCGGTGTGTTGATTTGAGATGCTTATCGACTGTTTGTTTCTTCTTAATTAATAACGGCCGATCAATATTTGAAACACTCGAATGTATATAGGTACGCCGAGAATAGACGTATACATCGTGGATTTCACAATTTTGACTTTCCTATTAATCAATACCTAAAAGCTCATCATTCGATCGCGATCTGTAATAAAGCTCAACGACGAGCGTTGGCGCAATACGAATTCAATAAAAGTAACAATACTCGACCCCGGAGGATTAACGAGTTCGCTCGACGGCAATGTGTATTCATGGAAAAGCGAATGTCGAAGAAGCTCCCCAATATATATGAGAAACACTCGGCGCGAACCGGGAAAAACCGGTAACGCAATAACGTTTCAATTCAAGGACGGATATTGCCTGAGGCGACTCGAGCGATTCCCTTCCGGTTGGCCGAGTCCGGCCATTCTCTACGAATTTCCTTCATTAAGCGTCCAAGGACTTCATCAAAGTTCGATTCTCGATCCTCCAGATCGCTAGCTGCATCACGCGAAGCAATTTTATCAGTTCTCGACGCGCGAAAGTTCCGAGAGTGCCCATGACTCGCTCTCGGAACTACTTCTTACCGAGCGTCGCATAAATTTCCTTGATTATAATGAATCATCCCTTGAACTTTCCTCTACCAATATCCCAATGCCTCTTTCTCTCTCTCTCTCTCTCTCTCCGATTTACTGTCCTCTCGTTACATAAATTTCGCCAGCACATCACACACATAGGCGACGATTATTTCCGGTCACATATGGAAATCGGCAATATTGAGAGCAAATGCGCGTATATGCACACAATAAAGTCCGAACAAAAAGCTTGACAAAAATTCCGGACGAAATCCAGCAACGCTTTGGCTTACAATAGTCGGCTACGCTAAGTTACGATATTCGCCGGTGTATTACGCCTCTCGGATGCTGAATTGTTCCACCGCGTATGCGTATATATATTATACTTGCTCTCGGTGCGAGGAAAAGTTTATTTTCCGCGTCCGCGCGTGCACTGCAGCGGAAAAATATAATCCTCGAAAAAAAAAAAAAAATGAGGGCCTACAGCGCAGTAGTATAGTAGCACTAGGCATCGTCGCCCGGAAAAAGCGCAGCGCACACGATCCGTTCGCGCAGTCCGTACGCGGGAGAAAAAAGTCAGCGTGGAATTAAAAGCTTCGGGACGCAGGCTTCGCGGCTTTAATTAATGCGACATACTTTTCAACGCGTCATTTCAAAGTGCCCGGTCGTACCCGGCGTAATCCGTGCTCTTACCCTTTTTTTTCACCTACTCGTCGAGTCTCACCACACACGCGCCTCTTATATATATATTATATATAGAAATATGAAGGTGCAGTGAAAAAAAAGGACACCTCGCTGGTGGATTGAATATGCATGTGTATGTGCGTGTGTGTATAGGTAAGGGGCGATGAATTTCTGGATTAGGATCGCCCCGAGAGTTTTCGCTGGTAATTGAATTCGAAATTTCAATGCGCCGGACTTTTTTTTTAACTAACACCTGCGGGGCCGATGCCGTAATGAATTTTTCTCGCTGTGTATTTGTTACGTTATTTTTTTTCGCAGAGCTCTTTTCACGACCGTTGTTTTTGACGGCTTTTTGATGAAAAATTGTCCTGGATATATATTGCGCGCAAGAGGGAACGTATATCCGCTTGAATATTTTAATTTTTGGAAACTCTCGCGTTGAAAAGCTCTTTTACGAACGTTTTTCGAATTTGGTCTCATGTACTGGTGAGTTAAAAAATTTTTAATACCTCTTTAATCATCGTCAAACGTGAATTTGTCATCTAGAGCGAAATGAAATTTCCTTGCGCATAATTTGCGTGTTTTACGCTTCGTGCTCTTTGCACGAGCTGTACCCGAGTTAAATATCGGCCAGCGCGACTCGAGCGTTAATGCGTTTTCGTTTTAATTAAACGTTGATTATTATGCATATGATTGAAACTTGATTATATCCTCGCGGTGCGTTTATTAATTCTGCTCTAATGCAAAAGAACAGCCATAGTATAACAATCACCTTTATATTATACACAACGAAAATGCACGTGAGTTTTAATAAAGCGAGAGCTGAGCGAACGCGACAGATAAATCAAGATTATGGGAATTCGATATCGGAGCTAGCAGTCGAGAAAAAAAAAGCGACTCCGCAAAAAGATGAAGCGTCGAAAGAGCGACGAGGCGCAAAAAAGCATGTATATGGAAAAGGGCATTGTACTCACTATATGTATAGTATGTATACGTCGCGGTATACACCGCGAGAGAGAAATAAAAAGCGAAAAAGGTCGGCCCTTGGCAGAACGATGACTGCGTCGCGCCGCGCGAGTCGAATAAATAGATATTCGATCGAATAAGTCGCGGGGCGTGTTAAGGACGCTAAAGTCAACGCACGGTAATACACGTGTACCTATATATATATATATATATATATATATATATAGACGTGAGAGAGAGCGAGAGAGAGAGAGAGAGAGAGTGCCTGAAGCATCCGAGGCGTGCGGCGCTTAGAAATTGATTTTTTATGACCCGGGCACGCACACGCGCGGGAAATATCGCCGAGAGACGACTTTCTACTTCTCCTGCTCCTCCTTTTTTTCTTCTCCCTGTCGCTTTTACGGTGCGGATGGAAAAAGAAGAGTGTGAGAGAGAGAGAGAGAGAGAGAGAGAGAGAGAGAGTGAGCGCAGGTGCGGGATTAGGTTCTTTCTCTCGTTGATCTCATTTTTTGCGCAGAGCGCTGCGCGGTCCCAATCAGAAAATCTACGCTCCGGTAATGGATTTTCACGCGCGACTTATCAGGCCAAGAGCTACTGCCACGTTGATATGTGTGTGTGTGTGTGGATTCGATGCAGCTTTGATGCTGTCGATGTGTATACACGTCGCTGCTGCTATACTGCTGCTGCTTTTGCGAAGTCGAATTACTATACTACGACAGCGATGTATCAATTATTCATTGGCGATTCGTCGGGTTATATTTGAAATGCTTGATACACGAGCTTTTCAAGCTTGCGGTGCTTGGTTTCGTACGTAAGCGTTGCTGTATACTGAAGGGTATCGAATTCTATACATCGATCGTAACAGAATCTCGTTTCGAAAATCAATACCGTTCAAAACAATGGTATTCAAACAACCGCCTCTATTGTTGATAACAAAAAATTTTTTTTTTTTTAATGAAAGTAAACATACGAAACTCTAGCCCCACTATTAGGATTGTATAGTACGTAAAAAAAAAAAACTAACTCCGATACACAATATCGTTTTTAAAAAGCGTCATATTAAAAAACAAACAAAACAAAGCAAGTCCCACCTACACGCCTACGGCCATATAGAAACGCACACGAGGTAATCTACGAAGCAACAACGAGAGATAGCCCATTAACAAACATACGCATACGCATCGGGACAATTAGATCGATGCCGTTAAATTGTGCAGTCGGCTGGCCATCGAACGAGCCCATACCTATATACACGTATAGGGAGGAGGCGCGCAGGCTATGCTTGCATCAAAACAGCCGATGGTGATTTACGCGTTATACGCGCGTCGATTCGCGTGTGCAGCGTATACGCTAATGGTCGCGAGCGTACGTCGCGGGAGAAGCCAGTGAGAGAGGGAACCGATAGCAGAGATGAACGATTCTCTCGCGCGAGCGCAAAGGATCATAAATTCCGATGCCGAGCCAGCTGTGTCCGACGTATTCACCTAAACGGCGCCCGCAGCTCTCTCTCTCTCTTTCTCTCTCGCGGCGCCGACAAATAAAATCGTCCGGCAATAATTATCGCGCGTGTATGTATACGCCGGGACCGATTTACGAGCGTTTCCGCGTGTTGTAATGGCCCCGATGCTTTAAATGTTCGCTCTTTTGTGCAGTTTTGCGTTGGTGAAGGAAGTTTGACCCTATTTTTTTTTTCTCGACGAAATTGAAGAGCTATACTACGTTTGATAGATAGCAAGTAGTAAAGGTCGATGCTGGGTAAGACGCGATTATTCATATTCTTTGGAAAAAAAAGGGCTAGCTTGTTATACCCGACAGCCGTATATAACCTAAAAATGCATTACGTCCGAGAGAGAGAGAGAGAGAGAGAGAGAGAGAGAGAGACTGTAGCCATTCATGAAAAAGGCAATTCAACCGTGGACTTTTGAAACGTTCTTTCGAATTCCTCATCAGTTTTCTGCTACTGCGGGAAACGCAATTAAATGCCCTTTCGATTGCTTCGCCATACACACTCTCGTCTCCTTTTTCTTTCTGTTTTTTTCTCCTCTCTCTCTCTCTCTCGGCGCCATGTATACTTCTTCTTCAGCGCAGGCAAATGAGATTCGTGTTCTTTATTTGCTTTCGCGTATACACTTTGAAACGCCGCGAGCGAAATGCAATTTAATTACGGCCGCTACTGAAATACAAGCAATTATAAAAAAAACCGGGTCTCTCTCGTGTATGTTTTCATTTCCTACTCCACTACTCTTTCGAATCAACGTAGACGTAGGATTTCTTCGACTTTGAGCTGGTTGGAAACTGGGAGGGAGGAGGAAGAGGAAAAAGGCCGAATCATCAAGGGAATTCCACTGGATATCTGGGTCGTGACTTGCGTTTACTCTGGATATATAATCTACTCTGTCAATCGGCTTGAGTATATATATTGAACGACGTAGCGCTGAGAGAGTAAAAATCTTTCATTTTCCTAATCGGAAAAAAGATTTCAATCTGCGCCTTATTCTTACCGAGATAGAGTATAGTAGATCACTGGGTGTGTATAAATACCGTTGGAAATCGATATTGCGAATGAAAAAGAGCTCTATACCCGCACATACGTAAATATATATTCAACGTCGCTATATTCGCATATGGCGCGACAGTGTATCGGACTTTTATGTATCAATCAATCGCCGTATATATAAACCACGCGCGAGTTTTAAACGCGATTTTTCAGCCACCGCTATATACAAACGATAGATAAACAGCATCACACATGCATTGCAGCTGTGTGCAAAATAAAAGCGACAGAGCACAATCATCCCCCACAGAATTCACATTGTTTATATTCGAGAGGTGAGTTCGACCTGATTTTCTCCTCGATTCCGCCTAGAAGAAGTATATATATTTATACATATAGGAAGAAGGCCGAGAAGAGATAACCCACGAGCGTCGTATATAGTACTATAATACGTATAGCATGCTAACGGCCGCGAGAAGGCTCGGGAAATTTTTCAAGAGAAATCCCGACTGATTTATACGGAGCACATGCCATACTATACACACTCACATACCCACACACGTACACGTGAGAAGCCGAGCCCTCCGGCTATGCAGCCAAAGGAATTTCATTTTGGCTAGAAAACGTATACTATATAGACACCGCGGCGCGTCGCGCAAGTTCGAGATTTCTCTCGTGTTCTTTAATAAAGGTGCGGCTATTAGTGTAGGTATCTATACTCTCCTCTTCTGTGTGGATAGCTGAGCGCTTTTGAATTTGAAGAGGCGAGCTCTTGGGTAATTTTATGCCGCGAACTGTACAGCCTTCAGTGTATACGCAGGCGAACTTTAGTTTGGGAGTTAATTAAGGTAAAGGGTGAGATTGTTGCCAGTAGCGCGCTACTGCTGCTACTACTGTCGCTGTTTACTCGAGGCTAAATGTTTGGACGCTTGTTAAGACGCGCAAGAGGGCAGCTGTGCAGTTCTGCGGGCTCTCTCTTGTCTTCTCTTTCTTATTTTTGAAAAACGTTTAACTTCTGCGCTGCTGCTTTTTGTTCTGTTTCTTAATGTTGGTTCGTAGAGTATTAAGAATTTTGATTTTTCCAATGTATAAATATGATTGAAACGATATTATTCACACGCGTTCGCACAACAAAGTTTTAACGTCAAGTCGACGACATCTATATGACTGGAATATCGACAGTTTCGCTTGACGTTCATAATACGCTCGCGAGAGAGATGTAAGTAGCAGACGTGTAAATATCGATTTTCACATGCAGATGAATAATGTAAACCTATATACATCCACTGAATAGAAGACGAGCCAGCAGCGGTATATATGCGTTCATTGGATCGACTGAAACAATGCGATATAACCCGGTGATCCACCGAAATTCATATAACCGGTAAAAGCTCCACCACGACGACGAGGAGCAATTATAGATTCCCGACAGCGGGGGGGGGGACGAAAAAGTCAATAGTATCTCGGAGATATTATACACTCCCGCGTTATTTCAATGATATTCACCAAGCGTAGATAAAAATCGAAGGAAGGGACGAACCAGCTCATCGGAATTTTTGGGTGTACAGCGTATATACTCTGAAGCCGATGACTGATGCATTTTACGAGAGGCCGTCTTTCCCACGAAATGCCCGTCTGGTTTTCCCTATGAGAACCTCTGCTATGACGTAGTGCGCCTAGCGATTGGTCGAGGCAACCTCTCGCGCACACGTCACGTGACAAGCAGCCACCCCCGTCGTACTCGTCTCGTCGTGTGACTACTGCCACACGGCCGTGTATATACGAGGGGGGGGGGGGCGCGTCGAGCCAGACGGAGACGGAATGTCGCTTCGCTCCCTCTCTTTCTCTTCGTATATGTCTATATATACGTATACACGTACACGAAAGAGAGCAGTGATGACTGTGAAAAAATATAGGGGAACGGAATATTTCACCGAGGAGAAAGATGCATCATGTGGAAATCGAGGAAGAAAAAAAAAAGAGCATATACCTATACACGCGAGCGCTCTCTGGTTAAAAAATATTGGTAATGGATACTGCAGAGAGCGAGAGAGAGAATAATTACTTTTGCAATTCAATTTTCGACGAGGCTGCAGAGCGACGAGATTTACCAAGCGCCCAGTGCGCATTAAGCAAATTGGAAAAGTATGTTAAAATAATGAGAAAGCGTCGTGCGCTAGCGCTCAAGGGAAAACAGGTGTAGAGAGAATATAGAAGAGCGCGCGCGAGGAAATTAGAAACTCGTCGCGAGAAAAAATCCCAACGCATCGCTAGCTGGCTGGTGAAAAGTTGCTGCTGCTGCAGTGGTATAGTGTGTGCAAAGAAAGAGAGAGAGAGAGAGAGAGCCGATAATGCCAATAACAGCAGAGAGTAACAAGGAAAGAGCGAGAGAGGCTTCGCACACGCGCATAAGCGACGACCGAGTGAAGTATATACACATAGTAGCGGCTCGCGGAGAAAAAAGAGGGAGTAAGCAAAGGAGCGTGCGCGCTTTTGGGGTGGGAGAAAGAGAGAGAGAGGCAGGGGGGGTTGAAACGTGGGGGTGAACGAAAGCGGGGTTGAGAAAGGAGGGGGCGTCGCAATGCTCGCCAGTCACTGCGACGCCTGCGAGTCGACTCTGACTACAGCCAGCGGTAGCAGCGATTCGCACCGTGTATAACCGCACATATCGTGTCAGTTCTATACATTATTATACACACGCGAGTAACAGCGACTGTAGCATCGTTGTATCGTCGCGTTTGAAATCGGCATTTTTTTTACACAGTGACGTATGCTACGCACCGGATAATTCATCGTTGTGCGCGAGAATTGTGCAGCCTATATATATATATATATATAGCGTTTACTCTGACGTCCGCGAGGATCATGTCACGTGGACTCGAGTGAGGCTCTCAGTATAGCGGACGTATGATCCTCTCGACGAAGAGAGGGGGTGTGTGAAAAAGATGAGTTAAGACATAGGAACGAGCGGAAACGACGATCGTCCTCGATTTCATTAGGTTTATACGATATACCTATCATCGTGTGCGCACTGCTGCACCTATACGGACACAAGGCTAGCCGTTGCTGATCACGACACACAATGGTCCTCCACGGGGTCAACCGTAAGTTTCGGCATTTTTCGTAAGCGTGTATAATACCTGCGCGCTTGACACGTATACGTAACTCGTGTCAGTCTAGAGAGATTCTCCTTCGCCTCTATTTTTTTCCTAACTACGCCGAGAGGACTCAAGCTCGTGTCTTGAGTTAGTTTCGCGAAGGAGGCTTAATTAAGCGAAGAAAGAAGAGAGACATGTGATAGCTAGAGAACAGTGGGAGGGGAAATATGGGTCATGGTTTCGCTTCGAGGCATATTTCTACCTTTTTTTTTCCACCTGATTGTCTTGGCCTTGATTTGTTTCCTCGTGTCGATTAGCCTCTCGTCTTCTGGAAAAATGGTAATTCTTAGGCACGTGCAACTAATTTCGTATCATGTTCTAGAACGGTATATAGAGTTGTATAGCTGGATGGCATCGATGAATTATTCACTCTCGTGCGATGCAACTCGTATTTGGATTTTTAACTGCGTAACCTATCCCAAATATGGATAAACGTAATGAAATACTAGTGAAATATCTCGTATAATTATTATATTCAATTTACCAGGGCTCGACATCGCGGTAACGCACGTCGTGCATTTATCAAAGTCCATTTGCTTCGAATTTCAATTTAACATGTAACGGTGACCTCCGGCATATTCGATTCGCCATTTCAATTAAACCCGGGGCCGCAGGGGAAAGAGAGAGAAAAACAAGTTTATTCCCGCTAGGAAAAACAGAGTTATAAACTCGTGAATTTCATTCGTTTCCGCGCTTAGAAGGATTTTGAGTTTATATACGCCAGAGCCACAAGAGAGAGAGAGAGAGAGAGAGAGAGAGAGAGAGAGAGAGAGAAAAGAAAACTATTGGAAATGTGTGCTATATGTATGTATAAAGAGAGAGAGAGAGAGAGAAAGAGCTCTACCCCGGGGCGATAATAACATTCAATTTAAACTTTCTATACAACAGAGTGCCGCAATACACATAGCGCAGAGTTCTTTCGAAGCGACGAACGTGCACGCATATTATATACAGTAGGAAAGCCTCGAGAATGAATTGTTTTTAGTTGCGACAAGTATAAAATCGATTCATGAATGAAAGCACACACGTATATGTGTGCAGTATAAACTTACATAACGCGAATTCAATCCTAGAAAAAAGAAGCAAACCCCACACGGTGACCCTGACCAACAGAGAACGGCGAAAATTCTCAAGTACACGTATACGAGAGTCGTCGCGCATTAACCGCGCAAGAGCTTAATACGTGTATATATGTATATATGCACATGCATACGACATCACGCGATTCACCGCCGCACACGTTCTCTCTCGGCGAATGCCGGGAATCGCGATCGCAATTTTGTCAACTGCCACAGCTGCGCGAGTTCCGTCGCCACACTCGCTGACTATGCGAGGAAGCGACTATATATAGTAAGCGGAGAATGCAACCCACTGCTCCTTGTGCTCTGTATATATATATATGTATATATGTATGTATGCTATGCGCGAAGCTCTATAATATGGATGAAGAGCAGTTGATAAAATTTCAAGTGACGTGTCTGGGATTCGCGCGGAATTTGAATTCTCTCTCTACTTCGGAAGTATGAGGTTATTCGGTGATTAAAACTAATTGCCAAGAGAGCGAGTTGAATCGATACAGTCTGCGGATAATATCAAATTATTTAGTTGATTTATGTGACCCACATCAATGGACACGACGCGATGAATTATTTTCCTGTAACGATCCCGCCGATCTTCGCGGTTACTATATAATGTACAGACGATGGCGTTTCACGGTCGATCGAGTATGCTCGTATACTTTATTTTTTTTTTTTCCTCTGAATAATACATACCCTATAAAGTTTTAAATGACCGACATAAGAAAAGACACCGATTTCGCACCCAAGTGTGTATATAAGAAACGAGACATAAAACTGCAATAATAACACCTCGTTTATACAGATAGCAAAATTCCGTCGCATTACAAACCAATTAGACATCCGGCGGTAGTGCGGCCGACGAGCATTTCCCGAAGAAATATATTTCACTAAAGCGCCGGCAGCTGCAGGCATTCAACATGGCCGCGACACAACGCCTTCGTTCCGGGAAATTGTCAATAAGCAGTTGCCACTGACAAAGCGCGCGCTCGCGCGCGCGAGATCGAGAGAGAAGTCAGACTAGTCGTCTCTCTCCCTCCCTCGTGCGGAAATGGGAAATAAGGAAAAGCTGGAACGAAGCCAGGAGCGCTGGTTCGTCACTTTTTCAAGCTATATACCTCCTGTATATATAACTGCGAGAGGGGCTTTATGGGCCACAATTACCGGTATACACCGAGAGATAAACGCTCTATACCTATATGTACGATCGGTTCGAGAGCTACAAGGTCGTCTCGCCCTTTCCAACATCGCGAGACCGAGCTCGTAAAAGCTGTACACCCAAGTCTATACACTTACACGTGTGTGTGTGTGTGTGTGTGTGTGTGCTTGAACGCCATCAGGCCAGTGCATTAGCTAATTGTTGCGCCGATAGACGTGCTGAGTCCGAGAGCGATTCGCTTCGAGTCCAATTTCTACGTTGCGCTGATGCTGCGGCGGGTGAAACGACGGACTGACGTAGCGGTATACGGAGGAGGAAGAATAATCGAGAGGGACAACCGTATACTGCTTCCGATTACAGATCTCGGTGGTGTCGTTCGTTATTGTCTCTGTCGTGAACTTTAAACGCCCGGTGATATATACCTATTGCGGCTAACTATTTCGAGATGAAAAATACCTACCGCAAATTTCAAGCGATAATCAGCATAACCCCAGCTTTTAGCCCAGCGAAGTGCAACACGTAACAAAATCGAGCCATGCGCCCAAACTAGCGAGTTACAGAGGAAAACCGCACAGAGCCAATGGTCCGTCTCTGTTGATCGACATCGTTGCCCGATATATATGCGAGGCAGCATCCAGTCAAATCGCAGTCGAATGTTTGCTCGCGCGAAGAGCAAATACGTGTTTCCACACTCGCTCTATTCACACTCACGTATATACATATATATATGTATATAAACGAGGAGGACTCTGGCCAGCAAGAAACATCAAACAGAGTGGCTGGCGTTTCGCGTATCGAGTTTGCTCTCGGCGCCCGTTATTCTCTCTCTCTCTCTCTCTCTCGGCGACGCAAATTAAAACTTTTCCCGTAAAAATGCGCGCGCTTGATTAAAACGGACGTGGTGAGCGTTATTATTATTCGTGAAAATTATACGAAGGAGTATGTCGGCCGTTATATATCTAATTCGCGCCGTGTGGAATTTATTGGGTTTTTATAACTGGTTAAAATATTCACGCGTTATTTGATTTATTGAGGATAGCAGTATATTATGAGCGAGTTAAATAGGTCGGTTAATCGAATAGACTGGCGAATGACAGAATTGGGTGAAAAGTTTATCGAAATCCAAGCATCAGCCATTCGGATGTAAAATATTCAAAGTAATATTTTATAGAAAAGAGGAAAAACGCGGAGCGTCCACTTTGGCATGTCGAAGTTCGAACTTTCGCGACATCAAAGATTCGATGGTTTTGATGAAACGCGAAGAGAGAGTATAGGACATTCGTCGCCAAAGAGCAGAGCAGCGGAGAGCTAGCTCAGCCCCAGCCGCGTATTAATATTCCAGGGCGCGCGACGGAGCAGCCACAAGGTATATATATCTCGGGGCCGCTGCGGTTCCCACTTTCCTCTCGCGCTCTAATCTTCCTGAAATTTCAGCGCCGGAGTGAGAGAGAGAGAGAGAGAGACGACGTCCATGACCCATTGCCGCGGCCGCGTAATCGTCATCATCCCTCGCAGGCTTCGTTATATTCGGCTGTACTTCTTGTGGACGAGAGAGAGAGAGAGATTTGATAACTTTTGGAGATTACGCATATGATTTTGATTACCTTCATTCTTGGATGTTCGAGGATATGCGGGTGATTTTATTCGTGTAGCTTCAATCGAGCGGATGGGTTTTGTTTTTTTTTGCATACGCCTGACTGACCGGTATATAATTAATTAACAGAGAGGATAGGGATGTGTATAATCAATCAACGTTATTACAGCAATGTTACAACCGCTGGTGCATTTCTCTTAATGCGTTATTGATACAGCCGGAGGTAGCGTTAATGCAGACTATTTGTTTTGCAAACGCGATGCGTTAAAATTAATAATTTTGCACTGATGCATTGTATAAAATTTAATTATATAATACGCGTATTATTTTTCCTCGTTTTTTGAATTGCAGCTTACGCGGGTAAATCAAGGGGATTATACAAGGAATAAAGTTCGCTCCCGAAACTCATTACAATTTCAATTTCCTCGATAAAAACTCGAGAGAGCTCCCTCTATGAATTCATTTTTTATCGTCGAATCTCCCCGAAACTCAAACAGCGATATCATCTCGACACTAATTTTCCACATAATACGCTTCCTCGAACGAGCTCGAAGTTGAATGAAGAATGAAAAGAAAAGGCATTAAATATCGACGTACACTAAAGGCCTCAATGAAAAAGTCCTGCGGTGATATAAAAGACGAGCGCCGCTACAGAAACGCGTTTCAGTTCCGCTAAAACTCAGCTGAGCAATCGTTTCTTACATATATACAGTATACACACGCGACTGTGTACAGAAACCGATATTTCGGAGCGGGCACCAGGTGGCACGCGGCCGGCTAAAACAATTTGCCGTAAATTCTTCTTTTTTTTCCACCTCCACTGAAGAGAAGCCAATGGCTGCAGGCGTGTAAAGACTCCGGGAGCCAATGCCCTTCCCTTCGTTTTGCTCTTATGGACGCTAGCCTACTTTCGTGTGCTGGAGTTTTTTTTTTCGAAAAACTTTTCCGCAAGAATTTTCATCAAGTTTTTCCCCGCTGCGATATTTGTTCTGGTGCGGAAATATTATATATATATCGCCGAATTCAATTTCGCTCTATCTTTGCTTTGCTCAACGCGTTTGACGTCGAATGGCAATGGATGTGTTTTTGTTCCACAACGTTTTCCACGTGAAGAAAAGCGAAGTGTGTATGGAATGGGTTTTCATACACGTCAAAAAATTACGATTACTGCCTGAGGGGAAAGAGCTGAGTGACGTGAAGTCATAAATAAGACGAAGGTAAACGGTACATCGAAGGAAGAAATGAAATCATATGAAATTTTAGGGCGCGAAAGAGGATAACCGCGTAAGACAACGCTGACGTGAGGCTAATGCGTGGATATATAAGTGAATTTTTCAGTGAAAACTTCTTTCTTTAGAAACGCATCACGTCTTGGTGTGGAAGCTTGCTTTCTCGAAAACACATTAATTCTTACAAAGAACGTCTTGCGACAGCCGGATCATTTTGTATATAGCAACAGAATTGAAGTTACATATATGAGAACAAAACGATTTGCTGTCGAAGAGGCTAACGTAATTACACAAAGATTGAATAAAATAAATACTCGATCCTCTGTCCCACTTTTAAGCACAGAGTATATAGCCATCCCTGCGGTAGGAAAAATTCATAAAACGAAAAGGGCCGCATCGCCGCGTGAGAGAGAGAGAGAGAGAGAGAGACCAAGACGCGGAGAGAGAGAGAGAGAGTGTAACAGAGGGAACGGCGAGGGTCGACGACATATTGCTGTGCACAGCGCATGCATTATGCATGAGCGCGAAAGGGAGAGACGGGCATAGTGGCCGCATGTTAAGGAGTGGCTCTATTAATTGTGCAGGAAAGGAGCTGCTGCCGGCGAGCAAAGAAAGGGAGAAAAAAGAATGAATAGAACACTACGAAAGAGAGACGTACTTAATTCGGATTGGCCGATGCCGCTGCAGCAGCTGCTTGGAGCCAAATAAAAGAGCTGCCGCGGGCTTTTCGAATTTTTGAAACAAAAGCTCGGATTCCTTTTTGTCGCAAGAGAGACAATATTGCGGTGTGAGCTCATAATGTGATGTATACGGATAATGGATTCAGGGTGTGTTTTCTTATAAAACTTTTTATTGAAAATAGAACTCGGTGCGGTGAGAAGCGAAGAAAAAGCAAAAGCATTACACGATGCGGAAAAGGTAAAAAAAAAAAAAAAAATTCAGTCGCTGCTGCCGCATATAAGGAGCTACGTCGCGCGGACGCTAAAGTAGCCTTGATGCGAAACCGATAATGTCAGGCCGTATACGATGGCTGCTACTACCGCTATGTGTACACTTCGCGCAAACGCAGACCGTCACGACCTTCGACCTACCTATACACACATAGCTGGAACGACGTTTTCGAACAAATATGCGGTGTCAGATTTTTATACCCTTGATATTACAACTGTGTGTGGAGAGCGTATATAACGTTATATAGCCTTGCTGTGCATACTGTGGTGTTCTCGCGCCGAATTTTCCGGACTATGAGAAAAACGCGCGGTTCTAGCGATACGAGACTCGTAATTTATTAGCCCTGTGTATACTGTGTAAAAAGAGAAAAGGGATTTTTCGTTTTTTTTTTTTCATTCGCACTATTGGCTGCCGCAGGGCTGATATTTACTTTCCATTAGAATTTTATTAAGCCGTGTTTGCCTTTTATTAAAGTCGACGCGCTCGAAACATGCGCTTTTTCTGCGGCTACATATGCGCAAGCGTCGATTTGCATTGTGCGGTGCTGTGGTAGGGGAAAAAAATATAATATTGGAGCGAGGGAATGTGGTACGAGGATGATTCGAGTATTTTACGAAATATTCACGTGTGACAATGAGATACAAAAGAAAATCCGCGAGCGAGCGCGCCATTGTTTTGAAAAAGAATTTTTTATTCGGGTCACGTCGAGCATTGTGACGTTTTTTTCAAACAAAGCCTGTTTCATTGGATTCTGAAAAATTCAGATAAACCATGAATAAGTCGGCAGCGTGAACAATGTTGATAATATTACCAAAGCTTTTTCGCGTCTGACCAAACGCGCCTTTTCTACTTGAAATTATATCTGCGGCTGATTAATATACAAACCGACGAAACGGGATCCCGCGAGTGTGATAATGAAAGCCATTTGCCACCTGGGTCAACTGCCTGTATAATATACATATCCAATTACAAAAGAAACAAATCAAAACTGAGAAGTCGTAAGAAAGTAAGAAATAAAGGGAGAAAAGAGAGCAGCAGCCGACGAGCAATTCCAGGCGGAGAAAACGGCCTCGAAAGAAAGTGCAGCTGCAGGAATAAAGAAGAGCTAAAAACAAGAAGCATAGCGCGCGCGAGAAAGCTTGCGTGTAAAATTTTATGAAGAGAAATTTTCCGGCTCGCCAGAGAGAGAGAGAGAGAGAGAGAGAGAGAGAGAGAGAGAGAACGCGAGAAACTTGGCGTCGCGCTTTTTACAGTTGGCGCCGGGAAAAGGTATATTAATCCCAGAAGAAAAGCCGCGAGACAGACAGCGAGAGAGAAGCAAAGTCCGCGATCTCATTCGAGATGCATCGCAAGTAGCTCGTTCGTCTCAAACGCCGCCGCCGCCGCCGCCTTTCTTGCCCCTTTTACCCTGTATATACGCGTACGTTGAAAATTTCGACTGAGAGAATCTACGACGCGGTTGGCTCTCCTAGCGTTTAATTTACGCTCTCGCGCGCACGAGAGTGAGAGAATCCATTCTACAGCTACCGCTGTTTTCCTCGTGTGTTTGCGGTTGTCGGCCGTATGGAAATTGGAAATTCCGCGCACTTGGTTTGAGGAATCGTCGTGCTCTATCCGTTTGTATTCGGGTCAAGTTTTTGACTGTCGGCAGCAGAGAAGCAATGGCGCAAACTTATCAACACAGAGTAGAGCTTGTCCGAGTACAGTCAGACACTCGTATGACTTTTCCACCGTTGCTCGTTATAACCCGGAAACGTAACGATAAATTACTCACAGCTAAATGGGCAGACCAGAGTGGCACTACTCTAGAGAGAGAGATACATGCCATAATAAAGCACTAGCTACAAAGTGCCGACCGCAGAGACTGGCGCAAGCTCTCTAGTACTTGAAAACCTTTGGAGTTGTGCATACACATCACAGGGACTGCTGTTCTCTTGCAAATTCGCTAGTTCGCGAGCGCGCGCGCGCGCATCGCCGACGAGAATTTGATTTCGCTTGACGCGCTTCGCTGCGCGTAACGCGCTTTCGAGTGCTGAGCAAATTTTCCGCGGCTCTTGCCTGTAGCATCACCGTAGCGAACGTTATATGTATGTATATAAGGATAATGGATAGTTTTCCTCGGATGTGTAACGCGCGTTATTGAGAGGAAAAAATCTTTGGAGCGCGGGTCTTTACGAGTTTATCTCGCGGGAACGTTGTGGCTGGGGCTTTATTGATTTGATTTTTATTGCTCTAGAATAACGCGAACTCGTGGAAAAAGGCACAGGAATTGAATGTGAAAATGGGTTTTACTACTTTTTCGTGTTTAATGGTTGGAACGTGAAAGCTCGTTTGTTGAAACTAACTTTTAATTTTCGACGACTCTCAGTAATCCAGTTTGAATATTTGCTCAAATGAGATTTGCCATCAAAAAAAGCTTTGATATAAGTAAAAATTCAAAGTACGATCGAACAGCTTTCCAAAATGTAATCCGATAAATCAATTTTCGCGCTGCAGCAAAGTCGTTAAAAAAGCGAACTCGTCCTTTATTTTTGACCTATAGTTTCTCGTTCGGATATTCTGCAAATCCGATCCATCTGACGAGTTTACATAATACTTACGCGGAACGTGTTCTGTTTGTGTCTAAACTTTGGCTTTGCGAGAATCATGGGAACGGTTAGTATAGCTTCGGTCGTTCAAAGGATTTGCAATCCTATTACATGGATACACTCTTCGAACGCGATCAAGCTCGCTATTACATCGGTGTAAAGCCTTTTTTGAGAAAAAAGAGAAATCTACGAAACTAAAAGAAGAAAGAGCTTTTTAGCAATCTAGACCCCATAGAATCCCGTATTAGAGTGAGCCCTGGCACAAGCCCTGCTATAGGTGGAAAAATCGCCTCGAAACGAGACCTCGAAAATCGCGTATATTATTCCAGCAGCAAGTGGTACGTTTGTTGATGAGCTTAAAAATCAACGAGTGACACAGCATAACATACGTCGTCAGCTCCCGCAGACACTATGGAAAAGTATAACAAGCCCTCCCGCTGTCTCTTCACGCGTAGCTAATATCGCAAGAAATACTGTTATTGCCGCACTAATATTTCGCTCGCGCGAACGAACTTTCGCCTAAGCTCCTCAGCAGGGAACTGTGCGCGTCGGAGGACTTTAAACGATACCCCGCGCCTCGTATTTCACGTCGGCTCTTATTTACTCCAGCGGTCGTGTGCATGTGTGTGTGTGTGTGTGTGTATATATATATATATATATATATATATATATATATATATATACACACACGTGTACATCCGCATAGCACATCTACTACCGAGACAGCGCGTATACATATACGTACGTTCCACGTTATTCGGCATCATCGGGGCCTGGCGTCGTCGGCGTCGAGTCTCGTTACGCGCGTCGCGTATAATTGGCTCCAGACGCGCTGCGTGACCGCGTAAGACGAGATGGCTTCTCTATGCCGTAGCGCAACTTGTAATTCTCTTTTGTGTTGCGCGCGGCGGGAATTTTTGATTTTTCGCACCTAGGAGGGAGAGAGAGAGAGAGAGAGAGTTTTGGCGATAGAGAGAGCGCGTACATACTATATACATCAGTCGCCTTGCGCTGTTACAAGTTTTCCAACTTAGATTGCGGGCCTGCAAGTCTTGTATCTATCGTAATTTATGTGGGTAGTTTGGTGGGATCTGCAGTTAATGAAGTTCGTAAATAATATAGCGAGAGAGTGAGCTAGAGCTATACACGCCGTGCACGTTATATATCTATTAATTATTCGAGCGAGCTGGCAAGTTTTAATTGAGAGCCGTTTTTATCACTGCCGAAGCCGGTCCGAACGCGACGTCGTTTTAATCATGATGAATTAGCATAGGAAAATATTCTCTATTGTAAAAGAAACAATGAAAATTCGCGCAGCCTCGTAAATCGCGACGGGTATATACCGGGATTAATTTTGTCGATCGCGTTCGCCGCACTGGCAGTTTTAGTCATTCTAAGCGCGCGCGCACGCGCATATATAGGTGTAAAGCTTTGCGCGATGTTAATTAACGCAGTTGCGTTAAATACGAAGGCTTTTAGCGCACGTGACCCGCGTATGTACGGCAAACTCGCTGGATTATATCAATATTACATTTCAATATATCAGATCTCATGTTTACACTGAATCGCGTTAACCGAGAGTAATCAAGCATGATAAATCGCGCAGATGTATACACACAAGCGGCCGGTAATGAGACAAGATCAAGCTTCGCTACACGTACGACTATATTAGCGCAACGTTAAATAATTACCTTGGATTGATACGCGTGATTTGCTGATGATCCAACTTTGTAAAGGAATTTTTTGTATAGGTATTACAAAGTGATCGCCAATAAACGTATCTCTCGTATATATATAATAAAACAGGGAAGAATCACTCTCCAAAACAGCCAAGCCGAAGCGCGATAAGAGAAACCCCCCGGAGAGCCGAATTCGGGGCTAATTTTATCGCACGTTTATCGCCGATTTGCTGGCGTCGAGGAGAGAGAAAAAAAAGTTAAAAAAAAACATCCTGTATACACACACAAAGCTGCAGCAAGCTGATTACACGCTCTCTCCTCTCTCGCACGATGCCCAAGGGTAATAACGACGATGTTTCTCCTCGAACGTATAGCAGCATTGTCTCTCTTGTTCCTCTTTTTTTTCCCCTCGCGAGAAATTTGAAAACGAGACGAAGTCATTTCCGGAACAGGCTGATATCGCCGAGAAAATATTCTGCAAATGATATCCTGGCGCCGAATTCATGGGGTCTCTCTCTAGAATCTTCGAGTCTGGAGGGTCGACGGCGACAGAGAGTGTAGGCGAGAAGGGAGAGCAGACCGAGACGCAAATTGAGAACGGAAAAGAGAGAGGGGGGGAGCTGGTCGGAGAGCGAAGAGAGAATGGAATAAGGAGAGATGGAATGGACTGCGAACATCGTGTTATACCTTTTGGGTATATGGCCTATGTGAAAGGAGTGCGAACCGTTGTATAATCAGATCGTTCCTTCTTTTAGATCTCGTAGATTATAACACCTTCTCGGATATAGCGTGTATTTTATACAGCGTTCTTTTGAACTATCGCTTGGATTTCTTTTCTTCGTTTCCCTGCAAGAGGATGATTATCTAACGATTCATCACAACAAAATTGTATATTGTGGAACAGCAGAAAACACATCTTAGGTTCGAGCTAAATAATAGAGGACACCGAGGGTTGTTACGTTATTAGAGCGGCTTCTCTCTCGTTCATCGGCAAAAGCTCGATCCCCTTTTCGTGCCCAGCAACAGCATCGTATACATATATATATATATATATATAGGGAGCACACCTCTCATCTCTCGTCGCTCTGTTCTCCAGCACGCGCGAGCGCGTCACGGCTGGATTACAAGATTGGAAAGGGGACGTGTTTGGGATGAAAGACCGAGAGCGGCTATTCCTCTCGAGGAAACTTCATTACCGACCGAGAAGCGAGAGCGCGCCTCTGCGACTCCCTTTCTCATCTCTCTGTTTTTTCCAATCTTTCTCTCTTGCTGTCCTATTCTTCATTCTCCCTACTGCAGCCCTTGCAGCGTCTCTTACATCCATACACTCTCGGCCCGGTGAGTTTAAGCGTTCGTTTTCTATCGACGCCCGAATGATCGCGAATATCTTCACGGCGGTCGTAGATTGCATCGCCGGGCCAACTTCTACTGTAAATTTCACATTCCTCTGAATCCGTTAGCTGCAAGCTTGGAGGAAGGCCGATCGGCGAATTTTCTTCCCAGGCAGATTTGAGATCACGAGGAGGGGAAGCTCGTAAAGCAAACGAATAAAAGATGAAGTGTTTCGCCAAGAGACTGCTGCTCGGCAGTGCAGTTTTCTTTGACTTTCATGACTGCTTATATATAGGCTGCCGAGTTATTACGACGATCACGAAGAGAATCGCTTGAACTCCTTTTGAAGGAGGAGTGAAATATATCCTGTTTATGTGAAATGTATCGTGTGCTGATGTTGTATAATTTTTTAAAACAGAGCGACTATCTCGTAATATTCACGCTGAAAGCTAGTCCATTCTCATATTTGTATACCGTTATGGCACTGGGAAATCATTTAACGAGAGTTTACTCAGTCTGCGGATAGAACTTCTAAAGAGGATTGACTGCTGTTTCCTTTCTTCCCGTCATGATGGAGGTAATATCGCCGCAAGTCCTAAACAAATATCGTACCTCCGATCGTGCCAGTCACTCTCTCTCTACCAGATCTCCTCGAGAGAACAAACCAGTTCCATCAGAAAACTTCTCGCTCACCAAAAAGTCACGGCAACAAAAAAAGCTAGGGCTTGATTAAAAAAGCCATTTAAAATTCGAGCCTAATTTAAACGGATCTATATATACCCGCCTGTTAATTAACCACGCGCGGCGGCAATAAATATCAATACATCAGTGAATCCCGCACGCGGCCGTTCTTCAATTTCACCTCGGCCCCACAGGCCATCAATTTTTACGAGGCGCCCCAAGATTTCCTCGCTCTGATCCTCTTTGGACTCACAACGCTCGCGCTTGAAGCTGTATATATGTATATAAAAATGCGGAGTGGAGAGACGAAAAAGCTCCGAATATATACACACACACACAGCGTGACATTCGCCGGCTTTTTGGCCGCTCGTATCTTCATCTCCGCGACCGTAAAGTTTCCGAGTATGACACCTCCGCGTTTTGTATTATATAAACCGCGCGGCATGACTGTACATACTTTTCTTCCCTTTTATATGTCGGCAAGCGAAAGAGCGTGATGCATAAACGTCGTGTGGCTGACTCTGGCGCCAGAGAGCTTGCAAGCTGCATACTTTTCCGTCTTTAGGATCTTTCTCGCGCTTTATTTCTTGTCGTGTGTATGTGGTAGTGCATATAGCAGCTCGCGCGAGAAATTCCCGATTCGGACGTTTTTATGCTTATGGTCAGGGGGGGGGGGGTGAGAAACACGTGTCGAACTTGCGGGATAAATAATGAAAGATGTACCTACACTGACTTGCGCGTCATAATAGTAAATAAGTAGTAACATGTATGTTCCGTCAGACGCCTTACACTATTCATCTATTTCTCACTTTTCAGAGTATCAAAATTCATTTCCAAGTTTGAATTAAAATGACTCAACGCGTCACAGAAAACCCGATCCTCTTATACGCACATCCACAGCACACAACTAAACAAATTATCGTCCGCGCAAAAGTTAAGCGATATAATTTCATAGGTCAACTTCGTCTCCCACGAGTTTGTGGAGCGTCGTGGAAAAAGAGCCAATCCTATACGCGAGATGTTTCTCCACAAAACAATTTTTCTATTTTCTCCTTTTCCACTCCATCTCGCTCTATCTCCGTCCGCTGCACTCTCCATCTACGCGCGGCGACCAGTTCTCTCTCTCTCTCTCTCTCTCTTCGGCACAGCCTCCAGAGACTCGTGGATTTCACCAACTGCAAAAGTCGTTCTCGCCTCCTTTCGTGATAAACTGCAGCGCACGAAAATGTAGGTGAGAGAGAGAGAGAGAGAGAGAGAGAGAGAGAGAGAGAGCCTTTGTCGGGGCGAGCAAGCGGAAAACTGCAAAGTGAAATTAGCCGTGAGATTCGCGCCTGGGATTGGTTTTTATGTGCGGAATATGCTTTTGCGCGTGTACACAGCCATACGTGCGATCTGTATAAGAGTTTCGTTTTATGCGAGCCTTCGGACGACGATAAAAAAAGGGAGATTTAGATCGCGATCGCATGTATGAGTCACTGTGTATATAATAGCGCTAAAATTAAAATATCACCGATGCACACGAGGCTCGACTGTATATGAGTAGGGGAATCGGCTTTTTGCGTGTGCTTGCTGGATTAAGAGAGCTTTAGATTCGAGTAGGGGCATCATTGCAAGAGCTATATATAAAAAGCTCGCGCGCAATATTGATATCAACTCTCGATCGGCGCGTCGCTATTAGTTTCAATGAGACGATAATAACGCGGAGCGATTTGTTTTTATCTCAACTTTTTCACTGCAACGATGAACCGCAATGTAAAAATATATAAAGCGCTGAAAATCCACCCCCAAAAAACAAATCGTCGAGTCTGCAGTACAGCGCATACAAGAAAGCTCGCAAGATCAGAGAGAGAGAGAGAGAGAGAGAGAGAGAGAGAGAGAGAGAGAGAGAGAGAGAGAGAGAGAGAGAGAGAGACAGCGCAGCAGTTCCCAAATAAGACACAAATTTCGGTCCCTCGCCGACGCAGATTTTCGCGTCGGTCCCTCCGCCCTCATAAAACTAAGCGGCGCCAGTGCTCCACCCCCAACAAACTCACTCTCTCTCTCTCTCTCTCTCTCTCTCTCTCTCTCTCTCTCTCTCTCGGACTCTAATTATCTCGAATTCCCCCGTTGCCGTCCACAGTATGCACATGTATACTCGCGCGTCTTCTCCGAGATACGGCAACTAACGCGTTATCGCGCGCGCGAGATCGAGACAAAGCGCTTCCGTAAGGTCAGCTGTGCAAAGAGGGGATGAGTGAAGTATTTGGGCGGCATCAGGCGACGATACAGAGACGGAAACGAAGGGGAGAAAAAAAGCTCGACGATCCCGTATATTACAAGAGTGCGAGCGAGGTGAAGATGTTATTGAGCGAGTGTAATCGTGCGAGAGAAGGACTTGTGGTCGTAAGCTTGAACCACTTTTTAGGCGATTAATTGTTATGCTGTATATACTGTTGCGTATAACAGTTTCCGATGCGAGTCGGAAACAAAAGCGCGAGGGGGTTGTAAACTTTTTTCCTCTCTTGGAAGCGTGTTCCAGCTGCTGCGGACAAGCGTAATAAAAGTTGAATTGTTTTCCAAGTATTGTATGTATACTATATATGTATATATATATGTAGAGAGAGCAGAGAACAGCTTTGAGCCAGCTTAACTGACGCGCGAGTGCAGCGCTGCACTAAACTAAAAACGAAAAGACGCCACTTTATTTGCTCGTTTTCCTCCGCTTCCCTGATTTTTCCCAGCCAGTGTTTTTTTGTTCCTTATCCCAGCCACGTCGACTTCGCGTTGCCTATATGGCTTCCTTTGTCTCTCTCTCTCTCTCTCTTTCTCTCTCTCTCTCTGACTCTGCACTTTCTTCCCAGGGCCTCTTACTTAGCTGCGATGTTGTGTTTTCCTTGCTTTATTTCATTAGCCCCTTCCTTCATCGCACTGGTGTTTTCCTTTCTTTCTTATTTTCTCTCTCTCTCTCTCTCTCTCTCTTGCAGCAGCCTTCTCCCAGTATATAGCTTCTACTTCCGCGTCCGTAGCTTCTCTCGCTATAATACTCTCTAGACTGTGCATTTTCCCGTCGGCGGCGGCGGCGGCTATCTCGAGTGTATTTATCCTCTTGTTGCCTATTTCCTTGAATAATGCATTCTATTATTCTCGCGCTGCAGTTTTCTTTCGTGGCCGCTTTCATTCTTTTTCCCTGTACTCAACCGAGATATCATAAGACTACGCCTTCTCTCACGCGTTAGGGAGACATTAAACTCGGTTGCAGCTTCTTAAAAATAAATGCTAGCAGTATAGGGTTATATTCTGGAAGAAAGAAAAACGCGATAAGACTTTTATATACGTATAAGAAACAAGGTGCAGCGCGTATTACGATATATTTCAAGTTTAATTAAAATCTCGTGTGTGTGTGTATATAGGCGAAGGAAGCATCAGCGGAGCAAGAGTAACATTTTTATGTTTCTCAGGGAGAAGCACATCCGTCGGTTTTAGCGTAGCATCTCCAGACAAGCAGAGATATTACCGACTCTGAATTCTTATTTCCCCAGCGTCTCCATTAAGCAGACACAGACCTTTTTCCCGCGCGCCGAGTGTACACAAGCTTTAATATACGAATTTGCTATTTTGCTCCCTTTTCTCGCGCCTCTTATAACAGTCCACTCATGACGGCGGTGGCGGTGGCTGCTGTGTGTGTTTCTCTTTCCTTCGCGCGTCTTTATCACCGTTCCATTTCTGCGCGCAGCTTTTCGCGTTTCCCTTTATATCCTCTACTTTATTTCACTTTCAACTCTCGCACTACGAGTCTCTCTCTCTCTCTCTTTCTCTCTTTGCACTTTGTATTTCTCTCTTTCTTTCTCGTGGAGAATAAGTAAACGCATCCACTCATAGCAAGATAGCCGAGAGAGCATTTCCCGCTTGACGCGATAATTGCTCTTAAAACTTGTTTTCGTTGTTTTCCTCTCGCCACACGTCAAGGCTATACTGTATCGTTGATTCTCGACGTTATTTTTCGTTAGACGAAAATTCTCGCCTGTTCCGATATAACTCTAAAGAGGAGCAGAGACATTAAATATAATCCGTCACGTTCGCCGACAGTTATACCGGCGTGTTTTTCGCATTTGCGGGCCTCGCGTCTCTTCGTGAAATATCCAGAGAAAGAGACTATAGTGTATATATAGGAAGAGAGAAGCCCGCCACGTTGAAGAGAGCGATAATGCGCTTTTTCCCTCCGGTACCCCAGCGGATGAGCTTCGACCAGAGAAAGAGAGAGAGAGAGAGAGAAAGAAAGAAGCGGCAATGATAAACGGCTCCTATCGTCTCCAATAAAAGCCACTCCAGAGAGAGATAGAGCGCGAACGCGCGCGACTCTTGAAAATGACCTCATATACTCGGGCCGCGTCATCAATACGAATTAGCGAGCGACGCGCCAAAATGGGAAAGGAGAGAGAGAGAGAGAGAGCTGAGCTGAATTTTTCGCCTGACAAAGGCTGCTTGGTTTATTTAGAGTAGGGCTTATGAATGACTATAGGGCTCGCATTTATCGTGCGAGGCAAGTAAAAGTATCGGCTTTCATTATAAAATATACCGTCGACTGCGGAATTATCGAATTTTTGAATAGATTATACGAAATCATTCGTTTATACCAATTTATGAATTTTTAAATCTGCGAAAATAATGAAAATAAATGCACGAGTCATATGGCACTCATTAGAGTTTGTACATCCGAAGCTTCATTGTCGTGTTATATAACAACGTCAGCCCAACAATTTTACGCAAAATCGCGCGCGAACGAATCAAAGCCACGGAAAGAGATATAAAATGGTACGCATGTGTTTGTGTATGTGTGTGTGTGTGTGTGTGTGCGCCAAAGTGGAAAATCGGCTTACCGAGCGCAGTACGTATGTTCGCGTTTGAAAACAAAAAAATAAAATATCTGGATGGCTGAAATTTAAACGATGAAATATCCGCCGAACCGACATTTCAACGTGAAAATATCGCGGGCAAATTGTTGATAAATTTATAAGCGTTCATATCAAAGTTAATATTTTTATCACAGAATATATCAAAGCATATTCATAGGAAACTGATACGACGATGTATATTACACAGATCGAAAGGACTCGAAAATTATTAACGTACACTGCGCGCTATGAATCCTTCCGAGAAGATCGTGATACGGCGAATATATATATATATATATATATATATATATACACACACAGGCGCAGCTTATACACAGAAGCCGCTCTCTGGCCCAACGACGACTAACAAGAAAACTGGCGAGGCAGTTGCCGTACTCGATTACCAGCTCAGCAGAAGCAATTTCCCCGGCGAAAGAGCTCATCCCTTCTTTTTTCCTTCTGGCAGTAGCAGCAGCAGTATAGTATAGCGCGCTCGCTCGCTCGCTCGCGTTTAGACGATCAATCGACGTTCGCCTCCGCGGAATTTTTTAATTTACCTCCACCGTTACGAGTAGAGAAGAGCGACAGACACACGGCTGAAAGCCTCATCCCCCGCAAGTCGACCTATAGATCGTTGAGCTTATATAAGAACGAGTAAGAGAGAAAGAGAAAAAAAGTCAGTTCAGCGAACGATTAGGAGAATAGCCGCGTGAAAGCCGAGGTGAACTAGCTAGCCTATATGTATAAGAAGAAGGAGGCAACGAGACAGGATTAAAGTGGTTCGGTATCACCGCTAACTAGATTAACCAGCTTGTTTCTAAGCTGCGGGGGGGGGGGGGAGGAATCCGCAACCTATATAACTAATAGACTCAGCTGAAGGCAACTCGACGAAGCTAGTGATAGACAGCCGGTTAAAAGTTCGACGCTCGTATATACACGCATCAGTAGTGAAAATGATCGGGAGAAATCTCTTGCACACACCACCTAATATTGTCACTGATATGTATAATACTATATAATTGGCTTCGCGAGCTTTCATGTCAACAGACGCGCATTAGCAGAATTCCAAGAAACCCTCCGACGTTCTTAAACCCGTATTTGGCATGAGGTAGAGAAAAAAAAAATGACGGAGAAACGGAATACGGCGTTTCTCCCGCAGCGACGTTCCACTTGAAGCCCTGGACGTGCGGATGCGTGCCTTGATCCCGTTATACGAGCGCGGCGGTGGTAGAAAAAAAAAAAAAAGAAAAGAAAGAAACGCTCTCGACTTCTTCGCAGTAGCAGCATACCGATTGGATAGACGGACACATTCCCGCGCGGCGTTGCTGTTCATCAAGACGTCAAGCTGCAGCAGTGTGCTGTATATATAGAGCGAGAGCTTTGTCCATTAAATTAAGGGATAATTTGATTTTCATCCCTGATCTCGCTTTGACGGCTTATACTCGGGTTGGAATGAATTTCCTCGGTAGTTTTACTCGGGGATCTCAGCGAGAGAGGAAAAATATTTTTCTAAATATGCTGTGCCTTTGATGTTGCACGCGCTTGCCCGGGAAGATTATACATTTTCCGCGTGGATATTATACGACGCGTTTTGCGCGCGTCTGTTGTAATTTCACTGTAATTAGAGCAACCTTTTAATTACGAGATGCGCTTTGAAACCTTTCGTTTTACTGTAATTATATTCGTCAGTGGAGGGGGGTGTAATTGAAAAATTATTAATAAAAGTACCGTAAAAAATAGCGGCAATCTTCCAACACAAGAAGGTATACACCCAAGGGCTGTGTATACAAGATCTATAGCTTATTAGACTCCAGTCGTCCGCGCAATATTCCTTCCAGCACGTTCGGCTCGTATTGCCTAAGCGCATGGCTTTTTCATTTTACGGCTGCCCAGGCAAGTATTGTACGCGTAAAGTTAACATCGCAGCCACGTTGATGATTCTTTATACACAGAAGCATAAAACTGTGATTCTCGTCGTTGAGCTTCCGTAAACCAATAATTTTCTCGGCTGATGTGACCGCACTTTTCCAACTGCCGGTCCGCGGAAGTTCGAAAAATTTATCCCTCAGCCAACGCAGAACCGAGACTAGCTCGACCCTCGTCGCTCGAAAGTTTGGCACTTAGCCGGGGCTACTCTCGTGGCTAATCCGGTTAACCGTCGCGACGTCGCGTACTGCGCTGCTTTTTCGTTTCTCGTCTCTATATATCCCTCGTCGCGCTTTTACGAGAGGCACTTCATCTTCCGCTACTGGCTCGCTGGTCACTCGTTCTCTTCCTGTGCTGGTCTTTACACTCGCGCTCTATTACCTCGGTGGGGATCCGAGTGCGTGTATATACTGGTGTGTATATACCTACTGCTAAATCAACAGAAGGCGACGAACGATTTTTCGAAACATCTACTCTTGCTTTACGCGTGGATTATACGGCGCTTTTAACGCAGATTGCGCGTGTTTCGAGAGTTTGATTGGCAGTTCGGCCGCCGAAATGAACGAAAGCTCAGGTGTGCGTAAAAAAAGTATATAGGCTTGATGTCCGAGAACGAATTAGGGGTAGTTTCGATTTAATTGGGGTAGGCAAAATGATAAATATTGTATAGTAGACACGCTGGTTGTGTCAACGCAGCGAGAAGTAAATGTCGTCAATTATACATTTCTGAATCATCCGAATAATCCTGTAGTAGGCTTTTGAGCCATAAAAGCTCGACTCACATATGCTCGTAAAAACATTTACGCTGCTGCAGATGTGCGTTTGTGGCGGCGATTGTACGAAAAAGATTCGAAAAAAAAGCCTTTCCCAGCTCCTGATAAAATGGAATAAAATGAGCGAAATGCCTCGTTAAATGTATAATATTATATATGCGCACGCGCGACGCGACGGTATCGGATATATAATATGCAAATTTAGCTTTTTACGATTGTTTGATGGTACTGATGTTCTGTGAATCGGGAAAAGTGTATGTCGGACTTTCTTGAAGGCTCTTGAATTCATCACAATGATCCGGCGCTCATCCTGATGAAAATTTAAAGCTATCATTTTGAGAGGCTCCGGCTGCATAAGCGAAACTGTTTCAAATCTATGCGAACATTGTGCCTGTGCACCTATATGTAATACCGCAATCTAAAAGCAACGAACCTCATCACTACAGTCCAACGAATAAAAAATCTCAATTTAAACTCCAAACACTGATTTTATTCTGCAATCCGGGTACAAAATCTCCATTTTGATTTCGAACAAACAATATGGTAAATATATTAATTCTCGCATGCAATGCAGCCTAATGAAGAAACGTAACAAGCCCACACAACAGCTCGTAAACGCAGGCTGCACCCTAAAACGCCAGCCGCGAACAACACCCTCGAGGACAAGCTCTGCATACCCCATAAATCACAAGTTATAACACTGCACATACACGCACGTAGTTTTTTCCAAGATTCCGCTTGCCCAAGAGAGTCTATCGAAACTGTATTCGCGTGCGTGCGTTTACAGCTCTTGTTATAGCCATCGCGATTACGCATCGGCGACTTTGTTTCCTCTGAAAGCTGCAGCCGGCGCCGCTACTGTCACTGAGTTATGGCTCGACTTTATCAGCTGCAGCCTAGTCAAGGCTCAACTTGGACCATTACGCGTTACTCGCTGTAATCTAAATGCGAATCTAACGAGGCCAAGTCGTCTCGCGCGCGCGGCAATGAATGTGCAAGCAATTTTGTGGAAACGGTGAGAAAGGGACTCGTCGGTTGCGTTGATCTCATCGACGCGTCGTCTCAAGAGAGTGTAATGATGGGCTTTGCGCTAGTGAACATCTAGTCTACCTGTGAGCTTTCGTCGGGAAGGCTGTATGCACTTCTTCGTGCAATAAAGCTCTATTTTTGTCAATTTCGTTTAATTTAGCACTGTGTATTGATTCCAGAACATGCAACCAGCTCACACGTGCATCTAAATATATATATATCGCGCAAAAGCAAACTCAATATTCTCGTGGCCAACAGGATTTTAATACAAATCGAATTTCAAAGCCAATTAGTCCTTTGACCGCTTATCTCCTAAAACCCTCGTCAATCGATTTACAGCCATATACATATCACGCAACAAATCTTCTTATACCGGCGACATCAATAAGTTCTCCAGCGTAGTATTTTCATCACACGAACATATCCCCCAATCGATTCCCAGTTCGCGTACCGTGAATGCGTTCATTTGTCCAGCGCATAGAAAGCCACCCTTCTCTCTCTCTCTCTCTCTCTCTCTCTCTTTCGGTCGAAATTTTCATATAACAACCCGCGGACGCAAATCCTCCGGTCAACACCTGGAAAAAGCCTCTCCTCGCAATATTCCGCGAGCAGTAGGTTCTGCGAAAAAAATTTATATATATATTTCCAGCGTGGTTCGCGCGAGCAGCAAATTGCGGCGCGATTCAGCGTTTCCGATGGGCTCTCCCGATGAAACTTTATGCCGCTCGCGTGAATTTATGCTCCGTAATTAGCGGCCGAACTACGCGAGCTTTCTCTCTCTCTCTCCATGTCGAATTTATTTCGGTTTATCGGAGAACTGATTAACGCCGGGACTGGCAATGAAGTTAAAAGCCTTCGTTGTGTGTGCAGCGCTAGCATGCGCGTGACGCTTATCGAAAATTGATTAGCGATTTCCGACATGTTTGCTCATATTCTATATGTTGAATTTGCGAATTTCCAGCCGTGATTGCTCGCCTATATACATTCTGATGGAGTGCAGCGTTAGTTTTGTTATACTTTCGTGTGAAGTTTGAGTCAAAAAGTTCAATGGCACAGGCGCGTGCAGCACTGCGGGAATAAAACTCATTACTCTCTGCGTATATGGAAGTAATAATTTATAACGACCCCTTATAATTCGCAGCCGTTTCGCAGTAGACGTATTAATTAAAAGGGAAAGAAATAAGGGTCGGCCACGTGTCCGAAAAGCCGTATGCACACAGGGGAGGTTATAAAACGACGACGCCCTTGGTACAATGAGCCGTTGTTTGCGATTTTCATACGCACAGACGCTTCGAAACAGATTTTCCAGAGATTGCACTCGTACGGAAAGTCACTGCGTTTATATTATACTCTCTCTCTCCCCGCGGCCGGCAATCGATGCAGTGGCCACGCTCCGCATGTCAATGTTTCATTCGCGAATAAGCCGCTGCCGCCGCTTATTCTTCTCTATCCTTGAACTATTGATTAGACGCAGAGGCTGCGCGCACGAGGTGCTCGTTTTCTGTACAAAGGCCGAGCTTGAAAAAGACACGGATAAATAGCGCGAGGAAGTGGGTATAGTAGTGAGTAGTATATGATGCAACAGAGATGATCCGATTCGGTTTGTTGCGGATTTCGCTCCTGCTTGCTTGTGAGGATGTATTAATCAGGACGGGGTATAACTGCATGGGAGTAGGAAGGATTTATGCTGGACAGAGAAATCTTGATGGATGAATTATTGTCGAAGGCTTCGAGCTTGGATAATTCAATTTCCATAGGAGTATTACTTAGGCCGGACACAATACAGTACGTTGGTTCTCCGAGTGAAGATAAGAAAGATAGGGGTCGCTCGTATGACGGGACAGCTCATATTTTTTCTCTCTTTTTTTTTTTTTTGTTTCTTTCTCTCGATTTATATATCAGGTGAGGGATCTCGACGGGGTTTGATTTATTCGATATCGATTTCTACTTTTGATAAATTTCAGAAAAGTTTTTCTTATACCAGTATTTTATGCCTCGATGAACGTTTATTATTTTCGGAAGCATCAATCTCGTCTCTGCTTCAACTTTTCAATCACAGCACTAATACCGTTGTATATTAATTATGTGAAATTGACTGGTCCAAAGTTCGACGGAACTTTAATTAATCTGTTAAACTGACATGCAGCGGAATGACTATACTAGGAATCGCTTCTCTATTTATAACGCAAACACAATCAACGTTGTTTGAATACACTTTTCAGCTCAGCCTTGCTTCTATAATTCACTAGCTATATGTTTCGTTGTATTAAAGTAGTCAAGTCGAGCTTTTCCGTTATGTATACATCAATTTATTCCAGCAAGTTACACAGACTCCCAGAAGAATTTTTATGCTTCAAGACAAATACCCAGCAAACTGAGAAATCAAGTTTGCACTTTTGCTCGGCAGGAAAATATACGTATAACTCGAGAACGTCTTTCCGTTTGTAACATCAACAACGAGAATCAGCTCGCAATAACAATGTCTGCGCAAGTTAATTAAAAGCGTGCGAAAAACTTTCCACAGCAGGGAAAAACCACATCTACTCTGAGAAAGAAAGTCAAAAACCATGTACGGTATTAAACAATGTTTCAGGGAAACAAAGTGCTCCTCGTTCTTTGTGCAACATTTTTCGTTCTTCTCTCGCGTCTTTCGCGTCTCTTTGTTGCTGGCGTCTCTTGCACACACAGGTCAAACGTGAGCGTAAGCGGATTAACGCGAGCTCGTGCGAGCGACACTGAGAAAAGAACCTGCAGTGTCAAGCTTAAGGAGATTTCCTTCGAGCTTTCCTGCTATGCTCTCTTTCTCTCAAGCTTGCAAGCTCGCAAGCTCGTCTCTGCACTGTAAGAGAAATTAGAAAATATTTGTAATCTACAAGAATACGTGGATTCCGATGCATTGTGCCGTCGCGCTGGCCTTGCTGGCTTTATTCTCCTGTCTTCTTTAATTCAATTTCATTTTCATCAAGGCTTTGAGCGAACCTTCCTCGCCATTCAATTCAATTTCGCTGATCTGACTTACGTGAATTTTTTAATCCATGTTAGGTATACCTGGTGTTAAATTCAGCTCAAGCGCTGCACGTATTAGCACGTGATAGAGGCCGATAGAAGCATTATAATCGCTTGGCTATTAAGTAGGAGGTATTCAAATTTCCGAGCTGCTACATAATGCAAGTCAGCGAATTCGTTTTTGCCTCGTCCTTATCTCGCTCGTTAAATTCGTCTTAAATTTGCAAGGAGCGCGAGTAGAGGGCGGATTATCTGCGCGAGCGCAAGGATAATTTCGATAACGACGTAAAAAAGCAAACGAACTGCAATGTAGAAAAGGAAGATTCTGTATGGAGATTAGCTGGGTCATACTTATGACTTCCGGGAGACAGCAGGGGAGAGAAACTGGAGGAAAAAAAGAGTTTAACGAAGGAAGAAGGAGCTGTATACTTAGTATGTATATACTAGAAGGAGCGAGTCGGGGCTCGGGGTAAGAATTAAACTGTGAAAGAGAGCGAGTCGGGCAGGTAGATAATAAAGCAGCGAGAAATCATAGGGTTTCGAATAACACGTTTGAAATGTAAAAATACTGTGAATTATCTTGAAATTGTAGAGTACTTTAAATTGAATGCAATGATTGATGATGGCGCGAATTTTAACCATTATAATGCTTGCATAGCACTTGACTGATTGAGTTGGAGTCGTAGACGCAATTAAGTAGCTTAATCAACTCGTCTGCTATCTTTCGGTTTATGAATTTTAATCATCTACGCAAAAAAAAAACAATAATACGGTTCATAAACTTTTACAAACCTAATTATAGCGCTTCAATGAGTATGGTAATCTATTATTTAAGTAGAAACGTCTCGCTCCGGTCAGACGTTCATCAAGTGTAATAGACGCATATAACCTCCTCGTAAAACCCTTTTTTTTTATTCCACCCCAATATACCCAAACTCACGGGTAAAAACGAACAAACATCCCCGTGTAAAAAAAAACAACCCTACACTTCGTATACAAAACGTATTCCAAGTCCGTACATCGAACAAAAGCGGAGTCGAGACACGCTTCTCGCGAGCGGTCTGGCCTTACAACCAGTACACACATACATATATAGCTACCGGTCGTTTGCGAGTCGGGACGTTTAAGTCGTTGCGTGTGGCGCCAGAGCGTCGGCCGACTGCACGATCTCCCTTGGCAGTATAATTCACCGGCGCCGCGAGTTCATCGGCTTCTACGCGAGCTTTTCTCTATAACTCTGGCAGAGATGTGTATACGTATATACGTGGCGTGCAGCCTTTCCCTCATCGCGATTAATAAGGCGCAGTGCATCGATCGGTCTGACGAAAAAGACGCGATGGTTCGATGGTTATTACTGCTCGTAAATATTTACGAGTCAATGCTGCTGCTGCTGCTGCTGCTGCGGGAGTAGATTCTTTCGATGGCTACTCGCAAGTGTGTATACTCTGTGTCGCGACGGTGAGCTTTATAGCGCAGTGCCCTGAGATTGTTCCGAAATTTTACTGCCCCGAGTGTATAATTACTGGGCAAAGACTGTAATATCGGGTCGTTAATTTGCTTTCGAAGGAAATTTGCGGTAATGGAACGTGGAAGTCGCCGTGCGGCGGCGGTATAACCGTATAGACTTGATGGTTCGAACGTTTCGCGCGCGCGCGCGTGTGTGTGTGAGTGTGTGTTTAAATGATTCGATATTAGACTGAAAAGGCCGGAGAATATAAAGCGGTTTAATGGGCTTGTAGATAATGCGGTCGTGCACTGGTATACATATTCCGTAGTGTATTTCGTAATTACTGCTGACTCGTTTGGAAATCGCGCGCTAATACGAATTTAATAGTTCGATATACTCGATTAAATTGTTCGCAGTGACGACGAAATGGATCACGTTGTGTGTGTGTGTGTGTGTGTCCGTTATAGCGACGCTAATCCATGAATATAGCGGAATAAAAAACTGTACTGCATCGGGTTTGCACTAATTCATTTTCCTACTATAAGCTGATGATAAATCCGCGTTATCGCGAGCATCTAAAATACCCTCGAGTTTATCAATTATTAACGATTCTCTCCGCACAATAAAACTAATTACGCATGTATATAGACCCATACACACTCGTTTGCGTTATCGCTTCTGCCCTATTATCAGCGACAAAAACAAACGGCTACACTAATCTCTTTCGTCCTGCTCCCTGATGTTTGTCGAAAACACACCCACACTGCGAAAACAGCGCAACCCACACACGCGATTGCGCATAGAAGAAAATACGACAATGTTTACGAAACGACGACGCATGAATAATGAGCATAATAAGCCATAGGTGTGTTTGTACAAATTGACACACGCGACTGGCTTTTCGGTGTCCGTGAAATTTCACATGGAAGTATAGCGGTAACGACGACGAGGAGGGAAAAAAAAAAATAGCATATATGTAGTGCGCGGCGATGTCGGAAAGTTTCCTCCTTGTATATATACAGTTCAACCTCGCGGCACGCGGCAATCGATATAGGGGTGACTCATCGAGGGCGGTGACAGTACACAAACTTTTCCTCTTTCTATTTTTTCCCCCCGCTGGGTTTTCTTACACGCGCGCTGCTGTACTTTCCCGGCGGCTACGTAATGATACCTTTTCGCGCAGGCGTAGAACACTTTCTCGTATGTGTAACATGATATAAAGTGTGTTCTATAGGTATAATAAGGTACTTTTACAGTCGTACAATAAGATTACACCAATTTCTCGTACTATCAAGCGTTATAACCGAACTGACCGTTACTCTTTCGCCAGTTTTCCATTTTTCGCTCTCTTTTTCCAGATCTCCTTCTCCCGAGGACTTGTACTTGTTCTAACACCGAAAGCGTGTCCAAACTTTCAAACTCCTTCGCGCGCGAGCGAGAGAGAGAGTCCCTCGAGAGAACGCACCAGCTTTACTTACTACTTTTCTCTCTCTCTCTCTCTCTCGCTTTTTTCCTTCTCTCCTTCTTCAGCCGACACGGCCCCGTTTTGCAGTTCTGCAGATTGCCAGTCTCGCGCTGCTTTCTTACGCGGAAAAATGCAAAGTTTCTTAAAGTGACGCGGTGTAAAATGTCGAGCGGAGTTGCTTTTTCCTTCTTTCTTTCTTCCTTCTTCGCGGCACTCGATTGAAACAACGTTCTTGTTGTGTGTTTTTTTTTTTTTTATTTTTCGCGACGCGCTGAAGTGGAACATAATGTATCGATTTATCATTAGAGATTACGTCGCATTATTAGTTGCGAGTGTATAATATACGGGTTTTATTTTCTTGGAATAGCAAAAACTTGGTGTGAATTGGGTTTCTTTGGAGAATTTGATTTTCATTTTCTTGAAAAGTTTGTCACGGTATTCTCGAGTTTCATTACACTTTGCATATTTCGAACTCAACGCGGCGGGTAGAACTTTGTAATCAAACTTATTTTGTTAAACTATCCCCGTAAATAAGGGTCGTTGGCCGAGTGTGACAGAGAATCTACAATAGCTGCAGTTTATACTCGTAAAGTCACAAAGTTAGTAGTAAAGCTCAACGTGGGTCAGACGCACCAATCGAAACGAAAAAGCCACGTAGGCATACGATAAATAAACTAAAACTGATAATTATCCTTACTTTCAGAGAACGGGCTGCTCTCCTTTGAGAATCCAAACTACCACTTGGACCCAGCGCGGCTGGACGACGCCCTGAACAGCAATGAGAACGGCAGTTCCCTATACGAGGAGCTTTATCAACAACTCGTTGGAGGCGGTGACGTGAATGAAATGACGGGCAGTGGCACAAGAGTCCAAGGACGTCGTGCCTATGCGTCTCTTGATATCGGCAGTATGGGCGTCGACGTGACCCAGGGTCCACTTACCCAGGACCCAGCCAACCTCGATGCTGCCGACAATAGCGAGAACCACAATCATGGGTGAGCAGCTCTTTCATTTGTATTACCCAGATGAGAAAATTTCAAACACAGCCTTCAGGTAAAAAGATGGACAATTTTCCCCTCGTTAAAACTTTAATAATTTTTGCGGCCACTGAACGCCAGCCAAGTTTAAGAGGCAATTTTCCCTGCCCCTCCGCGAAAAAAACAACGACTTACATTTTTTCGGCGCGTGGCTTTGAGTTTCGGAGCAAAAGCGCGGGGAAAATCGAATTTGCGAAGCGCCATTACTGGCTTTCAGGCAAACTTCGTTATAACGTCCGCGCGTAGAACAGGATAGGGTCGAGAGAGAGAGAGAGTCACGTCGTTTACCTCGTTTTCATACTGTTTCCTTCGGGCGTAGGACGAGGAGGGATGATGTGATTTCGCGCGGGGCATAATGGTCGCGTTTTCTCGACTATCTCTACGCGTGCGGCGGGTGAGCTCTTCTACAAAGCGCTGCAACGGGAATTTAACGATTGTTCAACTGATTTTCCATCCTCGCTTTAAACTCTCCGCAAACAGCGATAAATGCGGATTTTGATGCATATATAGTTTTGTCGATTATGCACTGCTTATACTCGTGTGAAACGTGTGCGCATAATAGAGAAGGTGATTAACGAGGATACAATATTGCGCTGAACTGAATTAAGTGGCTACAAACCCTTGACTATAGTCTATGCTAATGAATGTGTATACAAGATAAGCTTCGTTAACGCGACGCGCGTATAAGCTTATATATACTTGAACTCGTGTGATTTTAACTTGTTAATATTAAGTAACTATAATTATATACATTCAAAAAGCTTGACGCTCTGACGAAACAGCTGACTTTAAACGAGCGGGCAAAAAGAACCGGGCCAATTGCCTAATGAAATCCGGCGCGGCCGAGAAAGCGTAGTCGCGCGAAAAAGAGTGACCACCGAGCAAATTGAAATTAACGAAGGGTATAAAGAGCAGCTTGCACTTTGAAAAAGAAGAAGCATCACAACCGCAGCGCTACCGGAAACTCTGTTATCTTGGGCTTGGTGATAATTAGACACGAGATGCGCGCATTTAAGCTTGGCTCACGTGACAAGAATATCGCGAGTAACGTATGTACGCGTAACGAGGACGTTTGCTTGCGGTTGGCCGAAACTCGCTCGGAGTCTTTTTTTTTGCCGCATTGCGCGCGCTAGTTCTTCTCCTACTTCCAACTCTCTTACACATTCGTGCGCACGTACTTGTTTTTACGCTCGAGGAGATTTAGTTGAGAGTACTGGCGGCTTGATGCAAGTTTACTTGTGAGCGTTGGGATTTCACTCTTTGCGACATTTTTTTTTTTTTTACTTTGTAGAAGTGTAAGCCTATATTCGCGATATGATGAGTGATGGAGTAACGCTCGCCTATAACACTATACACAGACAGCAAAGAATGAAAAACCGATTGATTAAAAGCTCGCGGATCGCAGTAAAGAGTAATTTACGATTAAAAGACGCCGCACATAAAAGTCGAGCAATCATTCAGTCGCGAGCTTGCAAAAAAAAGGTAGTATATAGCACAGTGCGATAAGACGTGCGTGCCGCGATTGAACAAGCCTGTGTATACAGCGAAGCGTCTCTGTATGTATATATATATATATATATATATATATATATATAGTCGCTCGGCAGACGCAGCTGATGCCAAGAGTATACACGAAATATATCGGCGTCGTTATCCCACGTCGGCTGTGTGTGGAGCGAGTCACTTATGTCTCGATTTTACGAGATTCCCTCGGCGTTCTATATACGTATATACGAACACATAGAGCGTGTGCGCCATGCTTTCATATTTTGCACCCGACGTTCGCCGAGGATCAGCGACGCGTGGGTGGGTGTGTATATACCAAGCATTTACGACGTGTAAAGTTTCGTTTAAGCTGCGCTGCTTGAAATTAGTCGGTCGACGATGTGTTTATCGGCGAATGAAGAAGCGTTTCACACGAGGCAGCCTATAGTTTTTAACGATGCGGGGGGCCGTTGTTATTTTTTTATTGTGTAATAATGGATGAGAGGCGTGTTAAGTGTGTGTGTGTGATGCAAGTAGTTCGACAGGGTAAAAACGCAATTCTATAGCAGCTCTCTCACTGAAATAACTTTTCAAAAGTACCGCCTGTAAAAGGGTTTCTCAAGGGGTTGCGAATATACAGATGCGATCTGCGGCGTCGACGCCAGCAAAAAAAAAAAAAAAAGCGGGGCAAAAAATAACGTTGACGTTTTTACTCAAAGATAAGCTCCAAGTCGGCTGCTACAGCTGTCCCTCGACGCATCATGAGCATCGAAACGTCTACACTCGGCGATTCATGAATAATTCGAGACCTACAAAATGCACACAGTACACACACACATGTCATGATCGAGTCGCCTGTGTCGAAAAGAACCTCTTCTATTATTCAGGATATACGACTACGTTAAAAGTGCCTTTCTCGCATAACGAGCTTCTCGTTATACGAAAGAGAGCTTGCGAAACAAAAACGGGGAGAAATTCGCCAGCGGCAGTGATCTAGCTGCTGACTCAGAGAAAGAGAGAGCAGCTGGCCCGAGATCGCGAAACAGGGAATAATTACATAGGGCCGTAGGAAAGTTGTAGGTCGTGTTTCTCCCTCGCATTACGAAGTATAGAAGTGCGCTTGCTTCAAATGGGGACTACTGTGTGAGAGATAGAGCGAGTTGCAACCTAGCGAATACCGCAGGATGTCCTAAAGGGGGTCAGAGACCACTGACACCCTGTGTATATACATATACATATACATGCAAGAAAGAGAAGCTAATATATAACGTGTATAGCTATATGTATATCGAGGTCGTTGGCCCGCGCGATTATTCAGCGATTCCGCTCGACTGCGAAGTGCATATAGTATATAGGGTCTGAACATTGTTCGGCTGCATGTAGACTCACGAGTAGCAGAGCTCCCTACTCTTGATTCCTGATGCGCTACAGCAGGGCACGGATCGCGAGAATTTTGAGGCTGATTGCCTCGGGGACGACGACGCCGCCCGGTAGACTTTGTTCCGTCGGAGAAACGCCTGAGGCAACGACGCGTTATGCCGACTATTTCTCTATATACTATACGTGTACAGTTGCGGATTGCGCGGAAAGAGGATTATTTTGATGCTAGAGAGACCTCTGGAATGATCCATCCGAAATTTAGCTACGTCTGACGCGGTTTTCTGGTGTTCCACTCGTGTGCAGTGATGTAGAGGTATTACATAATGCGAGCCAGTTGCCGTGGCTGCGGATCGATACTTTCTTTTTCGAAAGCTCGAGAATGGCGGAGAAGTTGTATTTTCTTAAGAAAATAACTTCGGTTCTTCTTAGGGAGAAAAAAAAAAGTCAAGTTGCCATTGATTTTCACGAAAGCTCGTCAACGCGCAGTCCTCATGCCACCAGTCTCTCGGCTTTGAACCTTGCCAACTTCCGCTTCGGTGCTTTCACCCCGCTCTCTCTCTCTCTCTCTTTCTAGCAGCTCGTTCTCGTCAGCGCTCGCTTCGTCGTTTTTTTTACGCGGCTGTTGCAAAAAATATTGCAAAATACGCGGAAAATGAAAACTTGCATTTTTAACAAGGCGTTTCACTGGAAAACCATCTCGTTTTCGCATTTTTGTCGCTTGCGAGCATTTTTGCAAGAATACTTATTTAAACATCAGTTGCTTGTGGAAAGCGATCGGAGCAAAAAAAAAAACTCACGTTTATTATTAGCCATTCGCCTCTATCGACCTTCTAAATTTATCGTCCGATTCAACGTATACACACGCGCGGGAATGAGATATACGCGTTTCTCTTTGACACTTGCGCCCTCAGTCCTATAGGCTATTTTGCACTCGAGATTCACACACGCGTCCACTCTGATGCGCGACGATCCGCATCCGCTCGTGTGGGTGTGAATATACGACCTCGAGTCATCCTCTTTGTAGATCCGCCTACGTAGATAGAAATCAAAAGCGAGAGGGTAAGGCACATCTCTAGAGAAGAGACGGGCAAATTGCGGCTCGTCTCTTTCTCTCTTATTGCCGCGAGGCATGGGTTTATAACGGAGTTTCCAGTATACGTGTTGCGAAGCTGCTATTTCGATGTGGTAATGCAAGTGGATGCTGCGGATTGTTGAATTATTTTCGAATTATATTACATCCGATCGATGTTTACCGTAAATGCCATCCTGTGTGCACAGTTACATTTCAATAAATGTTTATATATATAACGCTTGGATAAATCAGCCGTTTCAATTTAAATTCGATATCGCCGTGAAATTCCAATGCATATCGGCGAGCAAGCAATCTCTCTGCGGAGAAATTCCGAGTAATGAGATGCCAGTAGAAGAACGAAAAAGCATCCATCACAATGCTCTATAGAATCCACACACACACACACACACACACATACATTACACAACGGCGATTTAATTTCTTCTTCTTTCCTCCTCATCCATGTCATCGGTTCATTATTCCCGCGTTTTCTCGGCTTGTGTGCGCTCACGACCGCATCAATAACTCCTCCATTGATCCCCGTCTCTCTCCCTCTTACTCTCTTTCGCTTTTCTCGAATACCCCAAGGTATGTATATGCATTCATTCGCCTTTTGCTCAACGCAATCCTCTTCCGTTTATCGTGTATATAGCTATATATACACGACGCGATTCGCTTCATTCGATTTCGACATCCCCTCGGCTTGGTTCTCTCTTTCCCTTTCATCGAGGTAGGTTTGGCTGAAATAAAGGGATGGTAGAGAGATTTATCTTCAACGCTGGAGAGAGAGAGGGATACGAAGCAGCCTCTGGGCTCTCTTTGTTTTTCAGTCTCGCGAACGATTTGTTCGGTTGTTTAAGCGGATTCCTCGGCGTCGTTTCAGGGGAGATCGATGAATTGCTTTTCGTCTACCATGTTTTTAGAGCAATGCTTGCGTTATTTAGAATAACGAATTTCAGAAATTTCAAAAGATATAAACAGAGTGGACAGTGCGCAGCTGCCTCGGATTTCGTTGAATTCGAGCTATTGCATGATCGCGATTATTTTCGAACCGTCCGAATTGGGTCGTTCCACTGTGCGCATGTCGAAAAACGTTGACCTGTACTACTTAAAATATATATATACTAAAAATATATATATCGAGCGTGCTACAATTAGATTCGCACAGCGATAAGGGATAATGCATTGCGGATGACCGAAAAAAAAAAAATTACCTTCGATTCGTATATAATATCCCAAGGACACAAAGCTTAAACGAAGAGATTTGTTTCTCCGCCGTATATGAGATAAGAAAAGTTAAAAAAAAATGCCGAAACCCACAGCAGTCCAAAGTCGAGATTTCGCCAGTGGCAGAGTACAAAGCAGCTAAGAATAGCAGCTAAGAACGGGAGAGAGAGAGAGCTTGGAAAGGAAGTGACGCAAGAAGGGAAGGAGGAAGAGGCCGAGAGCAACGTCCGGCCGCGGGAATGTGGCTCTCTTTCACCGCGGGAGAATGCACTCTCTCGATAAGGCGCTGCTACTGCTGCTGCTGTCCGTCGCGTCGCTTTACCCCTTTCTTCTTCTTCTTCTTCTTCTTCGAAGCTCTATTGATTGGTCTGCGGCACATTCTGTATTGGATTCCCTCGCTGTAATCTCCATCGCCGCGTGTAATTCTCCGCGTCTTCTCCTTGGTGGCACTGTCCGCATATATCGACTATTTTCGCCTGTATAATACGTCCGTGCGGCTATATATACTCGTGCTAGATCTGGATGTCCGTTGGTTGTGGCGCACAGCGGTTGTTGGCTGCCAGTTTCGTGCGGCTGACTCTGTGTATATACACACTATGTTCTCTCTCTCTCTCTGCATGTCATTATCATGTGTTACACGGTCGCTCGATTCTAGCAGCCGAACCGGTGGCTGATGAAGCTGAATTCATTGGCCGTTATGAGGCCTCTTTTATGGTTAATTAGTACCCGTCATCCAACCGCTTCGTGGTTTTGTCCCATTAGATACGGCTAAATTCACTCTGCCTTTGAAAAATTCGCGATTTTGACTGAGCCTGCGCTGGAAATTCAATCAGAACATGTCCACTACGTGCCTAATTATCGATGCCCATACTGATCTAATTTAGCGCATCATCGGCGTCCGGAACAGTACTGTTTGATTAACTCTGTGCACGATTGTTTATCAAAACGCAAACGGACAACAAATGGAATCGTCGGTACAGAAAAAAAAAAAAAAATAGACGCGCGGATAAACCGGGTAGAAAGCTCTCGAGGCAAAAATAAAATCCCACACGGCGTAAATAAATGCATAAATATCTCCGTCGCGAGAGAGAGAGAGAGAGAGAGAGAGGCAGTTCAACAAAAGCCTCGCCCGCATCTCTGTTCTCTCTCGCAAACGCACGTATATACATACACGTCTTCTCTTTTTATCGCTGGCTCTTCCTTTCACTGTTTTTTTTTTCAGTGCGACGGTCTTTTTCACGCCGTTATCGCGTCGTTGCGTCCGCGCAAGAGCCGTATATATACGTATATGATTTTTTTTTTACTCTGAAAAGAAACGCGCGACAAAGCCTCGAGTTTGTCGAGCCGAAAGTATACGCGGCTGTTCACCCGCTTTGTGCGGCTTGTTTCGATCTTTTGTGCGCGAGCAAAAGCTTCGACGTCTGGGTCGCTTACCCCGCGATTGTTCAGACTGCGCAGCTCTGTATTTTAATTGCGCGTTTGCGCCTCTGAAGAGCCGGTCTTTAAATTTTTCATACACTGCGCGTGTGTGTATGTATAGAGAAAACTATTTGTTCACGCGTGAAAAAAAAAAAAAAACAATCTCGTTGCGCGAATATAAAAGCTCGCGTTATATCGATCGGCGTATATCCGCGACAGAGCGTCGGTATGTGCGAGCGCGCGCGCGTCAACGATTCATTCGAAAGCCGCGGGGGGTGCCATGTTAGCGCGACTCGTCGGCTCGTGGCTTACATTAGATTCGCACTGCTGGCACGTCGATGTTACAGTAGCATTGAGTAGAGTATAGGGAGAGATTTGAAAGTTTGCCGGTGGTGCGACCCCCGATGCGCTCTTCGTCCCCTTACTATAGCGCGCGTAATTTTTCCCGACTCGCTTCTGTGTGTTGTCTGGCGCTCTTTTTGCCAATATAGTCTGCGGTGCTATCGCGTTCCGGAATAGTCACGCGGATATATTGTATTCGCGATGAGTCATTATACTATGGTATATAGGATTTTATTCGAGGTTGCGGTGAGCTTGATTAGAGCTTTCGTGGTGATTGACGTTTGTTTTATCGCCTGTGTATACTTATTTTAATAGCTTGTAAAACTATAGGACCTAATATTGGGAGTTAAATGAATTCGTTAGTGCATATATGAAAATAATTCATTTTAAAGCGAGGTGACTTTTTATTGTTCGCTTTACATAAACCGATAAAGTTCGATCGTTCGATAAAATGCAAACAGTTTCCGTAAATCCATACAGCTTTCCAGACGACTAGCGCCAATTTTCACGAGCAAACACAGCGTGTTCATAAACAACGATGAGCAATAACGCCGCGGAATAATCCAAAATACAAACGCACATTACACAGCGTAACGCATATTACTGCTATACGACTTAACAACACGATTAAGTAGTAAAGCCTGGAACTAGTCCGGCGAGATATCCGCAGCGATAAATTAATATCAATTAAAATCGTATGGCTTATTTGGCTGCTGCTTCTTACATACTCTCCATCTATACTCAGTCGTAAATCACGCGTCGCATTATCTTCTGTTTCACTAATAATACTCCCACGCAGCATCAGGAGAACGTGAGTGGACTCGAAAATTCCCTGAATTATCGAAATTCGCCGTGCGCACAGCGTTAAATCGAGCAAGAAGTTTCTCAAAATCCATTGCGCTGAATCTTACTCGTATCGTACACACATATACACACAGCTAGCGACGACATAAATTTCGAAAATTCAACGACGAAGACAGCCGACGGCGTATTATAATCTCGCCGAAATCCAACTGCAGCAGCAGCAGCATCAAGAAGGCGCCAGTCGGGAAAGAGAGCAATATAGTACTAGCACGCGATGAGGGAGAGAGAAAGCGAGAGAGAATGACGTAAGCAGGAGGGAGTTAACGGAGAGAGCCGAAAAAGCCCGAGGACAGCCGAGTGACGCTTAGGGTAGAAGCTCGCGCAGCCGGCGGCATCCAGTCCGCGACCCGACGTGCAGGGGCTTGCGCACAGGCCTCGACGAGCCTCTGCGATTTTTTTTTCTCTGCACGCATTTATATATTTATGCGAATATCTCGTTAAACAAAAAAAAAAAAAAAACAATCGAGGAAAACACGCGTTTTGAGTGAGTCCATTCTCTTTCCCTCCCGTGACCCTCAGTGCGCCGCGGATGTTTCTCGAAGTCAAGCACTGCTGCAGAGAGCGCGTGTGAGGGAAGCGTATAACTACGTCACTGCGGGCCTGCACCGCTTCGTAGGATTCAAGATTATCGAGCGAGAGGGAAAGGATTGTTGTCGCGGAGGTGCCGCTTTCTATAATATCCTCGCGAGGTTCGATGAACAATAATCCAGGTGGTTTGGTGGTGGAGGTCGAGCTGGTGGCTCGTTGTCTACCTGTACCATCACCGCATCTGAAAACCACCGGCAGCTGACTGTGAGTTTCTTTCTGTCCAGCAATTCTCATGTATACGCGCTTATATGCTGCAGCTATATGCTCTCTTTTTACTTTATCTCAACGCGCCCGGATGATACACGCGACACTTCTTTCTCTTCTTCAGATATACAGCCGTGATCGAACGTCGACTTTGCACACATGCGGCAACGTTATCTAACCGTTCTACTTTCTTTTTTTCGGAGGTCCCTCTATTGGAAATCCATCCGTGACACCTTGTGAGAAGTCAAGCGATGAACGGCATTTCACGAGACACGCGCACTCAGAAATGCATAAACAAGCTTGCAACTCGGTTCGTCCGGCCATTAAAAAAGCTCTCAACTCGTGAATTACACTCTGACGGCACTATAGGTTTCTCTCTCGCCAGTCTCTGTGTATAATATGCATGCATGCGAGGAAGCATATTAAAAAAAAAAGCACATCTAGCTTCGTGCTTGCAGCTCGCGTGCAGGCTCTCTCTCTCTCTCTCTCTCTCTCTCTCTCTCTCTCTCTACAGGAAAAATTGAGGTTAGGTGCAGCTTGGCTCTACTACGCTGCTGCAGGCGATTCTCGAAATCCCGTAATTGCCCAAGCTGAACGTCCGCGGTGGTAGCGTAGCAGGAAGAAGGTGAGCGAAAGCGCTATAAACGAGATCGTTAAGGCCAGTAGCGAGAAACGCAGATCGATAAAAGCGAGCGCCGAGTAAGAGTGTATAGATACCGCTGGGGCTGTATAGTATACGAGCACGCTCGAGGCGGTGTGAGAGCTTGCGCGAGCGTGCATGTATAGGTGGGAGCAGACGTGCGAGCTTGCATAGACGCGCCGCACAGCTGCGAGTGCGAAAGCTCCGATCGATTCGTTCCGATAAAGAGAGATAGAGGGATACACCGTTGTTCTCTGCCGGGCCATTTTCGTACGTATGTATTCTCCTACAAGTCGCAGTGGCTCTCTGTGTGTGTATATAGATGGTTTATGAGCCGCCCACTCCGTTAGTCACGGGTTTGAATGTTTCAACGCTATAGCCGCGAGACGTGTCGCCGTATACTGCTTTATGGCTCGGCTGGAGATTATTTAAACGGCGGCGCGCCATAACGGCTCTTGGGAATTTTTGAACCGTCTATAGCGTTCGAGTTGTTTATGACTAGACGCCATATATACACGCGAGCGATCGATATCTTTATCGTTAATCCTTGAAAGAAGCGCGATAGATTCGTAAACAGGTGGGATTAATAATTTTCCGTAGTTACGCTTCAAGTTTGGTCAAGCATTATGTGTGAATTTTTTAATCACTGCATTTTTTTTTTGTTCGAAAAAACCGATAGAACTGCAATTATCTTATAAGCTCCGGATTCGAATTAATGAAAATCCACTGGAAATATCAAGCGAAACAGTACGCGATGCAGCAACTAATGGAATATTCAAAGAGCAAGAGGAAGCTCTCGCTCTCTCACGGATAGTTTCGGGACACACACACACATATATACACACGCGCCACACTCCGAAGGTAATTTCATTTCTTGGAGCGTTACTAAACTTGGCGCCCACTTCGCGCTTCCGATCCTTTCTCGCGTATATACAAGCCGGCTCGAGAAGTCTCTTCGCGTAGCGCACACAAGGATATTGCGCTCGCAGTTATCCTACCGGTATCTACAGACTACTTGTGGGAGATAAGTGCAGCGGCTCCGCGAAAACTCGACTGGCGGTTCTTCTCGAGAGTTATATATATAAGCATCTCTTGGAACGACGACAGGGTGAGAGGCACTTTTTGGTGACTTGTTTCGCAGGAACGGTATACGTCGAGGAATCTTGTGAGTCATCGTGTGTGGTCTTTTTTTTATTATTATAGGTATACATTTGAAACAGTTTTTTTCGATTCGATGTGAGTCACGCGAAACTACGAAGAGCTGCAGTATGAAAAATCACCTGCTGTCCTTCCCAAAACGACAGAAATACTTTCCGAGAGAAAAGTAAGCAGAGGGAAGAGAGTTTTTCGGGACGTAATTTCGGCGGAAAGAGACGAGGCGAGTCTATTTTTCAGGACGAGCAGTCGCTGAGAGCGCAACGGTAATACCGCTTGACACGTGCCGCGTTACGTGGAACGTTGAGAAATTACGGGAGCTTTTAGGTTGTATGTCCCTGGGTCACATGTATGCAGGTCGATCGCCATAAATCCTCGAAATGGAATCCTCTCCCCCTCTCTCGTCGTCGTCTCTCTCTCTCTCTCTCTCTCTCTCTCTCTCTCTCTCTCTCTGTGCACTTGTATGAAACCAAAAGTGCGATTTGTTATACGTACACTCGAAATTCTCTCTCTCTCTCTTTGGTATTCTTTTTCGATATTTTTTAATGCGTTTTCCGATATTACGAAGTCTCCAACGCTGTATCATCCTTTTTGCATCGGCTCTCTCTATATGTATAACGTCTATATTCGGAGCTCGGTCGAAGTACTTACAACGGCGGCGCGCTTCCGTTGAGGCGAACGTCGGATCCGGAAATCGAACTGCTCGATAAGTTTCCTTGTCAGTGCAGGAGAATAAGAAAACACTGTTGGCTCGAGAACGAAGAGATGGAATTTCGCGGGGAAAATGAGAGAGCGAGAAGCAAGTTAAAAACTGCTCTTGTATATATATATATATCGGAGGATTTATATGTAGATTCTTGAAGCGAAGATAAGCCCTCGCGCAAAATACCGAAACCCATACTCGACTACGTATATATATATTAAAGTTATTTTATAGAGCGGAACATGGATAGGTTTAAACTTTTTCAAGAGTCGGTAAAACATGTGCGCATCGCGTACGTTTCTTCTTTTTTTTTTCCAGCAACGACGAAAAAAAAGCACGTTCAGTCTTGAGCCTTTCAAAAATACCGGTATACGCGATCCTTTCGAAATCCCCCAATATAGCGCGAGCAGAAGGCGCGCTTATGCAAAGCAGCGCGAGAGATGAGAAAAAAAAACACGAGGAGCTGCTGGTAACACATGTTTGACGAATAAAATCAGAGAAAGAAGACTATACCGACGCGCTATCTCTCCCTCGTTCGCCTTTTTTTTTCGCCAGAGCTACACACAAGCACGAAAATAAGCAGAGAAAAAAGCTTCGGAGGAACACGAGAACGAAAGGAAAATCCGCGGTAGAGGCTTCGCTACACGCAGAGGCTCGTTCGCAGATAATCGCATTTTATCGCGTAAGTTAGATGAAAATCTCATCGCGAGAGAAAGGGCAGATTGCGTAGGTATATATAGTATATATGCGGCTCGAGTGTGAGAAGCAAAGTGGGCGAAAAGAGGAGGACAGGTATGGAAAGAATGCGCGAGCTTTATGAGCCTCGTAAAATCTGGCGAGTTCATTTGAAACGCATGACTATATATACACACACACACACACACACACTTTTTCATTTTATTGGCCAACTTTATATTCTCTGCTTTTCGGCGGGCACAGCTACGTTATATGCGCAAAAAAAGAGCAGGGCGTACTTTTATTCTGACAATTACATCGAGATTAAAAATCCTTCTTCATTTCTCGGCCGACCTTGGCTCGCGCGAAGTTCTCTCTTTTTCGAGCCCTCGAATTGGACGACGTTAACGTAGAAGTGAGAGGATACAAAAATTATGCTCGGTTGGGTAAATACAACGCGTGCTTTTGAACTTTCGAATCTATTATTAGATATTAGAGCGTTATGTTTTCCAGCGAAATGACAAAAGGTAATTGGATGGCATCCTTCGAAAAAATTTAGCCGTTTTCGCGTTGAAATACAAAAACGCTTTCATTAGAGCTGAGGATGTTTATGCAAACGATATTAGAGCTAGAGAACTTTGTATGATAATGTAAAACTAAAAAATTATGCAAATTTTTCCAATAATTCAGTCCGGGTGAACAAGAAGCTATAGTATAGCTCGACGCGCTGCGTATTCTCCTCTTTTATACACGAAATCAACACAATAAAAGCTCAGATATTTAGCATACACAGAAGAGGCAAACATCGATAAAGCCGGCTCCGGAAATAGAGAATTTATAATTCATCGCAATACCCTCCAGCCCGCATCCGATCGAGTACATATACCTATATACGTGTGTAAGAAGTGTTGTTGCGCAATAAGTTGCAACAGACAAAAAAAAAAAAGAGAAGCTCTCCTATAATTACAGCCATATCTCATCTCGCTCTCAATATAGTGATCAAGGCCTCGGTGAAAACGATCGCCTTAATTTCGCGAAAGAATGAAACGTATAGGCGGAAAAAGGCAGAAAAAATGCGGAAAACCGACACGAGATTGTACAAGATGTATAGAGGTGGTGGAAGGGAGTGAGAATACGGGGAACAAAACGAGTAGAGAGAGCAGGTTAGGGGTTGCCGCTGCCACGCGCACACGCTATATGGGGAAAGAGTGCGCGCGTGTGTACAGTATAGAAGAGTAGAGCGAGCTGAGAGTTAGGTGGGTAGTGCTGCTGGTGTGTATTGATCAGAATCCCTCCCTCTCGCGCCTTTCTTCTATACACGTACAATGCAGTATACTTGTGTATAGCCGCGAGACGCGACTTTCTTTTTCGTTTCGGCTCTTCTATGCAGTGTGTATACTCTCTCGCGTCTCGGGTATTCGCTATACGTGCATAGCGCTACGGTATATTGCTTCTGCTGTAGTTCCAAAAACGCGGCGCCTTGTGCGGAATATGAGAGCACTAGCATTGGATAATATGTGCATTAGAGAAAATGAATTTCTATCTGGAACCTTATTACTATCTTAAAATAGTATACTGTCATTTATTACACCCCTTCGTTATGCGCGCCACTTGGCCGCTAGGTGGCGACACTATATTGCACATTATATTATGCTGCATGTCATTGCACATGCGAATACACCGTATTATTACTCGCGATGGTCGTCTTTTCTTGTTCAATCATTTCGCATAATTTGATTCCAATTTACTCGTTTCCATCGCTCCCTATACCGTAGTAGCGAACACGAAATTGTATTTTCCACATTCGCACTACAAAAATCTCGCATCTGACCTTGGTGGTAAAGTAAATAAAATTGGTTTTATACCTGTACAGGCACAACACAACCTTAATCGCACCGTATTGAGATGGAAATTTCGAAAATACGAGATAACCCACTAATTATCGCTGCGCTATCCAAACATTGATCTTCCCTTCGCTCAGCAGCAGTAGCAGTAGAGTAGCGCAGATAATGAAAATTATTCAAAGACGAGGTCAATGGAACTAGAGCTCGTGTTTGCGCGAGATCGCGTCGTTAAGTCGCAAGCGAGGATTTTGTCGGTAATTGAGTTTGGGGGTGTAGTGCCGAAGACCTGCTCCGCGCGACGCAGTCGGCAGATAAAGCTTCGATAAGGCGTGATTTATTCATAAGACTGGCCGCGGTGGTGTGGAAAAGCTCGAGTTTCTCCTTTCTTTCTTTCTCTCTTTCTTTTCCTTTCTCTCGTCGCTGCGTATACTCTTGACTTTTATTGCGCTTGTCTCGACTCGTTTTTGTCTGTTGGCGGTGGTCGCCGTTGAGGCTATACAGTTGAGTTATTGAGGGAAGACGAGTTTTTATTCGCCTGTGTTGATTTTGATAACCGGATAGATTTTATGTCGAACATTATTGTAAGTATAGTTTGATGAATTTTCGTAAATAAAATTCACATTTTGGCGCTAATTTATACTCGATAATCGCATGGAAGTCCAAATCCTATGAGATGATTTACTGTACATAACGTATATATCTAGGCCGTTAGAGCGATTAATCAAAACAAAAAGCAGTTTTGAACTGGTCCTTATTTCGTCATCGCCTAAAGTTTCCGTGTCTGTGAACGGTAGAGATAGGTGGCGGAGTGTCGCCAATGCTTGTTGAGTCTCCTGCTTTGGCCGCTCATGCTATAACTGCTTAGATTTGATTTGTATTTTATCAGTATTGACAAATATTAATGACCCGGCGGAATATCATATAATTTTCCAGATGTCAGGATTTGTCGAATTTTTTTTTTTTTACAAATGACTAATAATACAATACAGTCGCAATTCTCGATTGTGCCTCTGACATAAAGAATTAGTAGAACTGAGATCATGAAGATATCTGAAACTGACAAAAAATCTCGTCATCTCTTTATACAAATTCGCTAAAATCCTATAAAACAACTTTCGTGAAGATAAAAATAACGTTTAGCCTTGAACGAAGTTTCACCTATATACCCCATATAATACCAATAATCTCCGCGCCAGTTCACAGACTATATATATATACCACGAGTCGTATTCGTTCTCACCTCGAAAACGCAGAGAGAGAGAGAGAAAGAGAGAGAGAGAGAGAGAGAGAGAGAGAGAGAGAGAGAGAGAGGAGAGCTGCGCAGAGTAGAATTCGTCGAGTGGAATTAGGTGCAGCAGCAGCAGCAGCAGCAGCAAGATCGGCCGCAATTAAAAGCCCGCTTAGGAGCGAGGGAAGCTGCTCTTGCGGCAAGAACGATCGAGCTGATTTCCCATTGAGTAAAAAGTTTTATCTCGTCGAAGGGTGGATCTATAGCTGCTCTTGTATACCTATAGCGTGATTAATGCGAAATCGGATGGAGCCAACTATCATGCGCTTTTTGAAAGTAATTCATGTCAATTAAAATTATATTCGAAAAAGGGGTATATATTTCGAACGAAACACGCTCGCTATCCATTTACAGCGTGAATTTAACTCTCAAATCGAAAAACGAATATTCATCTCGTTGAAGTATAGGAAAAAAGTCGATTTATGCGCGGTACGCGTATCGCGAATGTGTTGGTACGACAATTTATGCTCATGCGCTCGCATATATTAATACAACGTATTATATCAGTATATGCGACAGGTATTGATGTATGAGCATTAAATATACATTAGAGGGTGAATACGTAATTTTTTCTACAAATTTTTCGAGTAAGTACGCTCAGGAAAAGATTTAGAACCGTACGTATGGCTTTCTTGAAATTTTCGAACTTGAATACTTAAACCTGTGCAATGCCATCAAACACTCGATCTATACTCAGAGGGTAAAAAAAAGCTTCCTTTACTTGCACTCGACAGCGAATCCCATTAAAGTGCGCATAGCTCTTTGATCGTTCAATTTGATAAAGCCGTGAGTTGTGAACGAGGCCCAAAGGAATTATTCCGTAATTTATATTGCCGTTGTCGGTGCGTCAAGTACAGCCTCAACCAATCAAAGAACTGCGCTGCAGGGGAAAAAGGTATCGCGTGACAGCGCCGGTATAAATGTCGAACGATACGATATATATATAACTTCTCGAGGTCGACAAGTCAGGGGAGCGATTTCGAATGAAAACGATTAATCTCGCGATGAAAAAAAAAAAGAATCAACGTTTACAGATGTTGCACAGAATAACATCTACTCTGCAACGAGAAACGATTCACCCTCACGACAATCACGCGTATAGAACAACAGCGAATTACAGCGTGAAAGAGCACACGGCTCGCTCGTAAAAGCACATCGGCTTAATCGCCGTTATATGTATACACAGCTCCGTATAGCCGACGCGCACTTATTAAGTTTACATTGACGCTCGTCTACACACACCCACGTAGTAAACACAGATATAGGCAGAAAGGGCCGGAGTAAGTTGATGTTTCCCGAGAGTGAGATCGCTAATCGCCATAAACGTAAATTCGCGGCGCACAGCGTATTTATCTCGTTAGCAGTCCCAGCAGACGTCTCGATACATTATGTACACTGTCCTCCCAAGCGCGTGCTGTCTCTCCCTTTTGAAATAATCAAGCTGAGCCCTAATGTTCCTACGACACTCCCGAGATGCGTTTCGCTGAGCTTTTGACATCAGCTGTATAATATAGTATATGTACGGAAACGGTTATAATATCTATAGATGAGGAAGGATCGAGCGCGTGGTGGAGGTGGACGATGAAGGTCGAGAGTAAGATTGATGGATCGGTTTATTATGCCGCGGAAGAGAAGAATGTGTGGAGAGCGTCGATTTTTGCGACATCGAGGCTGATTGATGGCTGGGGAATAAAAGTTTTTATGCGATTAGCCGTGATTGTACAATGATTTTCAATATTGTGGAAAGAATTTTTATATACTTCCCTGATGCTCGTAGAGCTTGCAAGCAGCCGCAATTACAAAAGGGGTTAACGGGCTTTTATGATAAGCGAAAACAGAAGAGATAGAGAGAGAGCCAGAATAAGCGCATTAAACTGAGAGGCCGCCTAACGTATAGCGGGATGGAAGATAGTTAATCCTTTAATTACATCGATGCGCGCCTATACTATAGCAAGCCCAGCGCACGGCAACTTCGTCTCAACACGGTCTGATGGCTTGACATGCTCCGATCGTTAATTAAAACAGCTCCTTCTCTCACAGCTTCCGACATCGTGCCTTCAATCCTGCAAGCTCTCAAACAACAGGGTAGCTCATTTCGCTGAAAAGACAACGAGAGAATTACAGCTCTCGATTCGCGCGCGATTGACCCACTTGCAAGCTCGAATCCTTTTTTCTTACTCTCATGAGAAAGAGAGAGAGAGAGAGAGCGGATTGATGCGGGAACGTTTGCCGTGAGGATTTACGTTGTTATTCCGAATCGTAAAGATCTCTTCTACCGTAGTCTCGAGCGCGTTTAATCCCGTATACACATACGTTCAGGGCAAACGGCCGTAAAAGTTTCGCTGGGTTATTTTTAGCGAGAGAAGTGCATTTACCGTGTACATACGTGTGTGTGTGTATATATATATATATATATATATATATATATATATATATAATGCTTATCCGGCGCGCGCGCGCACGTGCGTTATAACAGTAAAGGTTGCGCAAGCGAGCGAGCAAGCATTGTTCGACAAAGGTCTTAAATCGCGGAAAGCTTATTCTGCAAAGAGAGAGAGAGAGAGAGAGAGAGAGGGAGAGAGAGCGAAATGTTCGAGCGCCGATAAAATCTTTAATCTGCCGGGTGTATTCAAGGCCCCATTTCTCTCTCCGCGTATACGTGCGTAGGTGCGCAATGTCTGAATCAGGGAGCTTTCGAGAGAAAGAGGGAAAAAAAAAAATGTCTTGGATCGTTATGGGTCGTATAAAATCGGTTGTCGCTCTATAAGAGCCTGGCTCTGTGTGCGATGTAGCTGAGAGAAACTCGTTTTCTTTTTAATCACGAGTTATCAAACTTTTCGCGAATCTGGGTTATACACGAGAGAGTCGTATACGTGGCGGAAGAGAAGATTCGCGAAGCGTGCGGCCTTCGTCTTCGATTATTCGACTGCGTCATTCGAGAGCTTTCTGCTTGATGAAAAAGCTTGCTTACAATGATTTTCTTTACATTATATTCTTATTTTTTTCTTCAAATACATGTCACATGTGCACGTTAAATCGTCCGAGCTTTACTAACCGCTTGAAAAAGCTCGAGTCGAATAGCACTCGAAAAGCGAAGAAAAATATTGAATTCGAGGGTGTACATAAGGTGAAAGCTTCAAGGCTGATAGATGGATAGAGAGAGAGAGAGAGAGAGAGCAAACACACACACACACACACACACACACATATACATACAATGCTTTGAAGAATTCCGCTCTGAAGCAGCTTTTTCTAATGGCGAGTGCGCACGGCTTATATATATATATCCAGGTATGGCAGTGGCGAGGGTGGGAGCTTCGCCGAGTCAAGCTTGATCGACGACAGCCTCAATGGGAATCCCCGGACGGCCGAGGCTCTAGCTACTAGATCAGAGGAGCGGCCAACCTCGAGCCAGGCTTGCAGTATCTCAGCCAGTAGCGTCGATGACGACGCCATTGTCGGAAAGTACGTTATTCTCACGGACACACGGCTCAAGCTCCTTGTGTGCGCGACGATAATTCTGTAATACTCGCTCTGCACTCTCTCGTATCAAACTGTTTGTGCTGTGTGTATTTCTCAAGGAAAGTCAGCGCTATTGTTGTTGTTTGTGATATTACCTTTGTGTGGAGGGTAGCTTGAGTTGGTCATCGTTCGTTGAAAGAGCTTTTCTCGGTTATCAAGAATATTTTGTTCTGAAAGTGAGTATCGATTCAGTTACGAACGATGCACAGCTCGAGCTGAAAAAGAAAAATCGAGGCTATATCGATGCGCAGTATTTCGTATGCTTTTGTGCCACAATTATAAACCATCCAAGCTTATGTATACATTTCCTTATGTATTCGTTGCAATCCAAAGATTCCACTGTATCGAAGCACCTGTAAAATCGGTTATCCCGTGCACAACGCTGTGTATTGCTGAAATATTTGTAGACCTTTATTGTTATCCGCTTTATATTACCAAAGATTACGTATGATGTAAATGTTGAAAATTTGCCGATATTCGCCGGTGTGTGAACAAAGACACGCAAAATATGGATATTGTAGGTATGCGCTCACACTGCACTGCAGGTATCCTACTGAATATACGATGAATATGAAAGCTTGAACTCCGAAAGCGAATATTTCGTCGGTATCGTTGTATAAATGTAATCGACTGGCTATCGAGTACTGCTCGATAAATGGTTAATCGAGTTTGAACCTGTATCTGGATAGAGTGTAAATGTATAAGCAAGCCTTTTCCTTCCGATACACCGCTCAGTGTATGTATGCTTTAACGCTTGAATAAATATTGACTTGGTCTATTCGATAAGATTCAATACTAATTTTGACTATTATAACAACCGCACGCAATGACGTGACTATACGACAACCGCAACTGTTAAATCACACGTTGCGCACTTATGAAAGAGCGTCTTTTTCAAACGAAATTCAATTCAAGCTCGAAACTTCAAAGCTAAAATGGGACATACATAAGTTCCACTAAAAGCCGACAAGGACCAACTGAACGTACACAACTACAAACACACTTAGACCATCCAGCCTGAAGTAGCTTCTTCCCCTCTCTCTCTCTCTCTCTCTCTCTCTCTCTCTCTCTCTCAGCTTCGCACCACTGCAAGCTCGCAAGCTCTACCTTTTCCATTTTTCACACCGCGCGCGGCGATTCTCTTTTCGTACTCACGCGTACACCGCAAGCCATGCCTATATATGTACGTAGACTCAGCTCAAGTCCTTAATTAGAAGCCTTTCATCACGGCGCCACGACGTTTAGCTCGGCCGCTTTGAATCGCGCAAGTCGCTGAATTTTCGGGCGCGCGCTGCAACTGATTACCCTCCTGCGGCTGGACTCAGCTGTGGAATATCTTAATAACGGCGCCTGGCAGCGCATCTATCCCCTGCGTGACTTATATTACTCTGAGAGACTCAGAGAGAGAGAGAGAGAGAGAGAGAGAGAGTTTCGGGCGGTATACGGAAGTTTTGCAACGTCGCCGCATATATACTGCGTATAGAATCTCGATGTATACCACGCGGCAATTTGATTCGGAATCCTGTGTCGAGTATATCGGATATTCGAAACTTCATTCGATTTCGAACAAATACTTCCCGTGCGTCTGCTGTTTTAAAGTCGCAAGCTGCATTTGATTTAATCAAGAGAAACGGCTATTACTATGCAGTATATTATGATGTTATTAAGTATGAAAAATAGGTGCAATATTATAACGGTGTGCACTTCTGTTTCGTCTGTGCAGCTACTGCGAGAAACCAGAAAACGTGACGACAGACATGGGCGGTGTGCCACACGTAGACGGTGTAAACAACGATCTGTACGCGAACGTACCGGTCAAACGGCGTCAGCACAAGGACAAGCAGCAGCAGCAGCAGCAGCAGCAGCAGCTGCAGAACAACATCGAGAATCCGGACAAAAACGACGAGAACTCTGTCGACTCTGAGGACAAGGATGAGAATCTACCGCCCGGCTGGGAAAAGCACGAGGGTGAGATTTTTATTTTATTTTAACACACAACACTTTAATTTATTTTTCCAAATCAAGTAGAAATTCTCGCTGAACCCTTTATCAAATTTTCAGACAAAGATGGCCCGTACTACTGGCACATCAAGAGCGGCACGATTCAACGCGAGCCACCGGAGGCTCGTATTTCTAAGCTTGAGTCTCGCAAGAGCTTCGTCAAGGATAACGATAGCGTGAGTATTGTATATTGTATATTGTATATACGATTCAGAAAGGAAGATACTTTGCATTTCAAAAGAAATCCGAAATTATGAATTCACTTACGAAACTTTCCACAGATAAACAATTTCAACTCGCTTGGTGGCCTAGTGAATACAGTGACGCGCAGCAACACCAGTTCTGCTTTAGACCAGGATCTCGAGAACAAGAGGAGGGAGGAGCTTGCGCTGAAGTGAGTACTTCGTTACAGATATTACCTTTGAATCTTGTATTTTCCCTTGAGGCGCCTCCAGTATACCTCCTACTGCATAAGTGAATTCTCAAAGTAATGTGCTTGAAATTTGCCTTTGCCAAACGCAAATCGTTATACCTTAAGCTTTTGTCGGATTTCAGGCGAAGAAGTTATCCGGCGAGAGCTGACTCCGAGGATAGAAACAAACCGATCAGGTTCGCGGTTCGATCGCTGGGCTGGACGGAAATCGCCGAGGAGGATCTTACGCCCGAAAGAAGCAGCAAGGCTGTGAACAAGTGCATCGTCGACCTGTCGCTCGGCAGGAACGACCTGCTTGACGTCGTTGGACGCTGGGGCGATGTGAGTCTTGCTTCTTTATCGCGCGATTAATTTTACATGGAGAGATCGTAAGCATCGATCGTGATTACAGGGCAAGGACCTGTTTATGGATTTGGACGAAGGCGCTTTGAAGCTTATCGATCCAGAGAACCTCACAGTGCTCAACACTCAGCCGATACATACTCTGCGAGTCTGGGGAGTTGGTCGAGATCACGGACGGTAATTGACCAAACTTGCTTAATGCGGATGCACGAAATGTCTTGCGCTCGCCTGCAGATTATTCGCATGTAGACTGATGTGTATATGCGACGGAATCTGCGAGAAACAAGTACTGTTCATTAGCCCTGGGGTTGTGAAAATCATTACATTAGAATTGAACATGATAAGAAGTGAAGTAAAGAAAAAGAGTTTTAATGTGAGCTGAGTTTTATTAGAATCGAACGCTTATGTTTAACATTTGACTTAATTCTAATAATTTTCAAGACAACAATCTCCGTCAAACGAGCTTATTAACATTCAGATAATATAACGTAAGCGTAGATTTAGAAGAACATACTTTTCATACAGTAAAGCCTCGCATGAAGCATCTCGCTGAATGTATATTATACCACGTTGAAATCACTAACCCCTCATTATTCTTTCCAAATCGTGCTGCTCCTTCACCACCCGCTACGAATCTTCATCGCGCAGAGAGAGGTAATTGTCGTATAAAACATTATAGAGCCGAAAATCGGCATTATACTGTCTCCAGCGTCGACTTTAATTTGTACAACATAATTAATCTTACAAATATCCACAGAGATTTCGCATACGTGGCGAGGGACCGTAGCACGCGGAAGCACATGTGCCACGTATTCCGCTGCGACATACCTGCCCGTACAATCGCCAATACGCTACGCGACATCTGTAAGAAGATAATGATCGAGCGATCGCTTCACCAGAATCTCGCCAAGCCCGTCGACATCAACGGCCGAACGAGCTTGGCAGCCAGACCTACTAATCTACCCACCGAGCACAGACGCTTTCACAGGAACGGCCAGGCTCTCGTCAGTCAGTATCCTGTCCTACTATTATATTCACTTTGTAATTTTGGTTTCTGATCACACGCGTCTTATTCATTACCTCAGCGCAATCCTTCCCGACGCCAATGGAGGAGCCGAAGAAGGTACTGCGCGCCCAGTACCTCGGATCGATGCAAGTCACCCAGGCAACGGGCATGGAAATTCTCAACGACGCTATTGACCAGCTCGTCGGTAACACACCCATCAATCAGTGGCGGAACGTCAACGTCGCCATCGCGCCCAGCATGATCTCCATACTCACGCCAAACGTAATTGTTCTAAAGCGTACAAACGTACTGCGAAGATGAGCTAAGCGTGCACATATATGCATTATTCAAATTTCCGTGTTTCAGGATGACAAGCTCATAGCCGAGTGTCGAGTGCGCTACTTGTCGTTCCTCGGCATCGGACAGAACGTCAAGCAGTGCGCCTTCATTATGCACACAGCACAGGATCTCTTCATAGCGCACGTCTTCAACTGCGAGCCCAGCAGCGGTGCTCTCTGCAAAACAATCGAGGCTGCCTGCAAGGTGCGTTATCGCAATATTGCATAATTATGTAGCTAGAATCTTTTCGCTAACGCTGCTGTAACCATATCTCATTGCAGCTGAGGTATCAAAAGTGTCTGGACGCTCACCCGCCAGGCTTCAGAAACGCGAGCAGCGTAAATACACCCAGTGGCCGGGGACTCGGCGCTACCCTCAAGTCTTTCGTCGGCTCGCTCACCGGTCGGAAAAACAAACAGAATGAATCCTGAGACGAGGCTCTCTCGCTGCAGGTGTGTAGTAAGACCAAATTACGTCATGGATGTGCGAATGCTAAGTGTAAGAAGCCGAGCATCGTAGGACGTTACATCGCAGCCGCCGCTCGGCCATGATGCTGACGAGATGGCCGGCTCGAGGCGATATTGTGCTAGGTTAGACACATAAGTAACATGGTTTTAAAAAAAAAAAAAAAAAAAAAAAAAAAAAAACAACTGTAACACGGCCTCTGTGAGGTTTGCACTTTAACGCAACGTCAGCGAGCCGGTAACCAATTGTGTGTTCGACTTTGTTTACTGATTTTTGTTTTTATTCGATGTTGTAATACTTTAAAGGGAAATTTACTTGTCTCGTCGTGAGTTGTTGTAATTGTTCGTCGAATGCTTGCAGTATCGTTAATTTCTTTTCTTGATTTTCAACGTATAAAGTTATTACGATGATCACAATCTCTTTAAATGCATGACTATACATTGTTTGTTCATTAAAATGGAATAAAATTTCAAATTTCAATATAACAGGAAAAGCTTTGATTCCAGTTACAAGCAGCAATCATCCAGTCGGTGCAAACATTTCACGCTATCTTTTCCCGCGTACTTTCATTATGAAAACGGAAAATATCGTGCTTAATACTAACTCGACTCCTGTAAGTGCATGCAATATCTAGGATTCGTCTATTAAACTTTCGACTTCATTATACATTCATCGCTAAATCAAACATTAGAGTGCAATCTCGCTTAGCGTCAATCCCACACGGAGAAGGTATTACGCGAAACACGATACAAATGTGTAATATCTTCTCTGTGTATTCACAAATCTTGATTAACGATTCTGGTCAAAAATATTTGTTCCCTTTGAAATTAAAGAACCACGAGCAAATTTCACGGCGACAGAATACTTTTGACCAGTATCTCAACAATATTGAACAGACAAAGGCAACGAAATCGTTAAGCAGTCTACCTTTATGTTCGCATGTCACTGAACGCGCAGGAACTCTGGCCACTGCCTGCCGAGCGAGAGGTCATCAGACACAGACACTTGCAGTCGCCCTTGACCCTCAAGTACTTCGGAGGATCGCCGCCGAGTGCCTCGCTCAGATCTCTACTCTCGCCCTCACTGGACACGAGGCGTATACAGCTCGCCCGCTGGGAGAGCAGCAACTCTTAAGACGTACCGATCGACCACCACATTTGAAGAGAGAGAGAGAGAGAGAGAGAGAGAGAGAGAGAGAATAGAAAGCTGATCCTGTCCTGCGATGCACCTGCGAAGAGCGCGAGAGACATGAGAATGATGATGAACGAATGAGACGAGAACGCTGATATGGGATGAGCTGCGTGTTTTTTTAGCTAAATCATAAAACAAAATGGACTACGCTTACGTGTCTCGTGTTAATGCATTATTAATGAAACAAAATAAGAGGATACGATGTTAAGTGTTTAATCCTAAAAAAATAATGAGGCAAAAGAGACGGAGCGGCGCGCGTTTCCTGAGCCCTCTAAAAAATCTAGTCGTACGCTGTATTATTATGAGGCTGCAAGCGGTGGAGCTCTCATTAGTTTCTGTACATACTCAAGACTATGTGAGAGAATCATCCTCGATTCTTCGCCATGCTTTAGAGATCGAATCGAATGCGTATATAGTCTGAAAACGTCGAAATTGAAGTATAACAGCGAGACTCGTGAAGACGAGAGCCATTCGAATCGACGTTTTGTAGAACAGATTAATTATACACAAGAGAAGACAAACCAAAGTCCCGCCGGTCTTTGAAATATAAACGCGTTTAGCTAATAGGGAATTTATTTTTTATGCCGAATGAGATGAACGAGTCAAGGAGATATTGAGATATTTACGAAAAATAATGATGAAATAATGACGGATAGAGAGAATTTTGCGCGAACTCGCGGAGATATATGATGGGAAAGCTATATGTATGAAAAACAGGATGGAGATCATTATTGTAGGAAAAAAAAGAGGGCGCAAGGCAAAACTGAACGATCGAAAAGGAGAATAATAGAGTTGTACGGTAATACAACAAATGCCACAGTACGCGCGATCCCTAACGTTATCTCGTTTCAAAGTTGTGCGCTATACCGATATAAATATTGAATATATAAATATATATATAAATATATAAATAAAATATACGTTTAATAGAGAGACAGAGAGCGAGAGAAAACACAAAACGTACGACGCATCGAGAGCAATGCAATCAGTCCTTGCGCGGAAGAGAAACTTAAGGATTAATAAATGCTGGATGATACTGTAGAAATATTTCCTCATCTCTCTTCCTCTATCTTTAAATACGTACGTAAAAGCTTGAGCACTATAGAACAAATAAAAATTATCATAGATTGAGAGACTCCTAAGTTTTTCTTCTCGCGCCCATGCAAAACAATATGTGCGCAATCGATGCACCCACGAGTTACGCTTTGTACCCGAAAAAGAAGAATTAAAAAAGAGATGCGACACTTATGCGATTATCACACAATTACACATACATGTATGAACGCGTGATCACAGACATTATATATTATAATGACACACACTGTATTAGAGAAAACAATAAAATAAATAGGTAAGCGCCGATAAACGATGCGGACTCAGCGCTACAGTCGCGTTAAATCTATGCTTGATACGAACGTTGAAAATCAAGCGTTTTCACGAGCCTTGGAAGAACCATTACAAATACGTTGAGAATAGCATTATTTTGTAAATTTTCCTAGCCGAAGATCACGACGGTCATATCCTTTTTTTACATTTTTGAAAATTCGTTTCTTACATGCTATCTGTGATAGATTTAAAAAATGATGGTTTTTTTCGCATCGTACCCACTGCATTATTACCATTAGTGAAAACATTTGATACTGACGTTCGATATGTTCGCGAGCGTTCCTATAGTTTTTGCAAATTTTAAAAGCATACAAAGAAAGTTATAGAGGAAAATAAATAAATTTGTGAAAAAATAGACGAAAAAAAATTAATAAAAATCACATAGTCTGCGCAGGACGTCGAATTTACAGTGAAGGATGACAAACTTACGCGGGACCCAGGATGACGATTCCACAGTAGGATAGGGCTAAGGAAAAAGGAACATAAACCAGAAAATTAGAGTGTGAGCGATTAACGAATGCGTGACTACATGTGCAACGAGTGTGAAAAAAATAGAGGCAAACGCAAGATTGCGTGTCGAAAGATATATGTCGGCGTATGATTTTTACTTTTTTTATCCTTCGTTGTGAAATTCGAAATTACACTCGTGCAGCAAGAGCAAAGTGTTTTGGTACATACAAACAAGGAAATGCAAAAGTGACACGAGTAGACTGAAAGAAGTGAGTGAACCTCAAAGTGTGAAAGAGAAAAGATATACTTATGAAGCCATATAAGAAGATGCGATCCGCGTATATAGACGGAACGATGACTGCTAGCAAAAAATGTTGTAAATATTTGACGTTTTGCCGGATCCAGCTTCAATGACTTGAATGTAAATACTATTATAATAAAAAAGCTATAAACGCAAACAGCATAATAGTACACACACGCGAGCGCGCGCTCTAATATAACGTGGTACAGCAGTTCTCCAAGTCCCGTGTGAAATATAGAACAAACTCGAACGACTTTCGTAAATGAAAGAATTGTGAGAGAATATAAGGAAGTGCCGTTTACATCACATCAATACAGGGCTATAATGCATAAAAAACGTACTCTTAAATACACCTCTATACGCGTCCCACGAACACTAAAAAACACGTAAACACGCGAAAATATTAATAGGCGTTTGCGTCGTGCGAGCTTAGAACAGATAATAGTGCGCGCTACAATAATACTTATATCCCGTTGCGTTTGTTTCTTCCACTCTCGTGTGTGGCTATGTACGTTTATTCGGAGAAACACGAGAAATCGCTATACAAAGGGTTCGGTAACAATGATACTGTTAGTATCTGAGAGCGAGCTGCAGCATGGTACTAAATCCATTGTCAACGTTACTTTTATCAGTGCAAATAGAGACCATATGAAACTTTTGCTCATTTCTGAACAAAATTAACTTTTACACGAGAGAAATTATTGAAAAAGTCTTGGACAGCGCAAAGATCGGCGCTATGCGATTTCAATCAAATCAAATACATATTACTGGACTTTATTTAATACTTTCTCCTATAGTGTAACATTACGCTGTTCTAGTCAAGATTTTTTTATCTTTATATCATATCATATAATTCTTAGAAATAAGATTTTTATTGTGTTCGATGTAAATATTACGAAGGTATTTTAATTTTCGATATTCTTGAGAATTACAAGATGTAGGACGTGAATAGAATGCACTGTTTTTTTTTTTTTTTTCTTATAATGCAGATTAATGAATTATCGAATACGAAGAATAACATAATAAAGCATGAAATCCACGTAAGAGTTCGAAGAAAAACGCCATCAAATGCACACAATTTGTCCACATTCTATAAGCAAAAACATTCACCAAAAAGAAAATGATGTGACACTCTTATACACGAGCATAGCTTAAAGAGATCTCTTCTCGAGCGTCGAGGTTCGTATGCCGTCTACAGTAAAAAGAAAAAAAACGACAAAAAGTCGTTTTTTTTAACGTATAATGAACTTCTCGCACCACTGAAAACTAGCTTATAGCGACCTACTGTATTTAATGTGAGATGTATTATGTATACCTATTTGAAAAAAAGGAAACAAAGCTGATACGATAGTGAAGAGTTGTTCTGCACAAAAAGGCAATGCTTTGAGGTGATTATAATCTTTCAAAAATGAAAAAAAAAAACATGACCTTATCCATTCGTACCTCATATGAATATATAGTTCTTTCAAATTAAATGTGTGTTTCGTAAGAAAAGCAAATTCTCGTAATAGATCTTCTGAGTTTGATGGATATTCTTACCGAAATACGCGTTTAGTTTGACGTCGCGTTCGTTATACACATAGACATGAGACATCTGTTCACAATCGTTTACACAATCATAATTGTCATATGCATACAAACTACTATCGCCCAACTGCGTGACCGCCGCTATATATAAATTAAAAAAAAAAAAAGAATCTCATCTGTCATCGTTGAAATGCTGTTGTAATTGTTATACTATCATCTCGTCATTGTCGCGTTAAACTGAAATGTGTCGCGCCGCACCGTTGCTTTTTTCATCTTTATATCTATCATAAGAAAAGAATGTCGCAACCTAAAATGGATTTTTTCTTTAACTTTTGTTCAGTATAAGTATAAACCTATTGAGCGCTGACATAAGGTAAAGTTTGGAATTCTTCAATGGAGTATTTGATCATCCGACGATATTCAAACTTTATCGAAGTCCAGAATAAGATCTCAATATACGATCGTCCCCTCATTGCTAAATAAGACGATCGCACTTATATAGAAAAATATTAAGTCAATGCGTCAAGCTGAAAAAACTCGCGCCTATGTGAGCTTTTTTCTTTGTTATTATTTATTGTGATCGTTACTATCGACGATTAATGTTAACCAAATGGTTTCGCAGTACACATTCAAAGTGCTGTAAATGTTACCAAGAGAAGTTTCTGCTCATTGATACAAATGAGTAAACACTTGAGTTAACGAGAGATTATTAAGGTTTGCTAAGTGACAAAGTAAGAGAAATGTTTGTGAATTTACGTTTTGACGCGCATTAATATACGAATAAAATATCGAAAGCTGAAAAACGTCTTTTTTGAAAGAAAAAAAAATAATAATAAATAATAATAATAACAGAGCTTGCACGCTCATTTATATGCATAGTCAAGACGATTATCGATGATTATCATAAGTTCGTAAGAGATCAAGTATTATTGTATGAAGCAACCGAATGAAATCACACAATGTAACTACACCTGCCTCTTGTGAATAAAAGTCTATTTGTTTCTTTTCAATAATTGTTTTCTGCTATATTATTATATCAAGTAAACAAATTCTTTCGTATTCTATTATTTTGAATCAAATAGCACATGCCCAAAAACTCCTTATTTCAACAAATGCATGAAACTTTTTAGTCATTAAATTTTTTTTTTATTGTAAGATTTTGAAAAAATAAAAAAAATCACGATACGGTAAATATGAATCATAGATACATCCTTATTATTATTTTTATTGCGATTTTTATAAACATCAGTTATCTGTAATTAAATCAATGCCAATTTAAATGAGTAAGTTAGAATTATTACGTGATGTTAGATATTTAGTCGTATAAGAATCATCGGACACGTAGGTAGTGGTATTAAGTTGTATGAGAATCATTAGGTACGTAGTTATTGTGCCTATCATCTAAAAATAAAAATAAACAGTTAAAATTCTGCTTGAATATTTTCTATACAATAATAATTAATTAATCTTGAAAATCACCAAATGTATCAAGCGGCAATTCAGGTCAACAAATCCCCAAGCTGTAAATTTGCAAGGTTTTTGAATCAGTTGCATATTGAACTGACGAATCTGAAAAACAAAAAATCAATTTTTATACACAATCCATGCACGTCCAACAATTTTTTCATTTTGCAAATAAATGTCAAGTAATTTACCTTAAGTTTTGTTTCATTTGTAGTGGAAGGTTCATCATAAAGTTCGTTGATGTAATCTCCTGTCTTCACAGACTAAAAACAAATCATCTCCATTATAGTTTAAAAAAATGTTTGCGAGGTTTTTGTAAAAACAAAAATACTAAGGTTTAACCATACGTTTTCAGTACAGCAGTCGCAAACAATACTGCAATAGAATATCTTCATCCCATAATAAACTATCCAAGTTCCTGCGGCCGCTAACGTTTTTACCATCAGGTAATGAGGAATATTAGAATTCTTTAATGTAGTATAGCACACGTACATGTTTGCGGTTATCACTGCGAAGGTAAACATCATAGACAAAAGCAGATGCAGCCCGTAAGTGTTATCGATTTCCTGACATGCGCTGATCAACTGTAAGTGTATTTCTCTGTTGAAATGTAAATATTGTCATATTTTTTTAAAAATATACATTAATTTTAAAATGTTAAGAAATATATTTGTACTTGGCGAGTTTTACTACAACTGCCGGATTCTTCCTTCGATTGACGCTATCGATGACAAAGTTCGAATCTTGACCAATTAATTCAAACACTGAACTGCATACCCTCTTATGTTGAGGAAAAGCATGTGTACTCGTTAACACACTTTTCAATACATTGTTCAGCTCGGTAAACCTGTAGCATGCACACCTAAATGAATTTTAATTTAAACATATCAGTATTATATTTGAATACATATGAACAATAATTGCCCACTAAAAGTCGATAACCAACCTAATGCAGCTGGTAAACATAGCATCAGAAACAAACATCGTAAATATGGGATAGCTCAATACTATCGATATTAAAATTCTTATATGCAACGGCGAATCCCCGACTAAAACGTTCACAGAGTTAATGGCTATTACAATTGCAATCAACAAAAAACCTATAATCACTTGTCCAGCTACTGTTCTAAACATTTTTCTATGATTATTTGGGATGCCAATTCGCTCCATTAAATTATCTGCAACAGCTGCTTTAGCGATGTAACGGCGTAGTCCCTTCAAATTTTAAAAGGTATAACAGAGTAAGTAAAAATCACGAAAGGAGCAAAAGAAAAAAAAAAACGGTGATTATTAAGTACCTCACTGCGATACCATCCGAGAGTGACACTACTGATGGTCAGGAAAATATTGGTGTAGAATACAATACTAAATGGCACCATATTGATCTTCAGGATGACGCTCACATTGAAAATTTCGTCTCGTATAATAATGGCGGTGGTGCAATAAATAACTAGAAGAGACGTCGAATAAATAACACTGAAAATTGGCCGCGGTGTTCCTATTGGATACTCAATTATTCCAATCCCGAAAATCCAATTGGATATGAGTAGCGGAAAGATCGGTCTTGTCATTGGCTTTTTACTCATTTTTTGCCTTGGTTATAAGTAATTTTAATGCGTACGAAATCGATTTCTTGCATGTGTGGTACTGCGATCACTTAATCATACGAATTGAATGCTTTCTTCCTAAATAAACGATGGTTTGAAAAGTGACGAGCTTTTCTTAATTCCATCTTTTTAGTTACCTTTAAAAGAGAAGTATTACATTTATAAAATTTGCAATCGTTCGTTAAATAACACTAAAATCTTACGATACAAAATAATCGTATAGCGCGCACAAAATTTAGCTAATCACAGCAATCATCATGTTCACCACGTCAACTATACTTTATTTCTTTATAACCAAGTTCGTCATGATCTTCATTAGTCCGTCTAAGCGATTTTCAAACTCACGTCCAATACGATAAGAACAAATTTGGAAACGAGACTGCTAGGTGAGGCTGCAGGTAGTATACTGGCACGAATAAAATAGTCTATCATTCTCCGCTGATTAACGGCGGTTTGCCGGTTCACCGTACTTATATTACAGCCTGGCGTGTGTGTTTGTCAGGTAGGGGTGTGCCGGCGAATCAAATTGTCACCAGTGTCACCCAGTTGTAACGTGAGCAGCAATTAACGAAATTACTAGTCGTCGGTTAGGGCAGAAATTCCGAGAATTTTTCATATGATAGTATTACGCAGCAAGGGTGGAAGTCACTTTTATAAACAAGTAGACGATCTTTTGTCAGTCGTAGTAAGTTTTTTTTTTTTATCAATGTTCCTCATTGATAAATAATTAACCACTCTGTTATTATAAGCATGAACAAGTTAATGAGTGAATAATTATGTTAGAAATAAATGATATATATGTATGCGAGTGAAATCGGACTACGGTATTACGCGCAGAAATTAACCTTGCTGATTATTAGTCGAGGCATTTGAATCGATTCCGTCATCTAAAAATAAAAATCTGCCTATAATATAGCATAAAAGATAATTTACACGATAATGATATGTTAAGTCATTTCGTAAGTGATCACCTTTTTGTATAATCGAGGTCAGTAAATCGTTCGCAGTAGTAGTCTTTGAAATGGGGGTATTTAGAACGGGATTATAACGACCTTGGTACATTTATCTTTAGTTTTAATTTTTTGCCTCAGTTTTAGAGTCATGATTGATCTAAGGTTGACTGTGTATCAGGTGAATGATATTCAGTGTTCAAATATGCACAAAGGATAAATTAATTAATTTTGCATGAATCTTAAATCATGCATTTTAAATAAAAATAAAAAATATGTTCAGCTAGTAGCCACTGATAAACTCAGCTGATTCGACTTTATATATAAACTTTATTACTGAAGATTATTTTGCTTAGAAGTTGAAATATCGACAAGTATTTACCTACAACACTCAGAATTTTTTCATCGATGATCGAAAACAAAAATATGATGCTAATGATCCCACTTATTTTGCAAAAACTTTTCTATTTTAATTAAAAATTCCTTACGTGATTTACTTATTTTAAATAACTACTTCTATTATTGTACTTACCTGCTTGCATATATGAGATAAATCACATGTTCCGGATTTACTTATCATTAGATTGTAGGGTGTATAATTATGAGCAATAATAAAGATGTTTATAGAAAACAAAAATGTTTCAATTTTTAACTTTTGAATTTTCTTTCAACTGCTTATACTACATTTATTGAATTTAATTTTTCATACGCAAATTAACTGTAATTTGATCATTTGGTATTTAATGGGTTTTAATGTATGGCAAAAAATTTAAGTTATATATTTTGCTTGGTTTGAGGGATTATGTATTAAATGAGTATCATTTTAAAATATAAGGCAATATAATTGAAAGGAATCACAATGTGACAATAAAATTAAACGATTTTAGTTTTTGATAAATAAAGTACTTTACTAACAATATATTGTAATAATTTTTGTTTTCATTCGATAGTCCTAAATTTGCACAATGTCCTTCCATTCACGAAGCGAAATCGTTAAAACTGTGAAAAGTGATATAACGAGCAGGATCGTCGAATAAAGTACTTTATCCCTATATTTTAATAATATTAATTTTTATATTATAATATATATATATATTAACTATTACAATGATAAACTGCAATTATCATATCGCTCAATAATACAATCATTATCGTTATGTATGATAGTACTCCATAGGGTTCTTAATTTTCTTTTCGCTTTGTGTTCTGTGTACATACATTGTGTTTTGTCGCTCGTGGTGTGTCTGTGTATACATTTTTCGCATGTATTTTTCAAATTTCTCGCGATTCATATATAATCTTTCTCTTTAATTGATTGATGTGCAAACATGCAACGAGAAAAATGACACGCATTTCAAGTGCCTTTCATTAGCTTATAAAATTGTCTCCCTTGGAGGACTAATAAAAAATTTGTCGAAATAAAATACACTCAAAGCTTTCATATATAAACAATTTTCAACGACAATATAATACAAATTGATTGGAGCAGTCTAATTTTTTAAAACGAAAAACCTCGTTTAATCAAGACGATCTCGAATATTTTTAAAAATTAATAGAATAGGACGTTAACAACATAATTATTTTTACGATCAGCTGATCGATTACAGTGTTAAACGAAAGGCACTCGCAGCGAATAAATTTTTTTAGGGGGAGGAAGAGCGTTAATTCCACCCACGCACTTATTAATAAATCATTTACTTCATTTTTTCTCTGTACAAAGAAAATTAAAGACGTTTAAATCGTACATTCGCACTTCGTCCGTCTCTAAGTCGGTAATTTAATATCAGTAGTATCGATAAAAGCTAAACGACAGAACAATAAAAAATAAAATATATCGTCAATAAACGAACAGCGACAAGTCACATAAGTTTTTTTCTTCAGCATTTACCCTATCGATTCGCTTCGATTGTTTACCCTCTATTCACTTAAAAATTCGCTGCATTCTCTGACTGGCTCTTTGTTTTATAACCGCTAACCTCTCTCTCTGACAAGATATTTCTTGCAACGGAAATTACAAGAGAGAAAAAGAGCAAAGTGATTAAAGACAATAGATGTAGAGGTTGAAGATAAAACGCGTTAAAAGCACTCTCACGGTTTCAATTTGCAAGCACAAGCATTCAAAAGCCGGATCGATCGAATTATTCTAACGTCACTAAGACAGTTGCTCTTTCAACACACATAGCGCAGTTTACATTTTTTTTTCTTTTTTTCTATCTTTCTTTATCAGTATGATTTTTTATAGTTTGCACAATTGATCTCTTTCTTGAGTCGGTTCGTTCGTGAAATTCGGCTCTGCGAGCTTCACTATGTTGAGAATATCGTGGCTTCTCAAGCCTCTCGGCGTTCGCTTTTTGGGCTTTTGTCGAGCTTTTCGTAGGCCGTTTCGGAGAAGAACACTAAGTAGAAGAGAAAAAGACGGAAGGTGCATTAGTTTGTCTGTGTAATCGTTTTGTATTAGCGGTTTAAAAAGCTCACGAGAAATCGGCCTTCTCTCGTTTGTCGATAGCATGTATATATAATACGGCCTTAACCACGGCATTTTTCCTTGTAAATCTCAATGTGTGGTCTGATAAATGACGATTATACGATATCTAACGTTAGTTTCCTTTTAGTTCAACGCTCATTAATAAAGGAGCTACTTGATGATAGAATATAATAAAAACATAAAAATCGCTAGTCCGCAATGTCCATGGATTGGCAGTCTTGAGCTTTAGAAAAATGCCGTACTGCTTGCCGTTGTCTGGTTTGTCTCTTCTAATGCTTGGTTTCTCCTCCTCCGTGATTCCCAAATTTAGCGCTTCGCTTTTCGGCTGCTGCTGGTTGTTTTTTCTTCATTTAAAATAAGCTTTTTTTCTTTGTGGCAGTGGCTGTAAATTAGAAACACAAAAAGGAATTACTTCTGTGTTATTTATAATTCAATTAACATTTTAAATAATCTGTGATGAAATCTAAAGAGTGAAATGATTCTTTTATTATTTATCATTCTCTTCATTAAACGTCATTATAAATTATCTATGTCTAGTTTAGATCGAATTCAGAGTCTAAAGTCATTTTATATGCACTGTCACAAGCAAATAAAAAAACTTATGACTTGAACCTAATTAATATGCAAATTAAGAGTAGCGCAGCAAGGCTCTATCTAAATTTAAAGTTCACTTGCTTTGTCAAATATCAAATATTCAAATTTCTATTTCTGATAGCTCTAATGAGAGTGGACCGATAAAATTTATTTTGATGAATTTAAAATTTTAATATATTGGGAAATTTTTAACTTATCTACTTGTCTCTTTTTCAAAAATTGTTCGGTCCACTCTATACTATGCACGCACTAATGATATTCTATATAATGACATATGCATCAGAATGAACAAGCAAAACTGTACATATACAGTAACAGTGAACTTAAATATTTTTCATCAATTGATTTCCTTCTTCTGTGTGGGGAAAATTGACGGATTTGTTTGATAATGCAAATTCGAATTACATACCTGAGCTTAAACTACCTACGCCTCAACAGGCTTCTTCTTCTCCTTCTTCTTCTTGAGGAAAGATGGTGTCCGCAGGCCCTTCTTTTTCTTCTTCTCCTTTTTGGGTGACTCCTCGCTAACGCTCACATCCTGCGACATGGAACCCTTAACATGGAAGGTCCCAACCGTAACCATAAACCTCTTTTCATGCACATGCAAATGTTCACTCGCCTCTTGCATCAAGATGAGACAACGATCAACGACAAGAATTCTATTTATACTCCATTTTATCTGAATATATTTGTATTCATATCAATTAATTTATCCTCTACATCAAATAAGATATTTATTTAATCAATTAACAATGTTATACATTGATTGTTGTCTCATCTAACTTACATCTAACTTATCTAATAGAAAAATTGAGAAATATCATGCAAGCAGCTTATGAGCAAGAAAGCTTGGCTTTATTCAAATAAGATAGCAATCTAATGAATAAATCTGTAGCTTTCTATTATACAATTATAAATGAATGAAATTTTAGTTAAATTATGATTGTAGAATACTTTTTTTATGTGTTTCCGTAACTGTGAATATTTTAAGATTTCCCATGTTTGTTAGATTTAACTATACTGAACTTCAAATCTTAAAAATAATATAGATATAAGATTAAAGGGTTAAAAAGTTATACAGCTATATATTATACATTATAAATAAGTTTACAATAAATGAAAATAAAAAAAAGCAATTAGTTGAAAGTTTAAAAATGATCCTATTTTAATAAAAATGATTGAAATAATATAATTGGAAAATTCAGTATAGTCTTAGTATGATTAATATCAATGAAATATTTAATGTAATTACGACATACCTCCTTACTACTGTGCGAGAAAGTGCTGTGGTGCGCATCCGAGTGGTCGCCATTGACGGTGTTTTCACCTGCAACAGAAATATTGCAATTAAAGCTTCTGGAAATAAGTACAAAGTATTTTTGTTGTGTGTTAGTTATGTGTGATTATGTTACGGCTCGTTTTAGGGGTTTGTGAGTGCCAAAAAATGAAACCAAGCTTACCTGTTAGTTAAGGATTTTCTTCTCTTATGATGATTAGGTTATCTTGGGAGTTATAGCATGCTCTATTTAATATCAAACACCATGAACTAATTTTAACTAGAAGAAAATTCTTTTTTTTTTTTTGGTAGCTAAGAAAATTTAAAGAACTTTCGATTTAAGATTCAGAATTTGCTTGTTAATACAAATTTCTGCAAAGGATTTTCTTCTAGTAAAAAGCGAAATGAAAAAAAAGTATGGAGATAAATAGAACCTAAGTACAATAATGATTCATGCAATGAATTCATTGCAGTTAGGCTCTACCTTCAAGTGATCAATGAAATGACTATAAATAAAAACGAAATTGTGTGTATATTATAATATAATGAAATATTTATTGCAATAACTGTAACTTAAAATAATATGAGAAAAACCAAATAAAGCCAAAAATATGTAGTTGGAAGAAATTACATATTAGAATTATTCACATAGAAATAGCCATAAATTTAAAAGCTTACAAAGCTAAATTATAGAGAAGCAGAACATTAATATCGCATATATAATACTTTATGAATACTATTTGGTAACTATAGATAATCCAACTAAAGTAAAGTCTATATGTTTCTGTCATTCTCTCATTCAAATAATGCTTTGAAATTGACCTTGCTCTACGGTTAAAACTATTATCACCCTCAATATTATAAGAACAACTTTCGTATTAAAGTTGAGCAGATCACGACCTATTTATACGAAATAATTTAAACAAACAGTCTCCACAATCCTGCTGCAGAGCAATTCTTATACAATATACGTTATCATCTTCTTAACAACTATCCTATTTCTGAAATCGTCTGAAGATTCATACGACGTGATTTGATAACAACGAGTTGAAATGCATAGTATCGGCACAGTTTGAATCGTCAGTGCTACAAGCTCTTTCTAATTTTATAAATTCTTTCGTATCATAAGAGTATGTCATGTAGTCCAGAATGACTTCTTCATTATTTCCAGCCTGAGAACTATCGCTTGATATGTCAGCCAAATTTCCCGTAGTATTAGCGTGCAGTCTGATTGAATCTATATCCAAGGTACCAGTTTCAGATGAACAAACTATTGTTGAAGTGGCCGAGACAATGTCATTATTAGTTGAGATATCTGCGCTGTAAGCTTTCTCGGAGTTACTGGTTTCCTCTGCCGATACAGTAAAGGTAGAATTCGTAAATTCTGCATCCTCGCACGATTTCATGGAGGTGGAATTTTGACATGAGTAAAATTCCACTGTTCGCGAGTCGCTTCCTCCGTCGAGAATATCATCGTAAGAAGAATAAAACTCTGGTTCTAGAGAATTTACAGCTTGTAATTCAGCTGCTTCCAATAATTCTAAATCAGGTTCTTCAGATATCGGTGACAGAATCTGAGTTGTAGTATTTTCTAATACTACTGTTTCATCAGCGGAACGACAACAGGTACAATTTTTATCAACTGGCTCAAATCGCACATGAGTTTCTGCAGTACTGTTAGAGTCATTTTCGATGCAAATAAAAGATGTTGACTCCTCTTCTATGCCAGAAATGATTGATGCAGCCTCAATCTCGATCTTTTGATGCAACTCGCGTATATTTTCTTGACAAACCATAATCCCTTTTTTGAGGTTTGAAATTTCACCAAGTCTTTCTGTTGCATATATTTTCTCTAATCTGTCCTCACTTGCTTGCCACATTTTATCGATTTCTTCTTGACAATTCATAAACCTTTCCATAAAATCTCCAATACTTTCATCGGAATCTGTATCATTGTCTTTTTTATCTACAAGAATATCATTGTGAAAGTCGTGTCCTAGATTTAAATGTTCTTCGTTTGAACATTCAATCACGCAAAAACTTATTTTATTTGATAAATTTTGACATTCTTGACCTTCCGAAAATACGTGATGATTTGAATTAATTATAGGATTTGAATACAGATTAACAGAAAGGCACTGATTCTTTTGAAAGCTCCCGCTATCAGTGGGTTTTTCTTTGCTATTATCAGATTTTGTATCATTGTCCGTTGATTCAGAAGTAACTTCTTGCTCTGCAAAATTTTGAGATTCTGTTGAAGGAGAAGAATGGGACGATACAGCTGTATCCGAACTTTGTTGACTTTTTGAACTTGCTGTGACATTATCTTCATCAATTTCATGATTTTCAGTATCATTCTCAAAGTTCGTTAAAATATGCTTTTCAGAGAAACTACTGTTTCTAGACCTTAAAGGCGATAATAGCATTTTTGGTGTTGAGCACTTCAAACTCTGTTCATCTTCAACATCGTATTCATCTTTGAGACCCTTCAATTCTATATTCATAGACTCTTTGACTTTCTTGTCAGTTACTGTTTTTTTGGACTTAAAGTCACACTTATTACCTAAGCTATCCTTATCAACTACATGATGAATGATTTCACGAATAACATATACAGTTTGGTCTAACGATCCTAATCTGCTTGATTCATCATTATTACTAACCTTCAAATTTGTAGAATTGTTGGCATCGTTATAACACGGCAAATTTCCAACCAAGTCCTTGGCTAATTTTCTGGCAAAGTTCAACGACGAAACTTTTTTCCGAATAAAATTATTTAATTCTTCTTTCGAGTATGCTGTAGTATTGCATCTTAGATCTAAACAGGCAACATAATCTACTATCTGACTCACAAAATTTTCAGCAGTTACGAAGACTTCGGCATCATCTAACTCCGTCAAAATTTGATTGACAGACGAACTCATATTTTTATGAAAGATTTCATCACTGGATTTTTGCAAATCAAGATATGTGTGACTTGGTAATTCCAAGATATCAGATCCTTGGTTTGAAAAGTTTGATAAAAACGAAGCTTCAGACAGTTCTGTAGTTTTATTCATATTGACTAATTCTCTTTTATCAGTATTATTTGAAAGATTAAATACATTCACATCTTCATTAACGATATAATTGTCGAATGTTTCATACTCCTCTTCGTTATCTTCCAGGATATCTTCGGTGATAGTGGTATCTTTACTAGAATCGCCTAAATCATTTGGTGGAGTGATGCTGTAAATAAGACTCATATTCTGAGAATCTAAATTATATTTTACAGAATTTTCAGTATCTGCTAAAGTATCCACTGTAAGTTTATTAGAGGGTTTCATATCAACATTTATACTACTAACGACCTCCACAAGGCTGTCACGACGTGTGACTCGGTTCACGACTAAATCCTCGTCCCCAAAGAAGCTGCAATGTGCTGTCGATGCAGGACTATAATCTTCACTATATTTGTCGATGTCGGAATAAGTTAAATCCAAAGAATTGGGTACTGATTTAAATATTTCTCTCGATTGATCAGGAGTATCTTCAATAAAGTTAGAACTGTCATTGATCATTGACAACCGATTTTCATTCTCGTCAGATATCTTTTTGCAAGAATCAATACTTAAATTACTTATATATAAATCCTCTTCTTTAACTGTTACATTGTCAAAAGATTTTTCTAATACAGAGTCTTTTTCGTTTGCTAAAAGTATGTTTAGACTGACATCTAGAGGATTTTTTTCAATATCATCTCCATCGAGATGCGTAGAATGGTTGTAAACTAAAGAATCCTTTTCATGCATCTTATTTACTTCGCAATCTTCATTCTTTTTAAATTTCGATTTCTTCGATATATCTTCTGCAGATGCGAAATCTATTTTTTCCAAGTTCCATATTTCAGCGCCATGCCTGGTATTATGTGCACTGTTGGTTGTGTTATCTTTTGATAATAATTTTAAAGGGTCTTCAGTGATACTATCTCCCGTCATATCACTTTCAAGAAAATTAGAATAATCACAAACCAAGTATTCTACTTCGTTAACATAGTTAGTCGCTTCTAAACTATCTTTATCATCTAAATTATTAATAATTTCTACTTGAATGAACTTTGAATCTATACGGTCATTAATAAGACAATTATTGTTCTCACAGTCTTCTTTTTCGGTAATCACACATTTTTGTTTGGAATCTTCATTTCGTTCTGCGTTACTACTCTCATCAGAATAACGATAAACTGACACCTCTAATTCATTTACATATCTATTAACATTTTGATACGTATCGGAATCCATAACGCATAAACATTCATTATTATTATATTCGTTCAATTCTTGTTTATTTTTGTGATAATCAGTTTCATTTGGAGAAGCTTTCAAAGTACTATCCAATGAATTTTCTTTGCTGCTAACAATATTAAATTGATTTTCTTCAGTATCATTATTCTTCATTTGCAATTCAGTAGTGGGATAAAAAGCAGCTTCTGTTGATTCATTGGTACATTGTTTATCAGTACAGGATGAATCTTCAGTAGATTCGACAGTATTCTGATGAACGTTATTTACAAAAATTTCCAATTCGTTCACATAGTTTGTTACTTCATCATTATCATTATAACGAGGATTGCACATTGCGCTTTCTGTTTGGAACAAAGATCTGTCATCGATAATATCTTCTGAGAGTTTAGCTGTTTTTCGTGTGCTTTGGACGTCCGGTTTTTCATGCTTATCATAGAGTTTGGCATCGGAAAACTGATTGTTATTAATCATACTCGTTTCCATTCCAGTAGAAGAGTGCACCAGATTTTGTTCACAATTCACATTGTAAATGTTTCTTTCCATAATTTTGCACTCTACTGGCAAGTGAATTTTTTCAGCAAAGCTTATATCTGCAGTTTTCGAATACTGTACGTCACGAACCAACTTTTTCTCATTAGTTTCTTCTTTATTACTGTCTTCAGAAATGTCTACGTCATTGATCGACTCGATCGTATTAGCTTTTGATACGTTTTCAACATGCATATAAGCATTATTTTTAAATCGTTTCTCATAGTTTTCAAAAAACTCTCGTTTTCTCATCTTGCGTTTAATCGTTGAAACATTCTGAACATCAGTTATAAAAGCCTTCATGGGTTGCGCCAGGTTCTCGACTCTCGTTGTTTCAATATAACAAGGCTGATATATTTCGCTCCACGAGCAATTATGTTCGTTGATACTGCTGCTGCTGCTGCTGATACTTCTGCTGCTACTGAGCCTCGACACACCGGAAACTCCTGCAACCACACACCCGCCAAACACACATACACGACTAAAGTATAAAATAAAATTAAAGAAAAGAAAACAATCAAGTTGGACAAGACGCAGCACGTGCGAGCTCCTCGCACCCCTGGCGATTGATCATTCATTCTTATTTTCCAAGCTCACAATAAAGAAAATTTTATAAACCTGAGCAACTATAATTCATCATTCAAATTCAACATCCTAAATTAAATACCTCAAGAAGTCTTAATGTAATACATTACTGGGACTTATATTTCAACAATATCTAATAAAAAATGTAGTTTTTATCTGAACAAAAGTGGTTTATAAATGCTAGTATTTTCAGCAATCAGCTTGTTTGCATACACATCTAAAAACTTTTTCTAATTTCAATATCATAATTGGATATCAAAAATTGTTGTAATACTGATCAATTGATCAAAGCCTTGTTCGGATGTTGTCTTTCAGACTGTGTTTTGATATCCAATCACGCGAAAAAAGATTTGTAAATATCACTAAACACGTATATTACTCATGAAAACATTGGATATATTTTCGAATGCATTAATAAAATATTCTTTTACCATAAAAATAACAACAAGCATAAGTTAAAAATACAAAATTAACTTATACTAAAGCCTAAAGCTTGACATCTTTTTTATGAGATATTGCTTAGTTAATAATGTTCAATCTGTATTATGTTTATACTATTATGAATAACAATAGGATAAGGAACATCAAGGTAGCGGTATAAAAATTTCAAGATATTAAATTAAAAATAAAAAATTAAAACCCCGAAACTTTGATGATTAAAAGATAATGAAAGGCAAATGAATGCGTGACGAGGAATGCGTGCCCAATAGCAAGAGGTGCGAGTGCCGTAAAAAAAAATATTATATCTGTTAAAGCAACTGTTAAGGTCAGCAAGGATTACACATTGGGAGGAGCCAATTTTAGCATATAAAAGCATATAAAAGAGCATAAGCAGTTTTTAGTTCTGTGGAATAAAAGTCCACAGAACTTACCTCGTCCGTTGGCATTCCTACGGGTCAACATCTCGGAGCGACGTTGCTCATTGAGAAAATCAGCATTCACTGTGTCATATGAATCGAATTTAAATTGACATTATAGTATGTGGTATATAAATAAGTAATGTAAAATAATAAGTAATGATAAGCTCCATGTTTTATTTAAGAATGTTTAAAAAATAAAATATTCAAAAATAAAACAAGTTTTTTAAACTAAATGTTAGTTCGGTTAAATAAAAATAAAGTATAAGAATTCAAATTAAAATCAAGTACAACTATGCAGACAATGTTTTTAACTGACTAGTGATTAAGAAAACACAAATTGCATACAACATACATGTATCATTTGCGTACAATAAAAATGGGGTGTGGCCTCATTGATTTCAGTTGATATCTAAATCTCACCTGTTCTAACGTTTGTTGCACGTTGAGCTTCTGAATGCTCTGATTTTACATCCTCCCGCCGTGCAACTGAATTCCCCGCCACCGAAATTTTGACTGATCGTTCTGCGTCACAAATTTTTCATGCTCATGCATCAATTTTCATGCACCGTAACTTTTAAAGATTAAAACTATTCGACATTACCTCAAATGGATAATGGCGCATAGAATAATACAACCCGAAATTCAAAGATTGTTAAAACGAATCACCATCAAATCGTTTTTAAAACGATTTTGATGTACACACTTCTACTCACCATCGCTTAGCACAACTTCCGGTTGACTCGGTGCAGGCACTTGTTTGGTTTCTATCCGTAATACTTTTGGCTCTATTAAAATAAATATAACACATGTATGTATTTGAATTGAGGTTGAAGGGCAAATATAGACCAAGATTAAACAAATGTTTTTTTACCGTCTCTGCTTTCTTCTTCTGTCTCTGAGGTTACAGAAACTGGAGATTGAATTGGGCTTTTGGCAGTGCTGGATTCATGGGTGGCGCGACTGATATTAAAGGATGAAAGTGCCTCAGATTCTGATTGCGATTCATCATCTACAAAGTTGAAGATACATTTATTATAAATATTTTTCTAATCAAATTAGCCAATTTAAGTAAAAACTATAAAATAGACTTTGAAATTATATGATTATAAAATATATTCTAACACATACAAGGATCTCCTTTAGTTTTACGTTCAATTTCTTTCTTGTATTGATCCAACTCTTGATCGGTAACTGCATCGAAGGGATTCTTTGCGTATGGAGTTTTGTACACCATTGCATTGTGTTGGAAACCTCTCTGGATAATACCTTTGCTAGCAGCTCCAACAAGAACAACTTGTTCACCGGTGCCGCTTATTGTTGCATCCTTAAAGTATACAACATTATTAATTAATGGTCTATTTTAAACGTTATGTTTTGAAACAAATTTATTGCACATCCACAATTTGTCATCTTTTAATTAAAATATAAAGAGGCAATATAGTAAATGCAACAAAATATTCCAATAGCTAAACATTTTTATAAACTATTTCTTGTAATAAAAATTCAATAGTTAAAAACTCACCTGCATCTTTTTCGCTTCCTCCCACGTCACACCTTCAAGAATATGTGATTGTGGACCAGCGGAAATTTTGTCAGCTCGTCGGTAATCTTTTATCTATAAATAGTAATAATTAATGAAAACATGTCTTTTTTACAATGTTCTTAATATACCAGAAAACGAACAAACCTGTTGTTGAAGTTGCTTGAATTCTTTTGGATTAGTATTTTTCGGTACAAACTGGAGAGCGCCATCAATCTTGACTGGTGTGCTGCTGTGTGTCGGCGAGCCATCGGACACCCACTGCGCACAAAACCAGAGCATTATAGACGGCCCGATCACGTAAATCATTATTGTTTTCATTTTGACTTCAGTCTCATTATGAAGTACAAAAACTCTTTCAGTGTCATCGCAATACAATCACAACTAATTTTTGGCCACTCTGTCAACGCGAACTGTGTGCCTGCTAGTCTCCAATAAAGCTTACTAAGCCGTTTCATCGATGTTTTAATTGTTCCTATTTCTTTACGAACTTCGCAATGCGTTCCACGGTATTAAATTTCTAAGAATTCAATATTTGTCATTTTATTCGACGAATCTGGTTTTGTGGATGCAGTGGATGTTTGATGCCGAGGCCACCGAAAGCTTTGATGATGACCAACAGGCACACATTTTTTTGAAGAGTTATATTTTTAGAAATATAGTAAGAGACTATTTCATGCTCTAATACTCTAAGAATCTAAATTATACTAGTGATTGCTTGGGAGAATACTGAAGTAGTTTTGTGATGACGATTGAGCAGTATTTGCTTTTATTGAAATATTGAAAAGCTACAATAGACATTACTTTTCACGCTAAAAACAATATGTATATATACGAGTTGTTACCAGCACTGTGCTGAGGAACTAGGCTATCTTATGAGTTTCAGCGCTTTGATCATTAACGGCACTGTTGAATTGCACAACATTTAAAAAACATCAAAACTACTTAACAGATAAGGCGAGAAGATATAGAATAATTAAAAATGGAATGCATTACTTGGAATGCCCGAAGAGTTTCTATAAAATTCGAAGCAAGCTCAAAGAGCATTGAAGCAGAGAACAATGATTCGTCGATCGTTAATATCATTTCTTAAATTTCATCATAATAACGTCTATATATATATATTATATCATATTCTTATAATTTGATCTTTATAAATTCATCCATAAATTCTATATTAAAAGCGACGCCGATAAACATAGTTAACGACTTTTTAAGCGTCATGACAATTGAGTTATTTTTTGTTTATATTACGTTTATGCGAGTAAAAATAATAAAAAGTATTTTCGATTAAAAAAAATTAATCGGTCTTATCTTCGAAAGTTATGACTTCTACCTTAGTAATCTTCTTTGGGTCTGGTGTGCCAGTCTCCAGGATTTCTACTTTCTGGTAAACATTTGGTGAATTAAGCCAACGCGTTCTATCAGTTCCTTTGCGTCCACCCTTCCACAAGCTAAAATATGAATTTATGTTTCATTTCGTATGTACTTCATTGTATGTACTTCAAAATCGACGAAGTTGAAGAATTAGAAGAAAACATAATTAAATAATGAGGCAGGAAATTTTGCGCTAGCTTACCCTTGTTTATATAATTCTTCTTCCTCGAGTAAATAACCGAGAGAAGAAACAGCTGGCGGTACTTCAACGTCATTTCTTGGCCTAGGAGGTTCGCTTTTGACTAAAGGATGTCTATAGATGTATCCTGTGCGGAAGCCCTGTTAAAAATAATCATCGATTAATTTCTGTTGTCGGTTTCTTTCTTTCTTATTTAATTTAGCAATCAATAATATTAAAATGTCACTAATGTATATTTTCTAAAAATGCTCCAAGTAATTTTTTTATCACAAACGGTCTGAACTTTGGCTACATCTGACACACCTATACTACTAAAATTAAATACTCACTGCATTGTCGAGCATGCGCATTAGGGCCTCGAATTCCGTGCCACCGATGCGCCAGCGCTTCTCAAGCTTCTCGGCGAGAGGCGAGGGTTCAGCCACACTGCTTTGCTGCGGTACTGGAGCCTTTCGCGAGGCCTCATAGATAGCCTTTCGTGTCTCATCTGGTATCAGATTGAGATTATCGACACCCAAAGGCATCAGTTTGAGCTGCGTCTCGCAGGCCAGCACCGTGTTGTAGACGTTGTAGAAGGCTTCCTCAACGGTTTCACCACAGCACAATGCACCGCGATTCGTCAACAGCATTACCTTGTTGATGGGACCAAAGTTTCGGGCTAGCTTTTCGCGCTCCTCTGGATCCAAATTGGCGCCACTGATGTAATGATGGGTGCTAACCTCACCGATCACAATACTTTCTTGACCGAGAGGTAGAATACCACTTTTCGTTGCCGATATCTGCAAAATAGAATGTTCCATGTAAACAAGGTTCAAGCACCGAGCAATAACAATACTATGTTCACATTGCGTATAGAGCAACACTGCATTCAAGTATGGTTTAGCACACTCACGGCTGTGACGGAGGGCGTCGCAATGTGTACGATGCACTTGATGTCGGGTCGCGCTGCATGGATTGTCGAGTGTAGTTGATAGCTGGCGATGTGTACGCCGAAATTCGTCGTGCCTTGCTCGACGATGCCGCCCTGCATGTCAGCCTTAACGAGACTCGAGGCCGTGGTCTCGTGATAGAGAAGTCCGTAGGGATTGACAAGGAAGTGCTCTTGGTCCTGGTTGAGCCGCGCAGTAATCATGCCACCGACACCTTGCGTCCAGCCGTACAAGTCAAGCAGCCGGAAGACTGCGGCGAGCTTGCATCGAAGCAATTTCTCGCCCTTGGCATAGCCCATGCTCTCAACTCCACGTATGTCGTTTATCGGGACGACGCAATTCGAGTCTAAAAAATTTAAATTTAAATGAATATTCGCAATTGATTTCATACGACAAAAAATATTGAAGCAAATACAAGATTACGAGCAAACTGTATAATTTATTAGACACGATTGTACGTACTTTAAAATTTAGTCATATGAATCATAAATTGCTGGCATTTGTTAAAAGCTTTAATGTAGATTTTTATCAAAACATTAACGCGCAAGTTGAGTTCCTTTGGATTATTAAATGACTTTAAATAGTTAATCTCAAACTATTACCAGACTTTAAAATCTATAAGGAAAACTGTGCTTGCACTGAATAAGTTGTGGTCGATTAATAACGCGAAAATCACTTACTTCTGAACACATTGGCATTGAAACGAGCTCCTTGAGGTCCCATCATTTCAGAGATCTGCTGCAAGAGTCCAGAAGGACCAGCGCCATCCTTCATTTGTGTTTCTATGATACGTTCGAGCTCTTCCCTGAATAGCCGTGAGTTCATCATTATCTCAACGCGCTTTCTCCTTTCCATTTCCCTCATGTCCTGCAAACGTTTATTCATCATTATTATTAATGTACCTTCTTTCACGCACTTTCTTCAAGAAGAAAATAGATGGTTACGTTAAGCCAAGCCAAGCTTTTTCGAAACGAAAAATTGACGATGGAAAAAATGTTGTAAGCATCATCGTTTTTGGAGTCTTTCCAATATCGAACCTAGTTTAAGGTCATAGACTCTAAATATATTATATACAGAAAGCCACTATCAAACAAACGCAGCTATATGCACTGCATTGATTGCAAGCTGTCTGCGTGGAATAACCGGTGGTTGTCCTCTGATCGAAAGCACACGTCACTCGCGAGGCAAAAATAACACTCTGCAAAGTCTTCTAGTCGTCATTGTATCAACAAGTGCAAGAGGATGTGGTGCCAGAAGTGTGCATACACGAGTGTGTTAAACTATATCTACTCACAGCGTCAATATCCGCAGGCCTCATTTTGCTCTTCTCCTCTTCTGTGAGTCCGTCGATGGCGCCATTGGTCTGAGGTGGTTCCGGCGCCTCCTGCTGCTGTTGACTCGTGTCAGCCATTTTATCGTCGTTGTTGCCGTCCTCTAGAACCGTCTGCAAGCAAAAAATAAAAGGAGAAACCGACGTTAGTATATGTGAGCTCTTTTTCTGGAGTTGCCTCAGGTCGATAATGGTCTCTTATCTGTATCTCTCCTCGCCGCCCGCGCGCGCGCGCGCGGATGATGTTACGAGAGACCGGCAAAGATAACGACGAGGAATCGGAATTTTATTACGGACTTTGGTTTGGTCGTGTGTGCGCCGGTGCGATTGTATGCATCATCGCGAAAGGAGGATATTATGTAAGTTAATATAGCGCCGATGCATTATGCGCACATCTTACGTGCATTATTACAGGACTAATGCCTATGATCGATTTATTCTTAGCGGGTATTATTGGTTATATGGACAAGGTCTCTTTGATTTGTTTTATTGCTATGCAATAAGCAGAAAAATAAGCTTTTTTAAAATTAATAATTTTCCTTGGAATTTATAAACAATACCTCAGAATATTTACTTTACAGAAAATACATGCTCGATTCTTTGTTTGTAACAGTTGAATCATGTGATTCGTAGATTTAAAAGAAAAATCAACAGGTGATTAACTCGATTTAACCAGATATTTCTTAACAGCCAATGACAGTGAGAAAAATCGAAAAATACGAAAGAAGCTTGGATGATCAATCACTAAAGTTTGACGTTTGGAAGAATGATAGTATAGTTTCATCACTTTTCTGCCAAGTCTGTGTATTACACAACCTAGTAGGTAAATCCAAAAATTTTATTCAGACTCACCAGGTCGACTCTGCTTGATATAGTAGTGATGAGCGCCCTATTAATGACGTTGGCGATCAACGCTAAATGTAACATAGCCATAATCGAATTCTTGTATAAACGAATTAACGCTAGTAAGTATATTAAGCACAAAAGCCAGATTGACTCATTAACCTAAACACCTTACATAACAGGTGTGTAAAACAAAGTGAACTAACAAAAAACTTTAGTATAACACATGAAACACAAAGTAAACAAAACACACGCTAACAAAACGATGTGCATCAACTGTTCGTAAACATTAAGACGACGACGATCAATCGCGTGTATAACAAGTCGCACATATGGACGTACGCGAGCAGCGACACAGAAAACGACACTTATAACACACGTCGTGGCACGGCGGCCAGCTGCAATGAGAGCTGCAGCACCTGGGTCCCATTTACTCCGAAATTATCACCGAACGCTCGTCAGGCAACCGGCGTCGCTATAATATAGCTTTATACGAGCTCGACGTTCCATCTTCGATGACTGCAGTTTCTCCCCGCTCGTGCACTGGCAAAGCACCGAGAGAGAGACGGTGTTACGTAAAACAGCGGCAAAATAAATTGACGTGTGTGCTCGTTCCAGTGGCTCTTCGTTCGCGGCTCACGAATTCGCGTTTTTCTACGTCCAGAGCACGACTGGACTGTTTATTCGACGGTCCGGTATAGTTCCAGCGAGGTATATACGTGACTATCGAGTTCAAACTGAACTAAACCAGTAGTAGGTTAGACGAGGTGCGAAGAAGACCCGGGACTAGTCTCCTCTGGCGAGCCACTAAGCCGTCGAAGAAAATAGAACGACTCGTGTCTTTTTCTCGGTTCTCTTTTTTTTTTCTTCCTAATAGCTCGAACCGTGACTGACGTGATCGCGTTTTGACCTCGAAAAGCTCCGCGGTGTGACTGAGAACGAGAGATAAGCGCTTTTGCGGCCGGCAAAAAGCACGTTACAAGTGTGTATACACACTATATACATGCCGTTGCATCATACCTATCTTCTCCCGCCGATTGACCCACTGCTGGTCACATAGGAACTATACACGACGAGAGAGAGAGAAGAAGAAGAAGAAGCGCGCTCGCTAATCAATTTGAATATACAAGCGTATAGTGACGACGAGGTGCGAAGCGAAAAGAATAGCGACAAAAAGTTGCAACTTGGAGATATAGGTGGCGAGGTTATAAAGCTCGCGTGCAGCTCTCGTTCAATCTGACTTTCTAATTAACGCGGCTGTAGCCTCCTCGAGAGAGAGATTTTCGCATATTCATGCACGTGGGCGGAGGCGCTCGTTGTTATTGTGCCGAGCTTTTACGGGCGGTATAGCGATAAGAAAACGAGCCTGGATAAACAGAGGCTTGACGATGGATCTTTCTTTTATGCCCCGCACATGAATTATTGAGCGCAGCTGGCTGTGTGCTTCGAGTTTTTATACGACGATGTGTACTAAACTTCTTCTTTTTTTTTTTCTTATTCGTGTGTGATATACAAGTAGAGTATAGTGGTGTACATTATAGTTGATTACGGCATCGGTCTCCGATCGGCGTTGGAAGAATTACAGGCCGCTTGTGTTTGCTCACACGATGAGCGCAAAAATCAGTCAGTCCTAAAATTACGTCTCGAGAGCCGAAGCTATCGTGTGTAATTCAGAGCAATCCCGGAGAGTATCTGCAGAATGAGAGAGAGAGAAGGAGGCCGTTCACGATCTACCATTCAGCTCCCTCTCTCTCTCAATCGGCGGTAATTCGCGTGACTCCCGGGTTATCTCTCTCGAGCCTACACTCCTTTTCCTTCCTCTCTACTGCCGCTCACGTAAACGCATACGTGCGCGTCTGGCTGATGTCTCTCTTTAGCCCGACTCTGTTTTTAAATGGTCAGATTTGCATTTTGAAACGATTTTTCCATGCTAATATCAGAGGGTTATAACAACTCGCATTGCGTATTGAAGATTCGGTCAGCGTATTACGTATTTCATTATAAATTCGTTCGACGCATGAAGATAGCGATTTTAGTCAGTCTAATTTTACACGCTTCGTCCCACATAAGCGATTTCGTCATTCTTCAATTCACAATCAGGGAGCATGATGTCAACGTTTCCGCCGGCATCAAAGGTCGAGATATCGCGATGTCGTTGCACTTGAACCCTCATATTTCCTCCCGTTTCTAAAAACTAACGGGCTTTCTGGCAAACTGTCAATCTCCCTCGAGAGGCCGCTTTCTCTCTCTCTCTCAGCCAATTGCATTCATAAAGATACGAGCTTACCTACGTCAAGAGAGCTACCACTCCCCGGACCAACGCGCGAAGCATAAAGGGAGCTTTTGTCCTCTCGAGTTAGCGTAAACTCCGGTCTCTTGGTTACTTGGATCGAGCAAAAAGCACGAGCATTGAATTTTCGAACTATATAGAGAGAATTATTCAAGCCGCAACGAAATTCAAATAAAAATCCTGTATAGCACAATAGCGCACACCCGTGTGTAATTCAACGCGATCATGGCCTCGTAATAACGCCGTCGTCAGCCTTGCGTAAACAAAAAAAAAAAAAAAGTAGTGTCATCGTTACACTTCGCACGTAATTACAGTATACACACGCGCGCGCACACGAAGAGACGATCCAGTGCATTTACGCGTGTAAACAGCGTAAAAAGAGCATGTGGCGTGGGCAGAATCCACACATCGGAAAGAGCGGGAGTATAGTTTCGCGCGCTCTCGCGGAGTTAGCGGCCTATACGTATAGGCGTGGCATCGCTATAGCGAGCGAGCGAGCAGCGGTTTATTATTAGCTCAGACGGATAATTTCCCGTATGAACCGACGTGTACGCGCTGCGCACGGAAAGCATAAACGACTGTCGACCGCCTTCCTCATCCCAATATCTATCTCGCGTCACATATATACACACACACAAACGCCGGATCCGCGTAATCGGACTTTCGTGTTACATATATGTTATGCATCGTCGAAAGAAGAAGAAGATGGAACAGTATATTATACTGGCTGGTGCTCGAGGAAAGCATTTACTATGGCTGCATCAGTTTCATTTTTTGTTACAGTTCATCGAGCGAGAGGTAGATAATACGAAAACAAAAGATAATTTCGCTTTCGAGAACGCGCTAGATCGGCGTATATGAATTACACACCTGCTGCGCGAATTACGCTTTCGCTCATTATACAGAGTCGTTGCGGCGCAGTCGAGAAATAGGCGATGAAACAGGGTCACCTGATTAACAAAGCGAGCGTGGGAATTTTTCCGATTAATCAGCTAAGAAAATAAGAGCAAGCGATAAGCGTTGAGAATAGTTAATTGAAAAGTGCCTGTGCTTATATGCCTGCTTCTTATATACCTTTCCCATCGCGTGAAGAATAGTTTCTAACAAAGTTTACTCGTACAGAACAACAATAAGCCAGCTGCGGCTGCATTGGTATCCGATTTACTCATCGTCTCTCGATTTAAAACTATACAATCGAGCTAGTAGCGAGATAACAACGCGAAGCAAAAAATAAAAGCGGGAAGAGTATAGCATCACGAAGTGTACGAGAGAGGAACGGAAAGAGACACAGCGCGAGAGGAAGGGCAAAGAGAGAAAGGTTCATCGCGGAAGCCAGGAGTATACACACAGAGGCGAGAAAGACGAAAGTACGGGCCGGCACTGCTGCTGCTACTACTGTGTGGAAAGACGGGCGTCGGGTTAGCGACCTCGCGACGTCGCAGGCAGCAGCGTGCGTACACACTGGTGCGGTGTGTGTGGCTTCGTTTCAATGCCGGCTGCAGCGCGCTTCGTTGCTTCTTCTCTATCTGTCTCCACTAACGCCGCTCTCTGATTCTCTCTATTTTAGTTTTGCCCTATTCTTTACGGATCAACGAAGTTTTTTAATTTTATCGAACGTATACTCTATTGTTCGAAGAAAGCAAAGATTATTGATTATTGGAGACGTGATTTTGGAGAGCTTGTTTGTAGTTGCCTCGAATTTCACTTTTGATTTGGAAACTAAGTTTAGACTTGCTCTTGCAACTTTAGCTTTCGGTTATATTTTGTAGAACAACAAATAAAAACCCAATTTTTACAGAGATCGACGACGTGACGTTATTATGCATACACACGCGACACGTCGACGATCTACGCGTCGATGAACATTAGAGAATCCCCTGCGAATATCATGCACTTTTCCGGTTTCACCAACGTCGCTATATACTCGCCGCAGTTGCGGTGCGTGTATTATATGCTCAGGAGAAGCAAAGAGCCGTGTATATGTATATAGGTACAACACCGGCTGCAGCGAGAAGGTACCGCAAGGTCACGCTTGAAAAAGTGCCGGCGACGTGTCTGCATCGGTCTCTACGACGACAATAGCAACTAATGTATTTCCGTCCATCCAGAGCTTATACATATCTTTTTTATTCTAGTTTTGCTTTGAATCAGAGACGGAAACGCTTTATTCGAGGCAGTGCGCGAATTCGGGTTACTGGTAGAATCAGCGAGAGAACACGCGAGGAATTCAGGCTCTTTTGTTCGAACGTCTGATGACGAGATGAGACGAAAAACATAGAAGCTTGAAATATATGGTGATGTAGTTCATTCACAGTATAGCTCGCAATTGGAGCTATTACGATTTTGAAAAAAAAAAAAAAGGTATACGTGAGCCTCTTGTATTCTAGGTCTAAGCTCGCGCACAGGTCAGACGAGAGCGACAATAAAGGCGTTGAATAGCCGGCATCAATTTCGAACGGTTAAAGCACTTGCCATAACGGTACCTATTGTCGGCCGCCTTATGCAGGCGTTCATATTTCGACCATTGTAATGCCAAATACTTCTCACAGCTCAGTGTGGCGTGAAGATATATAATACTTCTGCACCGCTACGATTATCCTCTATAAAATATTTATTTAAAACCAGACTCATTAACCGGTCAAAATGATTGTAAACCAGTAGTATATCCGAAAACAACAGCGGCAGCAGCTTTCCAAATCCACCGATCGACAACAACAAAAAGAGCCGTCTCTAAAAACCACACATCCCGGACAAATTACATAATAGACAGATCGGCAGGGACCGCATGACTCATTCGTGGAATTTTTTTCGCGCGCGCGCGCGAGAGAATGCGCGATCGCAGCAAACGGAGGTTTAGCCTCGATTTCCACACATCTGCCAGCGTCGATTGCTTTTCCTCGGGTATACATATACAAACAAGCGGAGCTTCGGTTCATATCGTCTCTCGGCACGCGCGAAAGCGAAAATGTGCATTTCGCAACGAGTTTTTCGCGCGAGCTGCACCTAACGACTCTCTCCTCTCTAGTGATGTGGCGCAACGCACACACAGAGAACGCCATGCTGCTTGAAACTCGTATGATATACGTGTGATGGTGCACGAGTATAGTTCTGCATATATTCGCCGCTCATCTCGCGTTTCTTTCACTTCTCCCCGCGCAGCACCTCGTTATTCTTCTTCTTCTTCTTCTTCGACTATCCCGCTTCTTTACGTTGGCGAGCGAGGGTATGCCTTCGTGGGCGGACGCCGGCCTTTTCTTACTCGCGAGAGTGCTAAGTTTCGCTGATGTTCGCCGCCGTGCTTAGCGGCATTAGCTCTCTTAGCGACTTTGTACGAGATTTTATTAAAAAAACCTCCGGCTACGTTGCGTTTTCGAGAAACGATATAACTTTTCTTTTTTGCCAAAAGTGTTCTCATTTTAAATTCTAATATATACCTTGATCTTTCTTTCAACGGTATGTATGTGAATTAAGAAAGTCATACGTTTTATATCGTCGCCCTCTGCCCGACTGACTCATCCCCTCGAAAAGTGTGAGAGAGACTAACAATGGCCTCTTGACGCTCGCGAGTCTTAGGCGAATAAAGGCAGCTCTCGCTTTCTTCCATGCTCGAGTTTTTGTTTCTCGTGCGTCCAAGTGAGACTCTGCACCCTCTGTCTTATTCCAAGGTCACAATCGATTGAAGCCCCCCCGCGGCGGCTTTCCGAATAACCCAAAGAAGTCACTTTTTTTAAATGAACAGCGCTTTTACTCTGCACGAATATTTCGTGTGTATAAGTATAGCCGCGAAGACTCGAGTTGTAATAACTTGTGATCAGTATCAAATGCGATATGAAAAAGTTTGAGGCTTAAAATACGAGCTTTCGTTTCTATTGTATTAAAATTTTAAAAAGACGAAAATAAAACCGTTCTACTAATAATACAATATCTTGTGATACTTTGAAGTCGGTGAATAAAAATGCGATACAGAAAATCGGAAATTCGCAGTGGTCTTTAATTACGCGAGCGAGCAAATCGATCAACGCCTCGGCTATTGTGCTCAGACTCGGGGATCGACAGCCGGATGTTGTCGACGCGCTAGAGTTATCGACACGACAAAGAGGGAAAAAGCGGGAGCTGCCACTGCATCAGGCGAGATAAAAAGCGCTGTGCCAACGAGGAAGAAGAAAGCGAGAGAGGGGAGAAGAAAAAGAAGACTGCTACTGATGCTGCTTCTGTACCTATATCGCTGCGAGCTTTAACTATAAATGCATCTTGTTACAATAAACGGCCGAGGGAATAAGGGGGTCAGCCGATATTCTACATTATCTTCCGTGCTCATTTTTATCAACGACCAACGCCTACGGATTTTTCTACGATTTTTTTTCCCCCCATTAAAGATACAGTTTGAGATACTTTCTATTATACGTTATTAAACGAAAATAGTATAGTAGGCTATAACAGACTTTCGTTTCATGTTTAAAGTTTGCATTGCTACAAAATCAGATGCAGATAAGAATTTCGTTAAATTAGATGCAGCATTTTCATGATCGTGACTCGTTGTGATAAATAAAGTACAAATATACTTCGAGAGATGAAAAAACTTGAGAAAAAAATTGGACCTTTTCAATATTTCGATAAGAAATATTGTGACAACGTGGCTTTGAAGGTGATTGCACAAAGGCTAGCGATCGCCACAGGTCAAGTCGTTGATCCGATTTGTACGTGTGTCGTGTATAAAGGCTATTACTTTCCTCGCCAACCTATAAGCCGCTAGTTTTTTTCTCTCTCTTACTTTCTTTCTTTTTAATTCTCGATAAAAAGACTACCTCGACGAACTAATCTGTGCTTACGAACACAGACACAAAACTACAAAGGATCATTTCATGTCTGTGTAAGCCTTTAAAAGTCTGTTTTCGTTATCGTTACTACGTTTTCCCGGTGGATTTTCATAATTTCCACACACTATGCTGTTTATACAAAAACTTCATGCTGATTTATTTATACAAAAGCGTTGATAAAAAATTTAAGCCGAACGATGAAAATAGAATAATGATAATTGTAAAATGAGCTGAATATTATAAGTTTATAGCCACGAGGCTATAAGCTTTTTATCAAGCAGAATCTTCCGACCTAAAACGGAAGTCATATACCCAGCGAATAATGACGATCCGTTATTTTCTCCTGCATAATATGAAAAAATGCCTTTCAGCGACAACTGTAAAATGAATTAAAAGCAGTATCTCGCGCCATTTCAGATTTATTATCGGAGGCAAAAAAAAAAGAATTGTATGCGATAAAGTCGCAAATATATCTATACACAAAAGCGAATGACTCAATAAGATGATAGTATAAAAGATATTCTTGAATTGCATGGTGTATGGCTTGAAATGCGACAAAATAAAGTCTACTATACACAGCGGCTACACATGCACAGCCCCAAGAGATCAGCGCATCATATTATACTCTGACATGCACGAGACTCGAGAAGCGCTTGACGTAATCTACCAAAGAATTCTTAAAGAAGAAGAGGGAGTGAAAAATAAACAGGCCGAGAGGCGCGCGCGACTCTGTCAGTCATTGTAGCGAATTATGACGTTGTAAATTCTGTACAAGAGATTTGCGTTGTATGCTGCCATGCCCTTTAACGGTTTATCACCACATTTCCCATCTTTCTTCATACAAATGGTTCATGGTATTAATGAATTCAAACTTATTCGAAAATCTTTAAAAAATAATCATTATTATTATTTTAAATTAAGTCGTGTTTTCAAGGACAACAAATTAAGTCATACCTATAAGTTTATATGAATCCCGCAAGACTTTATAATATTTGTTTTTCTCGTATACTTGTTCAATGAGTCCAAGGGCTCCCATCGCACTCGTATAGGGTGAGTTTTTACAAGCCGACTGACCTCGAGGAGTCGAGAGAACTGCGCGCAGCCGACCAGCCAATTAGAGACGCGAGTCGAGGTGCAATTCAAAGCTCCCGCTCCCTGCAAGCGAGGAGAGTGTATATACCCACAATGAAGAAGAAGCTAACCTATCGATTCTCCTTTATCTCGTCTTCTCCTTCTCTGAAGCGAGAGCGAACTTTTTCCTTCAGACGTTCATGCATTTTTAAAGTGCATCCTCTCGGTATAATAAACTAAAGTATCGATTATATATACTGCACCGATACATCAAGGCGCGCGCTATGGAGACATAAAACGTATATACAAGTTAGAAAATCTCTGCAGAAGAAAATCACGTGATAAAATATAATACCGGGTTATGATTTTTTTTTTCAAGCTTGAACGTACAGCGTTCATTGCGGCACGTCTGCATAATTCAAAGAAGATGATTCAGGATTATTTGCCCTATTTTTAAGTCTAAAATAAATATGAATCACAACAGGCTGCTAACAAAAAAAATGTAGCACGAGATGGAACAGAGAAGAAGGAAAGAGGGACAAGATTCGACCAGTCTCGAGTCTTGTACAAGCAACTCGTCCGAGAGTCGATCGAGGTGGCGCCCACGCGTTAATGTTCGATGAAGCGCGTGGGCCAGTCGCGCGAATCCCGTTTAGAATATAGCCACTTTTCCATCCTTATTAAGGCCCTATAATGGCTGCGGAAATCAACGTGGTAACCGGTAACGCAAGTGCGCGAGCGAGAACTAAGAGCCTCGTTTAAAGTGGTGGTTTCATGATAATGACGCTCGTGAGACGCTATCGTGTAATTAAGGACACACGCCATTGATACTTGAGGATTAGCTTAGCAGTGTGCCTATTAAAAATGTTTTTTTTTTACTGGCGTTTTACTTTACCACACAGTTTATTGCAGATTTTACTCAAGAGAACCGGATTGCAGCACTGTATACAAATGACTCAAGCGCTGCAGAGCCTTCCGTAGGCGTATACACGATTTGAACAATCTTGAAGACACTTGCCGTGTCTGTGGTCATTAAGAAATTAAGATTGAATGTGAAAAGGTTTTGATAAGGCTTATTATGATGAACGCTCAACAGCTTGGAATTGTTAGACATACATTGTTCGTTAATTATGAATTGAGCTTTGAAAAAAACATGCATTGTATCTCTTTTGATATCAAGAAGAAAAATAATATTTTTCAGTTATTATAGGATCCCGCAGATACATATTTGTTCGATAAAATTCGTAAATATAATGTTTGCACAATTCATTAAAAAAATTTTTGCAACTAATTAATTCATTAAACATATAAAATATCGCACATCCGCGCAGCGTGTAACATTTGACCAGCATGCGCGATTGAAAATTTCACTCTTCCGTGAGCTTCAAAGTAAAAGGCACAGCTGCATAAAATTTCCAACAATTAGACTTCCTCGCAATTAAAAATACTCTCGCGAATCGACTCAATTAACCAGTGCAAATACGAAATTAAGCTCGATTATATAGAGGGAACTTTCTCTTATTAGTCATCGTGAACCAGAGAGGAAACGGCGAGAGAGTCTCGCCACATGAAAAAAAGGAGAAAAGATGTGCTCGTTTTCAAAGTCGATTAAGCCAGCGCGCGTCTGCATCGCTGTAGTTTGTGCGCGCATAGAGCAGATCAATTTATGGGTTTCGCGAGCGCGCGCGCGCACTCCCATATACACACACATCATAGCGGCGCGTTTATATACATGTTCCACGCTTGGCTGGCCAAAGTAAACGATGCCCCGTTAAAGGAGACGCTATGCGTCGTGAACTTGCGTGCGTTGCACGCTCACGGCTGTACACCTGCTACCGCTATGTAGCGTGCGATTTATTTTTGAAACTCTCGCACGAGAGAGAGGCGCGGATTTCTGAATGGATAAGACAATGCGTCATTGCTCTCCTTTTTCCCTTTCTGTGTCGTCATCTTTAATGGACTGGTAATTACACGCAATGCTGCGGCTCCTCTTGTTTTTTTTAAGGAATGATAGTATTTACGCGGAATTACACATCTGCGAGCTGGTATTTAAACATTGCTCTTGTTTGTTGTGTCGATGTTCCGTAATTAGCTGCGATTTAACTCGAGTAGTTGAGCTCTTTAACGCGTGGCGTGATGCTGATGGTTCATAATAAGTAATATAACTTGTCAATAAATTATCTAATACACAGTAGATCTAAATGTTTATCTTGTTTTTAACAAAAATAAATTCTTTTAAATAGATTCCTCTATAGTTAAAGTCTCAAGATTTGTATACCTGATTCTATTTCCGAATAGTTACAATTTCAGAGCTTTTCAGAACAATCCAACACCAAAATCTTCCAAACAACCAAGTATTTCCATCGAGAAAACTCGACTATACGACTGGACGTTGTCAAGTTCGATGTGCGTGCGTAAATCGCGCTACGGCGACGCGATGATCCACAGTGATCGATGCGCGCGTTCTGTTGCCGGAAGCGCGCACTTAACCCGAATACGCGGCTTCCGGGTCATATGGGCCTCGGCTGATCCAAGCGACGCGGTGGCCAGCTGGGCTCAGCCCCGCCACCGACGACGCCGCAAACGCTATGCACGCACACCGCAATTATGCAACGCGACGCTTTAGCGAAACCGACGCGCCTATCTCGACTAGCACTGCTTATGTCTCTAAGCGCGGGCTGTCCCACCGTTATCCACTTCACCTCTGACGGCTACATGCTTCTGGTGTCTCTTTCTGAACTAGGATCGGTTAAAAAATGTTCTACACGTTGCTGGGGTGCATTTGTGTACAAACGTATTGTAGTTGTAAGCAGCTGCTTATGTACACTGCTAATATTCCTTTTAACATTTACAAAGTTCAAGCTTCTTAAAAAATCTCACTTCAATAGGAGTCACATAACGCGAAGTCATAAACGAGAGAAGCTGGGCATTCGATATAGTCCTTTCTAACGAATCGAACTTATACAATGAGACATACAGACTGTGTTAATCCGAAACAAAAAAGTAATTAAAATTCAGGACTAACGTGTATATCCATAACCATTCACATGTTTCTTTCTTTTTTTTTTTTTTTTTTTGGTGGATATAGGTGCGCACGTGCTGGTAGCGCGAGAAACAATGCCCTGTGAACGTACGTATACATACATATACCCACGGTCTGTGTATACAGGAGGGGAAAAGGATTCGCCTCGCGGGCTCAGTCGTTGGAGGGTCGCCGCCAATCGGAGGGCGGGCGAGCAGGCAGGCAGGCAGGCACACACGCATCAGAGCGTCGCGACGTCCTGCGAGGAGATTCGATCAATACCGAAACGCTGTGTGCGCCGCCATGAGCCCCACAGTACTTATACTGTCGCTGCGGTGGAGCCAACAGCGCCGGCGAGAGAGAAGCTCGAGGGACGTGCGCGCTCGCGCTCTATGGCTAAATCCATACACTCGTTTTGGTAGCTTTTTTTCTCCGATATATTGATACTTTTGTCGGCTGGGTTGGACTACGCTTTTTTTTTGCATCCGCGTTTAGAATTTTAATACGCTGATCGACTGTCGATTGCTTATTTTTCTATTGGAGAAATTAATGTCTTTTTATAGTTATGGGGTGCAGTTGATTATTTTTTTTTTTTATGTCTGGATTTGCCTGGTGAGTGGTATGAGATAATACCCGTGAAACGTTGTTGAAAAAAAGTTACGTCACAGAATGCATCATCGTGATCAAGTGGGTTTATTAAACTTTGTTATGACATTATGCGCTGCAGTATAAGTAGGTACGACATGCGTGAACCCGCAGCGTCATGATTTTAAAATAGCTTTATTTTTATGATTGCTTTAACCGTGAAAAACTTTTAATGAACTAGGTCAAGATTCATATAAAAATAACATTATAACATACTTTCAAACAAAATTTTAATCACTTGAATTTGCATACAAAACAGAAAGGAAAATAATTATCAAATTCAAAAAGAAAGAATTGCAGAATCAAAATTAGAAAGGGCATGAAAAAAAAAAATAACGCTCTATACTCGCAAATCCTAGCGAGAGTACATGCACACACGCTCCTGTATAACAGCAAGTATACGCACTACATGCAGAGCCTTTACTATTGTTACCGCTGGAGTTACGAGAGAGATGGCCAAGGACACAGCGGACCTTTCAATTACTTTTTTAGCCTTTGTGCGAATGTCATTAAACAGACGAAGTTCTTTTTTTCCTGTATGCCCGCGCTCTGGCACGAGTTTACCGATTGTTCTCTGGGAGTGGGTGTTTGTTATTCATTAGCTTAATGGATTGTCGCTTATTTTTAGTTAACGATCCATTAAAGCAGTTATGCCGAGGTTTTTCGAGAATCACAAATTGCATAATACACATTGCGTAACGAAATAAAAAATGTTGTAAATTTTCATAAAACTTAGTGGACAAAAAGATCGTTAAAAGAAGGGGCCTTGAACGTCTGACCCAAAAGTCAGTACACACACAAAGTCGCGCTGGCTCGCGCTGGCTTCCGGCAGACGACGCAAAATTCTCGCACCTCGCACAGAGCTGTAGAAGCTTTCGAATTATCCGACGCGCTCGATCGTGAAAATCACACTCGAAGCTGACCTTGCTCTCATTAGCAGAACAAAAAGAGGTGCGAGTGGCTGAGCTGTGTATAGCCAAGCACAAAGAATCAAGCCGATTAACTGCCCTCGAGTACTCGTCGCATTACGTGCTCATAAAAATGTCAATCGAAGCAAGCTGCAATTTCACTCTCGACACACATACACACACGTCCCAACCATAGATTTTCGTGCGCTCTTTTAACGATCGACACTGTAACACACAGGTATATTATGCTCGCAACGCGTTTTTAAAGCCGATGCGTCGTTGCTGCTGTGAAGTACATAGCGGCGCAGCAGTGCGGAGAGAGTGAGGTCAGGCAAACGTAGCCTACTTTTTTCCATCGCGCGCAGCATCAGCCGAGCACAAACTCATCTCAAGCGACTCTTTGACTGGAGCGCAACAGCCGGAAGAGGACGATCGCGTACAAAATGAATGTTTTTACAGTGTGAAGGGAAGCCCGGACACCGGAAGCTTTGCCTCAAAGAAGGTGCATGAAAAAATCAGAGTACTGCGACGACGTGGCGCCTGCAGACACTCGAGAGCTTCGCTGCAACGATTAGAATTTTTGATGATGACTTTGTCGAAGGCCGTAGACCCCGGAGGTTTCAATATTTCGAATTGAAATATTGAAATATTGGGGGAACGTTAAAAAAATCAACCTATTTTTGTAGACAGCGATCTCTTTAATCCGGTTCTGCTTTAGTTTGAATTAAAAATACCAGACTTTTATTTATATGTATATCGGAGTGCAGCACAAAGAAATAGCAGCAGACATACTGCATGAGTCAATACGAGCATTCGCCCACAAAGTGAAAAAAAAAATGTATAGAATAGAATAGAATAAAATTATTGTTTATTTTCATATACTTGAAAAAAAAAAAATGTACAATTGTCACACAGCGTCATAGCTGGTTAAATCACATATTCGTCATTAAATATCACAGTTTCATACATATATAGATATAAGTACACGTCAAGTTTTTGTGTATGACACATAATTAATTAGCCTATTCACGTCAATATAGATAAGTAACGCAGACTAGATTTCAAATCCAACAGGTACGACAGGTACAGGTACAAACAGACACGACGCAGGCGCATACACTAAACTATAACAAATAATATTGCACTAGGGCGTCGACAAGAGAAAATTTCGCATTGCTATTTTGAACTTTGAAATCGAAGGCAGTGTCCGCATGCCTTGCGGGAGGGAATTCCACAAGCGGGCGCCCTGCGCCCTGAGAGAGTTCAGGCCAGTATCGGTTCTATTTACCGGGACGGATATATCCCTAGACAACCTACCCGAGGTTTTACATGTATTTTTGTATTCTACATTGTATCGCGAAACCCCGACCAGCGGACACAATAGTGTTGTTATACACAGCTTAGAGAGTCAACGATGGTTTCTGTTTGTTGCGAGTGCATCGACCTAAACTAAAGTGTCGACGTGGTACAAGCTAAAGTTCGCCTTCAAGACGTCGACGTCCTCAAACCTGAGTCTCATAGAAAGAGCAAAGAGGGAGAGGGAAGGAATTACGGGCTGTCTATTTCCGGCGCGGGAATGCCCGAAATGCCGCGTGAGCTGAAGAAGACGAACAACAAGAGACCAAAATTTCTCGGTCTACACCCCCCTCTGACGATTTACGAAAATATATATACAATGCGCGTGCTGGCGAACAATTTGTATACGAATGCGCGGCTGCTCTTCAAAATTTTACCGGCTATATTTAGATAGAGGTCTCGTGTCCCCGCTCGAATCGCTTTTTCCGATGTACACATGTGTGGTGGTGAATTTAAAAAAAGTTGATTTACTCACCTATGCGAGGTTAGGCTCGATGCTTCCGTAGCAACCTGAAATCAGACGATAAATTTTGCATTAAGATTTATGCGAATAAATAATGCATTATATATTATACTGCAAAGTATTTATCAAAGCAAGTACAGTTCGTACATTGTTCGTACTTATGAAGCTTTTTTATACACCATAAAATTACAGTAATTATAACAGCTGTTTACCGAATTACACGTTCCACATGTAACGAAGTGTCTGAATGAAGTGCAAGTATGAAAATTGAACGTGTATAATGAGCGCATTCACTGAATAGTGTCGACCGAATTTTATTGCGGAACGAACACGTGCATTGTGTTCAACTGCAGGAAAACCGGAAACAGAGGAGGCGTGATCTATTGTACTCTCTCGCACAGGTGACGAGAAAAATAGAATGCATATGATAACTTTGTCGCACTGGAACAAGAGAAAGTTTCAATTCATGTATTTATGTATAGAAACGAAGTTCTAGATGCGGAACGTAAGGAAACAAGCTTGCTTTGCTTTGATGCAATTTTATTTTGTATGTTTGTTTGGTAAACAAAACAAGAACAGTTTCATCGCTAAGTCTATTTACATTAATTCCAAACGATTGATTTCACGAACAAGTGCGGAACCGAGATAGATAAATGGCGCAGAGTGACTAGTCTTCACAAAGAAACCGCTGGCTACGCGACTGCATTGGCTTTTTATCGAGTCTCGATAAATAGAGTCGAAGTGCTGAGCAAACATTCCATTCATGAATCACGACAAAAACTTCTTTTTTTCTATCAAATTTCCTTGGAAAAAAAGGAAGCTCTTTTCTTAGCGAGTGATCAATATTTCAGCGAGGAGCGTTACCCACTTTCCATTTTTACCCTCCCGAACACACACGCATGCGTATACGCACACATAGTAAGAATGGAAAAGAGCGTTGGCGTAAATCACACACGGGTTCTCTCCAACACACGGTTAAACGTATCGATCCTTTTCGCGGAGATTCGTGGAAAAAGTCCTTAGGGTCTTTATAGGCCTCACTACCACTACGGCCTTTCGCGTTCTTTCGCTTGTACCACAACTTTCATTATGATCCAAGGCATGCAATTTGCCTTTGTTATTACTGCAGTAAAGTTTTTATTATTTATTATTATTTTTGCTTTTAGTAAAACTTGTATAAATTTAATTTTCTTTTAAATAAAAATATAAGTTGTGTATTAGAAATTCACAAGCTTACCTACGAATTGCAGCAAACCTCATTTACGATTACAAAAGATCAAACTAATTCCTTCACGACAAAACTCATTTCCATTCCGAACGCCGAAGGACAGATCGATAGTCACCCACCAGCTCGAGCAAACAAAAACTTCCCTATTATACGAAAGAAGCACACGAAAAAGGCTCTACCCTCTTTTTTCAGCCGCAGCCAATATTCGTGTATATCTTACAGGCTATACACGTGCCGACGAAAAGGTAAGATTACGAGTACGCACGCGACATAAACACTTATCGAACCGGCACGTTTCGAATCCAATCCTGATGGTGAAGCAGGAATAGAGCATTGGAGATGTGCGAGAGCTGCCCCAGGGGCACACGACGAGAGGTGCGTCCCCGACGTTGTCTTGTTTGCCACGGCGCAAAGAGAGCACTGACCTCGCGAGCGCGTGCCATGTGCAGTCGGCGAGCTGTGTATATATCTATCTATGTTCTAGCGAACGAGAGGATCTGTGGCTTGTCGAGAAGCGTCTCCAAGAGCTCCAACCACCGACTGTACCGCAGACGATGCGAGAAGATACGAGGAATATTGTTCGCGGTTGTATGTACGTTTTTTCTTTAACGGACTTCCTAGATCTAAGATGTTTTTTATTTCATCTTATTCGTATTCTGATTTTTTTTTTGTGCACCGCCAGTATAGGTATAGTATATTCATGAAGATTCTTATCGAAAGATATACGATCGGTTTTAATTTAAGCCTTTCACAATCGAGTGCAGCACGCAGCGATAGACTTATTTGGATCTGAATCATATGGTGCTCATCGGTCGTCCAGTCCGGTCTGAAATTTATGCAGGAATTTCATATCTTAGATCTCGAGTAAATACTATAACTTTCGATTCCACTCGTAATACTTGCTCGAATGTGTGTACACTAACACACAAAAAGTAGAGCACGTCTTTAGGAGATACATTTTTTAAAGATTTATAATTTAATTTAAAAAAAAAATAATAACATTAACAGAAACATTATAGCGTAAAATATATATTATTAATAACACGATTGCATTCATTGCCATAAATCCTCTGTAACGCTATATATTTCCCTGCTATAAAAGAATATTATACTCATTCCAAAACCGAACCCATTAATTTCTTTGCTCCATCGAGACAGCACCGGCGGGTAAAACGATTCCATTCTCGGCGCAGGCTTTTCCTCTCGAGTCGACTATTCTACAAAATCGTGAGGTAAACAGAGCGAGACAATCAATTAAGAAAAACAAACTTTCGTCTTCCATCTAGCTCTCTCTCTCTTGATAATCTTCGTTTCAGCCGCATAGTATTTCTCGACGCAAAGATTCCCCTTCGCGCGCGCATTTAACGCCGACGACTGGTTATTCTCGTGTCTTCGGTTACAAGCGCAAATATAGTCGCGACGGCGACAGCGGCAAATGACAAGAGTGACAGGTGACCGCAGCCGTCGATCGTCTCTTCCCTTGCCCTCTATCGTCTGTTTCTGCGGTGTACGCAGTCGCGTATCTGCCTCCCTTGTTTCTGGTCTTCGACGAGGATACGCATGTCTGAAGCCAATAGAAATGTGTACATTGTCGTATTGCTATTACTTCGCGTGTGAATATAAGAGGGGAAATATGGTGTTTGTACCATAGCAAATACTTTTTCAACGTTACAAAAAAAAGGCAGTTTGAAATGATTCGTTTAAAAAAACGTAATCGAAAAAGTGACTCGACAGAGTATACACGAGATTAGATTTCACACCGAGAGCCCAGATAAATGTAAGCTTCAAAGGCTCTTTAATCGTGAGAGAGAGAGAGAGAGAGAGAGAGAGAGAGAGAGAGAGAGAGAGAGAGAGAGTTCAAATTCGATCTCAACGGATGTACAGCAAGCCTGTATCCGTCAGTCTTCGTTTTCGGCTTTGTATTGCAGCTTATTGATCGCGGCCGTTCGCTTTTCCATCCTTCTCTCTATATACCGGGCAGTAGCAGCAACAGCAGCGAAGCGAGTGGAAAGCCAAGCTGCTTCTCGCAAGCCCTATGTGATGTACACGCCCATATCGGGGCTCTTATCAACTCGTAAAAGGTAGCGCGCGCGCCGTAAAGAAACACAAGGCTCGCCTAGTTAAGGCAATTTCGTCGTTGAAAAGCTCGACTTGCTGCTGCTGCTGCTGCTATACTCTGTGGCGAGCAACGCGTGCGCGACCTAATTTTTCGGGCGTGCGCGATCGCGCCGCAACACGCTCTCCTGAGCTACCTACCTACATACTTCTCTCTGATGCGAGGCGAGAGAATAAACTCTGACGAGTGATTTCGGATCGACGGCAGTGTTTGTGATTTCCCGCGATGCGTTTGTTACCGAGTGTATAGATTTTTCGTGTAGGACTTTAATGGAATGCAGTAGAGGCAAAATGCAGCAGTCAATGTTTGTTTATACGACACACGTCAAAGTAGCCCTTATACTTATACGAAAGTATCTCGAAACTTCACTGAGCCGAGAAATCTCGCTTCCCGACACACGGAATTTCGACCGGCTGTTTCCCCCCCCCCCCCACTTTCTGACTCACTCCTTATCCGGACTAGTCTCGGGAGAGAGAAAGAGAGAGAATTATGACGGCGACCCCGCCCTCTACACCCTTATCGTGCATAGCGATATATAGAGGATGAGTCGTCGCCTCAGTCGAGCTAGAAAAAGGAAACCGGCAGAGGATAGACGACGCGGAGGAAGACGGCATAGTCTAATTAGAGCTAATTGACGCTCGATTGACGATCGATTGAAGCAGCGTGCGGTAGGCGAGTGTGTATATGAGGGGCTTATTGGATTCGTTTGGCGGCGGCGTTGAGACATCGAGACTCCGCAACGATCGTGCGCCCAATGATTCTGATTTATCTCTTGACGGTTTACGACTAACTTGGCGTGTGCGGATTGAAAGATTTGCCGGGACGGACGCTCTCTTAGTCATAATTTAACTCTCAGTTTTGTTTGATGGATTACGAATTCTGTAAATGTTCGAAGTGTTTTTTTTTTATTGTTAATATGTACAATCGAGGACTTGTGTGAAAAAATCGAATTGCGCTGATCAGGTGTTAGTATCTAATGCTTAATTTGCCCAGCTGTGAACTTTATTATCAATACACGTTATCGTGAATAGAGTTTGAAAATCGACTGAAGAATGTAGATAAGGTTGTTGTCTTTTCAATTTTAGGAGAGCATTACATTCATAAGCAAATAGTATAAAATTCTAACTGTCAAAGTCGTCACGGGCTAACAAAAGACAAGGCTATTTTGATGGATTACGTTGGAACCTGCTATATGCTGTTAATTTTTGAAACGTACGAGATGGCCTAGATACCACGAACTAGTGCTCGAATATAAAAGTCTACCGCTCTATTAAGCATCGATGTTTAACACGATACATTACTCCTGAACTGAATTTTAACAACAATAATAATAATAATAATAATAATAATAATAATGTAGAGTTTTTGAAAAAAAACAACCTAAAATTATTCATGTAACATCACTGGACTTTTACTGCTATTTATCTTCGGGTGCGTATACCTCATCACTTATCTTGACAAGAACAGAGTGTTTCAGTGTTAGACTAAGTCGATGCCTCGACTTACTTTCGTGATCGAAATAGATTGGATCATCCCTTATATCTTCCGAAGTAAAATTGTAAACCGTTCCACAGTGAAGCAAGAAAATTTGAATAGACCAAGTTCCACGAACGCGCCACAGTTTTCCAAGCTATATTAACAACACGACTTGCAAAATCGCGGACAATGTTATTGGAAATCAATTCAGTCAAATATAATTCCTAAATAAATTAAACTTTGCTGTCACGAGCATTTATCCTGGCTCAAACCACTGCCTTATCGCACAATACGACTGCCGATTGATAAACAGAGATACATCGATAAGGAATTATAAAGAAAGTGAAGCATCGATAACGCGTGCAATGTTTTTGCGAATCCCTACAAATGCCGAGTATATGAGAGTATCGATAACCATGAGGGAAATGCCATGAGTGATGAGTGAAAACATTCATGTTTTGCAAATTCACGTTGGCCGAGTTCCAAAGTGGCAGATTGCGTGCTGGACGAAAATAATTGAATTCGCCAATCGTTTTCCGAAATAGAGCGGTTCAATTCTTCGTGGAAACGGATCAAGTTCAGCTGTTTTTACGTGGACTACCAGATTTTCAGTACATACACATCTAGGGAAAAAATGCTTATATAAATGTAAACATAAACATCACACCTTGGAAACTTGTTTCTTATAAGAGTAACGCGAAACCGTTGCAATAAAATTGTAAATAAACAATACGCACGAATCTTGAATTACAATTATCGTGCAACTTGTTTAACAGCATACACAGAGCAGATTTATCACTGTCAATCGAAAAACATCAACGGGCACAAGTGTGTAAACTCTCGTTCACGTTAGTAAATTATACGAGATTGATCAATTCACAAGTCCTATCGTATAATCGAATGCAAATGAGGACATACGCGAGCGGGCACAAGGATAATTTACGAATAAAAGTATAAATACGGAAGTGAAGTCATGCTTTTTGTGACACATATGTACAGGATTGGATAATAGTCTTGCATCATGCTCAATTTTTAGCGAACGTAAAAGAGACGGGACGACTCGGAAAAGAGAAGATTTTCGTAGCGGACAATGGTGAGAAAACAAGTATCTCCCGGTTCCTCCATCTATACCGGTGCACATGCACCGGTGCTTTGCGTAATCATGCGTACAAGTGCTGAGAGACCAGTCCAGCAGGGCGTGTCGAAATGTTCATTAATGCGCCGTAGTTCCTAACGAAATTACAAAACTGTAACGGCTCCGACTGTGCGGAACCTTTTTCGGTTTTATCACAATGAACTTTATACACAGCTGGTAGATCGTATAAAAAATCACTCTCAAAAATAGCCCTCGATTCATCGTTTTTTTTTACAACTGCAATAAATCATAAAAAAAAAAAATATATATGTACGCAAGTCACGGACGTTCTTTCGTAACGTCATCAATAACGAGTAGCTCTGGGCCGACCGAATCAAAAGCTACTACGCCCGCAGCCGTATAAAATGATGAGTCTCGAAAAAAGAGTTCCAGAACCTGCAGCCATTAAAACCTCTTGTAATCCTTTCTCCCTTTCCCCCTCTTTCTTGCGCTCGATGCTATACACGCAGCACGACGGGCTGAACCGAATGAAAAATAATACAAAGCAGAGCAAAAGGAGGAGCAGGGACTTTACTACACCAAACGCGATTCAGAATTTCTAAGCGGCGTCGTCGTCGACAAGCTCACGCGCGCGCTCGAAGCTACGGCGGTGGCTAACGTTGGCATCCCGATGATGTCACGGTTTAAACATAGATTATCGCGCGCATCGTATACGTTGTGTGTGTGTGTGAGCCTCGTCGCACGGCTAAATGCCATTCGTAAAGAGAGAATATCAACGTACGACTTTTTTCATAACGCCAGTGAGCTTTACTTTGCCGGATATACTTTTAAAAAGAATAGGATCGTTGCCAGTCGTTGGCTGGAATAGATCATTGTTAGATTTTTTTTTTCTTTAAAAAATTAGTCGATGAATAATTTTTGTAAGCGTCGACAAATTTGATACTGCCCTGACTTTTTAGAAAGAGCTTGTAATATCGAATTATTTTAACGCAATTATCTTGAACGTTTATTTATTAGAGTAGAATTTAATTTTGAATATGAAACTAAATGGAAACAGTGCACGACGAGAAAGCAATCGATTGTATGTTTTTTTTTTTTTAATTAATCAGTGTCCTCATTATAAGGCAGTGTTATCTGAAGTGCTTTCATTCTTATAGCACTCAATGAGATTGCTCTTCGCACGTGAATCGAGAGTTGATTAAAATTTAAAATGAGAAGCTCTCACAATATGGGTCTACTCACCGCTTACAGTGTCCGAAACTGTGAACGGAGAACATTTGTCATTGTACTTGCGCCAGAATCATCAGCAGATATCACACGTAAACAAAACTTCTGCTTTCTTCGTCGACAATAAGTCACTCAGCCCCCTTTCTGCACTTACAGTCAAGATTAAAACAGTGTTTATCACTGCAAGCCAGAGAAAAAAATCACCATGTACAAAACTATACTATTCTCGGTCTCAAGGTCACTTTGGGGAATCGCCCAGGCAAGCGATATAAGTAACAGGCGCCCCCCCCCCTCTCTCTCTCTTTTTCTTTACCTAACCTCAAATTGCGCGCGATATCAAAGGGTACACACACCCGTCAATACACGCATATATACAAAAATACGGTGGCGATACTCGCCTACAGCGGGCTGTTTCTCCCTCGTTTTACGCGCAACCCTCGCGTTTTTCTTTCACGCACATTTCGTCCCTCTTGATTTCGCTACGCGTTCTTTTGTTTTAACGAGAAAGAGAACACGAGGGCGCGGAAAAAAGAAAGCTGATGCAGAAACAGCACAGCAAGAAGGGAGTTGACGGAGGAACGGTGCGTGTCTCGAAGCACTCGACGCCCTGCTCGCGAGTCAAGCGAGAGTAAAGCCCCCCCACGGACGACAACGGCGGCGACGATGACGGCAGCTTGCTCCGCGCGCACAGTGTATTACACAGAAACACATACACGCACGGACGATCCACAGCGAGTCGCGGTTCTCCCTCTCTCTATACTGCTGTATAGTCTTTCGCGCGAAGCCGGTTGAAATGAAGCGAGGCGGTGCGAGGGCCAATCGGAAGCGAGACGTCGCGGAGACGCCGGTTTTTGTGCACCGAGACCCAACTCGCGTTTGCACCGATGCTTTCGCGGCTGCACGATCGGCCGGCGTTCATAATCAAAGACGCGATGATGAATCTTGTTTCTCGACAGGAGGACGCGGACTGCTTGTTTTCGTCCCGAAGACCAGATATTCTGTATACTGATATACATCGTCTGTGTTTATAGACAAATTTCGGCTTATAAACACAAGAAGCTGGAACGTTTGAATTCGTCGACAATCTGTATAGATGCCGAGCGAGCCGTATTCGAGTTGCCAAACAGTAATTTTAAAACCAGTTATCCGCGAAAAAACAAATGAGCATAGCTTGTTATTTGTGCAGCAAGGCTTTTGTTCCGTTGCGGAGTAGATCTCAACTTAGATTTCCGTGAAGAGCCACGAGCACTCGTCCAGTCGGTTTTTCGCGGAAAGCAGCCGCTATGCTGCTGTGGAGAAGAGCCGGGATAAGCTGAGAGTGTACGCAGCGCACTTTAGATTACGAGGCCTCGCAGCACATCTCGCTTTCACTGCGGCGGATTAATAAGCACGACTTAAATAAACTCGAATCGCTTGATTCCCGATAGGAAACTTACGCGAGAAATTTTTTGTGTAAACAGTGGAAATTTCTTAGCGCTCTTTCCTTATATGTGCATACACATTACACGGCACCGGCACCTGATCTGATATAAACTCGCGAGTACAGTCACTCGTAGAACAAGCACAGAGGAGCCGCCCAAACGTTCGAGTTGGTACACAAAACGCAGCAACAAACTCTTTTTCACGGCCCGATCATCCTTCCGATCGAGAAAATGGCGGCGGCAGCGAATTTCGAGGCAGCGCGCGAGAGAGAGATATCATGCACACACACGCACACTGGCACATGCAGAGTGTATATATGTATACAGCAAACACAAAAGTGAGAGAGAGAGAGAGGCGAAGAGTATACGGGAGTAGAGAGATAAAGTGAGAGCGACGCCGCGAGCGCCCGGTACAATAATCAATCGCCGTGGCAACGCGCAGCAATAACCTTCCGGTAGAATACGCAGAGAGTGAGAGAGAAAAAGAGAGAGAGAGAGAGACCTATACGAGGCTAACCTGCGCGACACTCCAGAGAACTGTGGCCGCACAACCGTCCGGGCGCGAGCTACACTGCGAACTACGCTCCGATGGGTTTTCGGCTTTTCGGGCGCTGTTAGCAGCGAGAGCCGAGAGCGACACACCCCTAGCTTCGACGTCAGGCTGCCGAGAGAGCGCTCGCGGCAGCTCGCGATAGCGTATAATGTATAGCTATATACACACTCACACACCTATCATCTCCTTTCCCTCCGTTTATGCGTGCGAAAAAGAGAGAGGAGAGACAATGATTTCGGGGAAGAGTAAAAACCGATCCATACCGTCCCGTGCTCGAGTTCCGAGGACGTAGGAGTTGGCTCCGAGACGAGGGTGGGACGCGAAATGCTAGGTTAGGAACGAATGCCGCGCGCGAGAGATAAGGCCGCGGCGAAGGCGTAAGACAAGTGTGTGTGTGTGTGTGTGTGTGGATATGGACTCACCAGAAAGCCGTTGGCTTGCTCTGTGCGGCGAACAGCCTCCCTCTCGAACGATGAGTAGAATTCGGCTGTGAGATAGCGCTCCTTCTCGGTCTTTCTCTCTCTTGCTCGCGAGTTGCGCGCACGATCGAAAGAAGGCGTCGTCCGGTTGTGTGTCTCCTCCAGTTACGCGATGTGGCTCGCTTCCTTCCCACTCGTCTCGCCTTCCTCAAGAGGTGCTGTTGCTAATCGGCGAACTATTGCTGCTACAACTTGGCAATGGCATTATAGCCGCGACGCTGGACGGCTCGTTACTGGAGGACATGCACAGTCGGCGCACCACGTCCTAAATCAATCGCCGCTCGCGAAGCACTAGCCACCACTACTCTTATTGTACCTCAGCTCAGTGCGCCCAGTCACACACTTGCACACACCGCGGCCTGCGCCTGAACTGAACACTGAGCTCGACGCCGACTCGCTCGCTCTCCGTTACGCGCTACACACACGCGAGGGCGCCTAACCGCAGCCTTCGATATATATACCTGCGCTCAAGCCCGCCGGGTCGTCTCGCTTTTTCACCGTATATCGAGCCCCCGCGGAGAAACGATTTGTGTGTGCGAGACCTTTTTCTGCACTTATTGCCAAGGACTCCTTTTTCTTCCTTTTGGCTTCGCTGCACAAAGAGTTTATCACAGAAAGCTAGCGTTCTATCGCGTCGTACATACATCCACGCGCACCACTGACGCGCATCTGCTGTTGCCCGGTTGCCGTCGCAGCCGTCGTACCCGTAATACACATACGATATTATACGAGGAATAAAATCTTTCTTGTATAGCTCCGTCTCTCTTGCACTTGCGTGTAGTGGGATGCTCGGGGCGTATTCTACGAATACAGTTGGAGGATTATTGTATCTACACAATGGGCAGGGAGTGACATCTATTGTTGACGCGAAGAGACCGCTTCGGAGAAACAGGTGGCACTTGTTTTGAAATCGGGAATCCTAATTTTTGTTTAATTTGATTCGCGTATTGATTTTCTCTCGCAAAGGAAAATTCTCCTATATATTATTATTTTATTCGTTTGAACATTATAGCGCGCATTCTGTAAGGCGTTTGTGTTGAAAATAGGAACTTTTTAAAAATATTTGTATCAAATAGCAAGCGCCTTGTTTATTCTATTACAAGAGTAATGTGCATCTAATAAAGTAGTGGATTTATAAAAAAAAAAAGTAAAAGGCTAAAGCTGTACAACAAATGAATATCAGAAATGTGTTATACTTGAAAATTTTGGAAGCCTTATAAGTATGATAATGATAGCACTTTGTATTTTTCTTTTTTACCACCTAGAAAATTTTATAAATAGTATTTTAAAATCTAAGTAAATGTACGATTCGACGTTAAATTATTTAACACAGAAATACGTTAAAATGTATATTATAATATCATAAATAAAGAAAATATATTGTAAAGGCTTTGTACGTACTGCAATTTTTAATATTCTAAATTTTAATGGACAGTGGACACACTTCTTTGGTGTCAACTGAAAGGAGTAATTATTTTTGGATTAAATTAGGTCCGGGATAGCGCGAACGCAGTCCCGACTAACAAAAATTATACGCCCGAGATATCCACATTAGGGATATTCGCAAGGGTCAGCTCGACCGTAGTGCAATGGAAGAGCCTCGCCCTGGAGGAACCGCCTTCATGATCACGGTAACCTCTGCGCCAGGTAAGTATGCTTTCAGCCGTTTCGTTTGTCCTTATATGCCCTCAACTTTGCTACTTTGATAGTGGGAAAGAATTTTTCCCGTCTACGCCACCTAGCGGATGACGACTGTACTAAACGCGCGCGTCCTCGACGACATAAGTTTGAATTTTCAGTGCGATCATAGTACGTATAGGTATTATATACTATTTTTGCACAGTAAAATAAATTTATCTCTATAAAACTTATGCTTGATTTTTAAAAATCAATGTAATTTTGAAATGTTTTACAAAAATAAAAGGCTTACTAAAACAATACTTTGGCAGAGATACGGCTTTACAAGGACAATTTTTATTCACATTTTTATGAGCATATCACTAGTTTTCTTCCTTCTGGCGTGATCCACATTTGCCGTAGGTCTACTGCACGTAACATTGTCATCCAAACAATCCATAGCCTCCCTAGAATGTTTACGTCGTGTAGTTTCTGCCTTACTTTTGGAGCTGCTACTGCTATTACTACTAGTACTGCTAAGTGTCTGATCGAGACAAGCAGCTTCACGTTTCACCATGTTCAGTAGCAACTGCGAGCTTTCAAGGATCTGCAACGATCCATAAAGGTATTTGTATGAAGATGCAAAATATCTCATTTATAGAAACTACGAGAGGGAATGGAGGGATAGAAACTCGAAAAACCTTCATGTACGCCGACTCGGTTTCCTGAATGGTTCGCTCGTAATCTGTCCGCGCTGCCGATTTCTTACCCAGGCTCTCATTCAACTGACTGATTCTAACATTCATCCGTTCGACTTCATGTTGCAGCCGCGACTTCTCGGTTTCCTCCGCCACAATCTGTTCTTCAAGGTTGGATTTCGTAGACTTTAGTTCTTCGATACCTTATTAATCAACAAATATTGATTTTTTTGTCTTTCATTTCACATTCATTTGGTATACCTACTTTTATTCAAATTGCTTATAGACTTTTAGTTGAAATTCGCATTTTAATTTGACAGCAATTCAGAAAACTTAACACCTTACTCGGGTGATATTTGATATATTACATAGCTCGCTCGTCATAATTTTTTTAATCCGCGATCCGTGAAAATATTCTTATAAGCTTAATGATTTTGTTACGTACATTGGATTAATTCTTGATTGAAAGTTAGCATTGCTTCTTTGGAGAGATCAACCATTTGTTTCTTGTAATAAGAGTTGAATCCTTGTGCAAGTATTATTTAACATATCAAAAGATTCAGTGATTTTTCAATTACAAGCTTTTACATACTTCAAATTTTGGGGATATTTTTTCATAACCTTATCGGGTTATGGAATTATTATCTATATATTTTTAATAAAAGATGAAGTTCAATTTTTTTGTTAATGTTTTTATTCTGTATGCATAAGTATGTACCAACATTCGCATTCTTAAAAAATTTAAACATCATTTCGAATTTCAATTTATTTAAGTATAATATAGGTAAGCATTAATATACCGTGCAAAAGTATATATATATTTTTTTACAGAAATTGAAAATAAATTACACAGTATTTAAAAATTGATAATTTTACCATTGTATGGTTCAATGAAATGGCACCAAGTTGCCTACTTTAAATTCGGTAAATAAAAGTGTATAAAATGTATATCTCTTCTCCTTATAAAGTTCTTTGCTTTTTATATTCACCAGGAATTTAAGTATGTCTCTTCAAGAGAATTATAAAGCTTCAAGTCATGACTCCATCTGAAAATAATAAGTTAAGAGCATTATTATACTGAACCTAGAATGATGGATAGCAAACTTGTTTTTCAATTAATACATACTCTTTGAAAACTTTAACAATCTCACTGGATTTTGAAGGATGACATACTATTGTTGTTTTACAACTACTTGGTTCAAATAAGGGTTTGAGGTATTGCGGTGCCACCCGCTCAATATCTTTCATTGTTACAGCAGATATGTTTTTAACCATGCGAAGATTGTAATCGTGTGGTACTTGCTTAAAATAACTCAGCAATGATTTTACAACCATATCTCCAACACTCTTTTCTCCTTGAACAATTTCGTAAATAAGCGATGATTTTGCTGATTCAAAAAGTAACGTTTCCCACTTGTTCTCAGATAAATGATTATCCTGTACATGTAAATTTCCATTTAAATGTAATCATAGTACAATAGTATATTACGATACAAGTGGCATAAATAGTCCATTACGGCACGGCATGTATTAGCACCCGAGCGTAGCGAGGAAGCTAAACGCCGTGCCGTATCGGACTATTTATACCACGAGTATCGTACGCTATTTTATAGCACTGACTTGCATAAATCCGCTGTCACGCCTATCCGTGGCCTAAACAGTCCATTTTTTGCACCGTGCAGTTAGCACGGTGCATTAATGGACTATTTATGCCACGGATAGACGTGACATAGATACGGATTTATGCCACACAGTGCTATAAAATATATTAAGCAGTCCAATGAAAGATTTACTTACAACTATAGTTTTTGTTTCCTTGTAAGCTGCTACAACATTCGTTGCTCTATAAAATATTAAATATAAAAGGCCTTCATTTGGTTTTGTATAAATGTCATAACTGTAGGCAAAACCTTGACCTCTTATCTGTCTCCACATTGGTCCCTGTAGTTAAACACAATAATAAAACGTGTTATACAATATAGTTTTAACTAGTTTAAGTATTTATTATCTGTTATTAACTCATGGCTTTACCTCTAATTGAGTTAAATATTGCAAACAGACTAATAGAGGTGCTAAATCTGGATGTTGATAATCCTTAATTCCACGACTACATTGTAAGAAAAATGCAGATTCTATGCAACCCAAACCAGTAACACATCCATTGAGATTTATTTCCGACAAAGGATTGATGAGTTCATAATCCGGAACTATATGAAGCCTATACATAATTAAGTAAATTATTAAGAATTTAAAAAATCAATAAGATTTTAAAATAAAATGTAATTCTAAAACAAATTACTTACTTAGATTTTGTAGAGTTATCTGCATCAGAAAATTCTTTCCATGGTTCATAAACATCAGGAACTTGGGTTGCTAATCTATCAATGTTAACAGCCATATACAAAGCCATATTTTTAGTTGCTGTTAGAATACTTCGTACAGCATCTATTTCAGCTAAAACTTCTTTTGCACCATTTTCCGTATTTAACCGATCCAGCATTTTTGTAAGGAACTGTTGTTGTCGTAACATGCTTGCGTTAAAATGATTACTTTCTAAAATAAAACGTTCAAATTTTTCATTGCTTTATTTATATATTCAACTTAACAACACATATTTTTAATGTAAAAAATATACCTTACCCTTTTTGTAAATCAGACTTTTCATAAGATCATCAACTACTTTTTTTCCTTTGCGTTTCATTTGCGCTACATCATTTATAATTTTGGAAGCAATTATTTTCAGTCTTTCAGTAATGAGTTGAGACCTGTACAACAGATCTTTGATCCATCTGACACCCTTGGAATATTTGGCTAATTCGAGCTATAGACAGTAAAAAAATTTGAAAATCAAACTATTAAAGTACTTATTGTCTTTTTAAGGTGAATAATTTTGTAAAATTTACCTGTAAGGCAAAAATCGCATTGTGACTGTAAGCACCACATGAAAACCTTGATGTGTTTTCAATTCCTATTCTAGTACTAACTGCAATCGTATCCATTTCTAATTCTGAAACTACAGTTTCATAAGGTATTAATTTTCCATCTCGAAGAACAGGACATTCTAAAATTGCTTCTAAAATTAAAGGTATGTAAGGCCTTCTTTCTAGTGAAACTTCAGATGTATCCATTACTACGAACATCTAAAAAAATTTTATGTAAAATATGAAATTAAAATTTATGAGAAAACGCCAATGGTTTTCAGCTTAAAATATTTAAAACTTACATAAACGAAATTTGTATTAACATGGTGTAGATAGGTGTAAAATGGCAATTTATCAACATTAAATCTTGGATGCTGTTCGGCACTTTCTGTTGTGTAACTTTTGATGTGATGGAAATTGATGGAATCAGTACTTGGAATTGGTACAGATGTTAAAGTTTCGTCTGGTATTGGCGTCTACAAAATTTAATATATTAACAATAATTAAGAATTCCAATATTTCTAAAAGTATCTTTTATGCTATTATATTTAAAGTTTAATATTACTTCATTTTCCACAATTGATTTCTGCAGTTCCTGATCTTTCTTCTTTAAACCTTCTGGTCCTAGTTTTTTAATTTGTTCAGAAACGCGTTTCTGTTCTATATCTGCTAACTCTTGCTGTTTATCTATGCTTGGTATACCTTTCATAACAGCTGAAGGCGCTTGAATGAAATATTTGTTTAACAATTCTATCCAGTATGTAACTGGCTTTAATTTAAGTTTTTTCAGACTTTCAATTTCATTGAGTCTTGTATCAAGCTGTAAAAAGGTAATAAAAACATTATATCAAAGTAAAATGCTACTATTATCAAGTTTATATAACAACTTACATCCTCTTTACTATTTCCAAACAAAAAGTCTCCGATGATCATAAAAGCAACTGAATCATGAGGACTGCTTTCTATATTACTTAATGTCTCTAATATGTGCCTGTGAATCACAGTATTCATCCTCTGCATGTCTATTTTACTATCATTTTTAGCAATATCTTTTAATACATTCATTAAGCGAGTAGAGATTTTAGAAACTTTGGGCTTTGGTACATTTTCAAACATGAGATATAAAAGTGATTCAGAATTTTCAGATAAGGAGAATCCAACATCACTAGCGAATGGATCTTCTATTTCCACAAATTCTTGTTGCAAAGGACTAGCAGATGTATCTGTTAGGTATTTGAGCAGTAAAGTGCAAGCCAAAAGATCACATCTGTTAGAGATTGCTGAAGGACCCCGCCATCCAATATAAACTAATCCATTATCTTCATCATTGCACGGATAATAAATATCCTTATCAACATTTTCAGCGAATGGGGGTACCTTGCTTTGCCAAGGCCTTGTGAAAGGACCTCGATCACCCTATAAAGATAAATTTAAAATAATTTAATATCTACTAAGTAAAAACGAAGATTGACAAAATATTATTTTACCTTTGCAAGAATTTTTTCTTCTATGGGTTGTAATGCTTTAAATACATCTGCATGCTTCACTTGTCCGGTAATAATAATGCACAAGTTTTCAGGCCTATAGAATTCTTTGTGATACTTTCTAACTTTTTCATTGTTAGTACTTTCTCTTAAATTTTTTAATTCACCTGTAGGACAGCAAAACACTTGTTATGAAAGAAATTAACTGTGTGAAATCAAAAGTTGTTTAAATTACCTCCAGTGTTTGATTTGTATCCACATTTGCCAGGATAAATGGCTCTCTTCAATTCATTGTGCACCAGATACTCGCCAACATTCTCTTTTCCTTGCATTTCGCAATAAACCACACCTGCATCTTCGCCTTCTCCAGTGATATGATGAACTTCAGTAATAAATGCTGAATCCTAATAAACAGAAAGTTGGAAGGTCTCAGTTTGAAAATAGAAAAGTTGAAACAAGTTTTTGTGTGGTAGAAAAAAAAATCACCTTGAGAGTAGGATAAAGGATATGATCGAGATATACTGGTAGCAGCGTCAAGAAACCTTCGCTACCAACTGTTTCCATAGTATAGAATGTATTGTCGACATCGGTGCATGCATTGGTGCCCGAAGCCAGGCATCTGTTTGCCAGTAGATCCAAAATGCCTTTGTAAGGATAGTTCTCGCTACCCAAGAATATGAGATGTTCCAATGTGTGAGGTAGTCCATCGTCGTCAAATGCCTCAGTAGCTGCAATACAATGGATAATTTAGAAACAAAAATCGGCTAGTGATAATCCGAGAGCAGCAAATTTGTTGGATTGTAAAAACAATAATATTGAGTGAGAACAGAGTGTTTTTAGGTTAAGTCGAGGACGCTCACCTAGACCCAAGTAACCGCAGACGACGGGACCCTCAACTTCCGCGATAAAAACAGTAAGGCCAGTGCTGATGGACTTGTACTTGTGTACTGGAATGATATCGTTCGAAGTTAATGAACAAATCAATTCAAAACCACCCATGTTGCTCGCCGGCGAATTATCCACGGGCGCCATGTTTCCTTCTCGCGAATATTCGCCAAGTGATTTTGCCTGATCTATTTGCATTGTATTCGTGACTCGTGCGAGTCGTGCGTGTATGTGCGGCAACGGGCGCTTCTCTTTTGTTGTGCGGTGTGTGATCGTATCGTATGATTTTTGGCGAATAGAATAGCGAATCGCAAACACAGGAAACAGCATATGTCTGTTATAGGTATTATAGTTCACCAGCACTTACAAACAATATTTATTTTGATGGTTTAGATAAGCAGACTAAAAAATGTAGGCAAATAATATAAAATAACGTTTTCTTCATCATATATAGGTTATAAATATATATGTACCTATAAGTGTATATACATAAAATCCTTTTTTTTTGTCATTCCGGTGTATCATATAAGTATAATATATCTATACATAATGTATATCATATTATAATATCGTCGTTAAACATTATTTATACATGAAAGCTTTAAGTAGTTTTATTTTTACATGTTTTTTAATGATGTCTTCTGAGCAATTCATAAGCTTATTAAAGGCACTTGAAATAGCTGTCATTTTTGACGTTGCGCTATACCGCTACGTTTGTATTATACGACAAATCAATATTATGAAAATTTATATTTTAATGCACATATAATTATGGATGGATATACATACCTGCATATACAATTATAATGTTTGTTTTCGTTTATTTTTTATTTTAAAATTCGGATGTGTATTAATTTCGTTTAAATTAATTAAGCGTAAATTACATATTAATCATGCATGGAATAAATCTTACAGATAATAATTAATGCTGATGCAAGAGTGGATATACAAACAAGAGAAATTGAATAAAAAAAATATATTTATGTATGAAACATATTCAAAAATATATTGTTAAATTTGAAGTTGTTATACAATATCGATTACAAACAGCATTTATAACTAAAAATAATCGCTAGAGTACAGTACATGTAATGAATAATAATTTGTCTTGTATTTGTGTATAAAAATAATAAAACGAGAAAAATAATGTAATCAACGGTATCAATCATTTAACAGCTTTAATCCAATCGATTTCCAAAGCCGAAACTCCAGGCTGATTATCCGGCAGATACGGTCCATTGTCGACTTTAATTCCCATGTTCGTAATTGCCGATAAGTCCAATGGATGTGTTTCCAAGGGTAACGGCAAGCCCCGATAGTAGGGTTTGAAATCTTCTAATGGTAATTTCACCGTTCCAAACTCGTTTTCAGTTACCTGAAAACCACAAACAGCGTGACTCGTTAAATTAATCGATATAGGATTATCGCCTCTGTTTTTTTTTTTTTTTTGCGGTCCATTGAATCTCATTCACTTTATTTCACGTATTATCGATTTTCCCGCCAATATACCTCTCGTCAACTGCGTTATATTTTTAAAGCAATCCAAACTACGATGAGAAAAGTTACTTCGCATATTTCTAAACGACTCTTTGAACAGAAGGGTGTTTCACATAAAGTTCATCGCTTTTTGTCATTCAAAGTCGCGACTCTCGTGTATAAAAAAAAAATAAAATAATAATAATAATAATAATAATAACGACCCAAAAGAAAAAGATGCACGTGTGTACCGTGAAAACTTGTCCGTAGACGGCAGAATCCCTGCCGAGTCCCTTGTGCCTCAAGACCATCTTGTATTTGAAGTTTACGCCTTGACCTCGGCACTTGATGGCGATATAATGATATTCCCTCAAGTCGAAATTCGTGTCTGTGCGAATGGCAGCGAAGCCTGCGCCACTTGCTTTGGGTACGAAGAGACTGAAGAAAATGGCTCTTTGAAAAAGATGAGTCTTTTGCAGCACGAGAACTGCTTTGGACATTCCACTGGGCTTCACAGTGTCGGAATGTTCTGTCCAATTATTTAAATGATCTAGTCTCGTAAAATCAAACAAGGTCTGAACGCTTCTGAAAAGTTTACCAAATTCATTTAATAATAAATAGCGAGATGCTCATTAAGTTTATTAGTTTAAGAATATGTCTTTCAAAGTGAGCATGAATTATTGAATGATTGATAATATTGTATTATATAAACCGTTGATTATAAAATAAAATCGGCTTGTCAAGTATAGCCATTAATTATTTGATTAATTTGTCAGAAATTCCTCGAGATATCCAGTCAATGCGTAAACTTTTGATTTCAAGCGAAAATGACAGTTGAAACGTTATACGTATAATGCACAAAGGAATCAGCAAATATAATTGGAGCTTATTATATTACGTATTATATGTTGAATAATTTCCCGAGAAATTCATGATTTAACAGGTATTTAAAAATCGTTCTAGTAACTGTAAATAATATGATTTAATCATTGATTGAAATTCTGAAAAGCACTATACTGTAATATTCATTAAATTATAATATTACAAATTCGATGTTATTTAACAATCAGGAAAATAGATGAATGAGAACCAGCGAAAATTGACGAACTCACGCGCCCTTGATTTTAAAAATAATATGTCATTGACAATAAGACAAATAAAATCGATTCGGATATATTCTCGGCAGTTAAAAAACAACAGTGTAAAATTGGTTTATCGCTTATACCACCGCACTAGCATGCAATGCAATTGAAGAAGCAAAAAAAAAAAAAAAAAAAAGAAGAAGATAACTACTCACCCTGAGGCTGGGCCTACCATGTCACACCTGGTCACACACACCCCGCGGATCACAGTAGCTAGAGCAAAATGAGCGAATCAGCGGTGTGCCATGTCATCTCTTGCGATCGAGCCTCCTACGTTCGCTGCACGGAAAAAGAAGCCTCTCTCTCTCTCTCTCTCTCTCTTTCAAATTGTGCCAAATATACAGGAAGGAAATCGATCTTCCCTTCCCGAAATGTAAGTCGTCGAGCGGCGGAGATCGTCACGGCATGGGCCAGACTCGCGTGTCCTCGAGTCATTTGAGGCGAGAGAGAAATCTATATAGAGGTATAGTAGTAGGCCGTGATCGGCAACTGCACGTGGCTTTCCTGAAAACCTGCCGACGTATAACCTCCCGCGACGAGGTTTCCTCGCGAATGCCACATGCTCGAGCCTCTTTTAACCCTTATATATTATATCCCAGTTCTGAGCTCTAGTATTATATTAGGCTCATCCTCATTGGCTCTTTCAGCAATGAGATCATGATTTCGGTCTACAAACATCGACATGACACACGTTCTGCTCTTCCTTTATTATTATACCGCTTGTTTATAAGCTCTCCTTCTTTAATATTGTACAGCTACTTTTGAGCCTCGATGCAAGGACGTGCGCGCGCGACTCGACAAGTTTGATCAATTTCTTGTTTATAGAGGAATGTAAGCCGCGCGCTGATGTGACAGGTGACATAAATAGACGCAGCGAAACGAGGCAGAAAGAATGGAAGATCGCTTTGGATTTTATGGATTTTTGCTTCACCAGCGCACAATCGCCTAGTTTGCGTGTAGCATTGACGGAACGTTTTGATCGGTTGTTAAGTATATCGTGCATCAGTGCTGAGAGAAAGAGCATAATTTTTGTCCATATGGAAATGTTTTTCCGACCCTGAAATCCAAATCATCGTAATAATATTTATAAATAATATTTGTGCACGGGACGTTGTTTCTATACAAATATTGTTTTGATCGATACGCACGCATAAATTATCAAAATAACAAATTCTATACTTGAGCGAGAATATTTATTCACGTATATAAAAATCAAAGATGCGATACAAAATATGTTTGAGAAATATAATATAACATCGTATAAAAGCGCATAATATATTGAATAACCATCGAAACTACACTAATTATCAGCAGGTAATTCGTTGTTCTTGCGAACCTCGATGGTCTCTATCTCCAAAGCGGAGACACCAGACTGCTTGATAGGGAGGTAAACACCCCCGTAGATCTGCAGGCCAAACATACTTATACGCGCGCGATCCAACGGCTCAGCGTCCTTTACCTCCCTACCGCGGAAGTAGGGCTTGAAGTTGCCAAGTGGTAGCACGACGTCGGAGAAGCTGCTGTTGGACATGGGCGCATCGAAGAACTGCTCGTACTCAACGTCGTCGTTGGAAGACTGACCCTTGTGTCGTAGTACGATCTTGTAGTGTGAGTTCTGACCTTGACCACGACACCTGATCCTTAGCTCGTCGTACTCGCGTAAGTCCCAGCTTACTGGGATTCGCATACCCGCGAAACCTGCGCCGTTTGGCTGGGGATTCAGAAGTGTGAAGAAGACGGCGCGTTGGAAGACTTGGGTCTTCTGGAGAGTTAAGGTCGCCTTGGACATGCCGACTGTGCGGACTGTGTCGGATGATTCTATCCAGCCGTTCAGGTTGTCCAGCTTCGTGAAGTCGAACATGAGTTTGCTGCTGTAATGAATATAGAAATTATTTCAGCTAATTTTTTATTAGATGATTTTAAATTAACTTATTTTCGATGATAAACTTATACCCATTCGATGATTTCATCATCGTACTGCCGAATATGATGCCAGCAAAGATGTGGTAAAAGCGCATTTTTGTCGATACACTATTATGTCTTCAGTTAATAGAAAATATTCTGAGTCTCTGTTAAAATACGATCAAATACGAACTGCTGCCAGCCAAGAATTGCAAGACGTTCTGGAAAGCAAACAATTATACGTACACATTAGTGGAGTTGATAAATTATTATCTTCATCATTACTTGTATAACGATAACAGAATCTGATTTAATTATAGCGGAGTATAATGTACACACATAATATTGGCATTAAGGGAACAGAAGCACAAATTTCTAATTTTGAAATATTATTGTATTATATTATTGTAAAAATACAAAACAATATAGATTAATAATAATTATCAAATATATTTCTTATTATTTTTTGAAGAATTTTATCATGCAACGCCGATGACTATTAGAATTATTGACTTGACAAACTTATTTGTTTAGTAAAGAAAACGGTAAAATCTAAATCGAGCGTGTCAGAATTAAATCAATTTTTCTTTTTAATCACAATAATACGACACAACTATTATCAATTTAAATATTACCGCCACTATTCTAATGACGTCACGTGCGCGCTACGCATGCGCAACTCACCAACTAACCTGCACGTGCGTTTTCTCCTATTATCTGCTTCGTGAAATCGTGAACGTAGCGGCTAGTGGCAGTATAATATATAGTCAAATGAGCTGGAGCATGGCCGTTGGATGGTTTTCACGCACTTGTTTATAAAAGTCTCGGAAAACCAACTAGTTTTGCAGGCACAAGTGTTACGAAAGTTAATTAAAGATGAGTTCTTCTGATGACGGCGTGTCTTTCACGACGACTCCTGGTTTTTGCCCGGATTGTGGATCAATTCTGCCACTACTGGGTGATCGCGGCGGTGTGACTTGCTACGCGTGTAAACGAGTCTGGGGACCTGAAGGTTTGTACTGAAGCTGTCTGCTTTACTTTTTGCGTGTGAACAAGAAGGCCCGCGTAACGTGTTTATAAATAATGTATGCATGAACAATGATTTTAAGAACATCAAATTGGCCAAAATCTTGCAACGATGTGAAAAATACTTGTTTGCAAGGTTATGTTGACAGCATAACTTTTTTTTTTTAATTTGTTAATATTTTACTTTGATTTAGTCTGTTTTATGGTTCGTAAATGCAAATTTAACTAAGAATTATTTATTCTTGGCGACTAAATATTTTACATTTATTTATCTGTATTTTCATTTTAGTGTTTGGAGAAATGGCCATGACTTACACAGTTACTTTCAATAATAAAGATACCTATGCATCAGTTAAACAAGATGACGACGATGAGGAAGAAGCTGATGGCCCCATTGTTGACAGACGATGTCCTCAGTGTAACAATGACAAAATGTCCTATGCCACATTACAATTAAGATCTGCTGATGAAGGTCAAACAGTATTTTACACATGCACCAAATGCAAGTACGTAATAAAAAAATTCATCTCAGTAATCTCACAGATCAACAGGTGGTGCAAGAACATAAGTACTAATGTATATTTTATTTTGTTTCAGATTCAAAGAAACTGAAAACTCGTGAATTATGTATATTAAGGTTTATAATAATGTAAAAATTAAGACAGATTTAATAAAACATAGAGCTTTATTTGTTTTACATTTAACAAATAATTGATGATGATTATACAAGCAGCTCTTTAATGTTATTGTAAGTCTGCGAAGGCAGATCCTACGAAATTCTACCTTGATTACGCTTGGATGAAATGACCTCAATATTTACACAATTTAAAGACCTCGAATATTAAAAGTTAACAAGTTTCTTTTTAATAAATTCATTTTGATTAATCCTCCAAAATGTTGCAATGGTCCTTGTTGGATTAAAAAACTTTGATTCGCTGAAATCGGTAGTATTTTCTTATATACATATAAATACGCTATTGTGTAGTATATTACACAGTCATAATATGAAATCTTATTTTAACAACAATAAAGTTTGTAGGACAAAAATTTTCATTCATCACAGAAAATAAAAGAATCCTCTAAGAAAAGAAGGGTTATACAATCTGAATTGTCAACAAGAAATATAAAATGATTTTTTTCGTCTTCGTTTTAAAATTCTCTCCGATAAATTTCGTTCCAAGATCTATGAATATAATAATGTAACAAATAACATACGAGAATCTTCATTCGCTCTTATATAGTGTTATACATTCAACATGATTTTCTGTTTTGTAAAATCGAATAAAAAGCATATATTTTTAACAGTTAGTAAGTACGAATTACAATAGCGTAAAGGTCATTCGTTCCGCACTGGACAAAAAAAAAAAATTCATTCACAAGATGATCTCAACTAGTGTCGCGCAGTATATCTCTCTCTCTCTCTCTCTCTCTCTCTCTCTCGCCTCGTAATATAATCGTTTTGTGATTCATAAAAAATATTCATATGTGAAAAATGCTTCCTTACACGCAGCTCTCTGTAACTAACGACTGCTTCTGGTGCTAATACCTGAATCATTCTGGAATCTAATATTTACACAAACAATCATGTTACAATATTGTACACATCTATGTACAAATCATACAATTTATTCATCAACGATGTAGGCCACTTTCCAATCATGAAGACGTCTTAAAGCACTCATTAAGGAAGTTCTCCATCGAATGATATAGGTGAAGACGCATTCGAGCAATGTCGTGAGTTTCGTCGGTGTATGTCTGAAAGATAAAATCTCTGTTGAATTTATCCATTCATTTAGAGAATAAAATTCCCGCCGAGCTTTTGCCGCGAATCTACCCACCTGCTGCCTGAAGAGAATATCTTTTTGCTCGAGCATTTTGGCAAGCAGCATGGACTGCTGGTAGTGCACGTTGTCGTCGAGGGTACCGTGGATCAGATAGTAGCCCTTGTTTTTTATATTGTCAACTTTGTTGAGAAGCTGGCTTTGATCGTAGCCGCCAAGATTGTCGGCGACATTAGGAAGGCCCATGAACCTTTCCGTGTAGACGGAATCTGTAATTAAAACAGGTTATCCTAATTAATCAGCGTCGAGGTATATACATACATCGCGACGCCAAGCGCGCTGCTGTATATATGTACACAGGGCTACGTGTGCTGCGTTAGACTGCACAAGAGCAAGATTAATGAGTTTTCTTGGTAATGAAAAAAACAAGGAGACGGCCGGAAAAAAAGAGTCAAATCGGGCTCGAGGAAAAGAGACCTTTGTCGGGATGCAGGCGCGATTTCGCGCAGTAATCAAAGCTGGCGTTCTACGAAAGACTTTTCTCTTACGCATATGCTATTAATGGTATACCTATAGCGGGATACTTTTTCTTTGTAATTAGTCGGTGCCTTTATGAGATTCAAAGAAGAGTGTGCGCATATGAGCAGCGAACATAATTGTTACTAGTATATCAAAGCTGCGCGTTTTCCTTTGTCGATACCTTTTATTGCACGTTGCTTTATTCTTACCTCTACAGCAGCAATTAGGTTAATTAAATACTGATTTTTTATCGTATAATGTAGTACGAATAACACTCATATTTTTACCTCGCTCAATTATTAACAAAAAAAGAAAAAAAAAGAAAAAAAACATGTACCTACGTATGCAACAAAGATACAATTAGTTCAAACATTTTACAAAGTCCAGGAAAAAGCGATATCATATGTATCGTACAATGGATACGGTATTTCCATGATTTCATTTCCAAGAACACCGACTGTTATTTGAAAGTTGCCAATAACATGGACAATATTTGCCTGGGAATAGAAAAAACCATCGGAAAATAGCACACAGCATTGCCGATTCGTATGTTCGACTGTTTTTTTTGCAGGTTTTATTCACCCATGTAAAATGAGCATTTTTGATAGATGTTTGAACAAGAGATGCGGTGCAAAAACAATGAAAATATTTAGACAATGATATTTGAAAAGTTCAACCCTTGCAGTATTTCCGATTGCGCATTTATTAATTAATATAAACATGCAAATACTAATATAAAATGAGTATCGTATATGTAAAACAAATTTTGGAAAATGCATAGACTTCTTTGCATAAAGTCATCCTTTGCTCGAGTTACTTTACATATAGATAGAAGTTTTATACGCATAAAAAATCTAATACTGTCCCAACTGAACTAGAATCTGTACGTAATGGACGTTTATATTTGAATAAATTTTGACAGGATACACGAGAATTTTTCGAAAAAATTGCATGCAAATTCGCTCGAGGAGTTTATTCCGCACGAACATGGAAAAAAAGGAAGAAAGCGATCCATCGTGGCACTTTTAGTCGAAAGCGCATTTATAGATGTACAGAGCTTTTGAATCGATGATAAGACGAGGCATTCTTACCGTAAAGCGTCCAGTCAGTCACTGGTGCGACTGACAAGCCACATTTGAAAATTCCATCGAAATCCATTGCTAGAGCCATGCCCGTCGCGTAGCCTCCGTAGCTCCAGCCCCATATCGCAGTTCTTGAGCGATCGATGTAGGAAAAGCTATTTTGTAAATGCCTGAAAATTGAAAAATACAACGTTAGAATATTTCGATTAAATTCTAACTTGCGCATGAGAGGCGAGCGCAACTCATTCATTCTACACAAGCACATATAATTTTTTTCAACGGGATCAATTTTTAATTTAAAATTTTCATCAAACGTGGAAAATTGTAAAAGTCCTCGAAAAACGACTTTGTGAACTAGAAGAGCAAAGGGAGTTAATTAAAATAAGTTCCGGAGGCAGCGCTGCTGCGAAGTCGAATCGTGTAGTTGGAAGCTGCGCGCGCGCGCGCTCGAAAAGCGTACGATGATTCAGTTTTCAAACTTTCCCTCCTTATTCGGGAACATCTGATTTAATTATTACCGTGAGCTTATCAAATAAGTTTAATTTGCAAAGTGCGAGGTCGAAAGTCTTAATTAGACAAATCCGCATTTGTTTTAAAAGTCAAACTTGCTTCTGGTTCAACTGCTGAGAGAGAGAGAGAGAGAGAGAGAAGAGGGAGCTTGAATAGCTCTAATTCCGAGGTTATAACAATTCAACGAAGCTTTTTTCTTATATGCATATAGGCATCTTAGCGACTGAATCCGAAGCCATTCCCGCGAGCTAATACTCCACAAAACTCGGGCAACTCCCTTTATAGAGCGGGAGAGAGGCGCTGAAAGGCTGTGCGGCGCTGCAGGATTCGAATATCTGACAATCTATAATATCCCTCTTCCATCTACGCTTTTATCCCTTTGGTTCTGGGAAAATCCTCGAAATCGAACGAGTCAATTCCCCCCCTTGACATTTCTTCCCGATTCGAATTGCTTTTCCTTTATTCCAATTGCGACTCGCACACTCGATCGACGTCTTTGCAGCTATCGCTCTTTCTCTCTTTTTTCCCGATATCGTATATGGCTGCTATATACGTGGTCCTCTTCGCTATCGTGACCCACGATTTGGACGCGCGCGTCCTGAAATTACGTGTTATCCATCAATCTCGACCGTCGTACTGACTGAATTATACATTATACGTGTCGTTTTTACGCGCGACTTTGAAGCTGGTCATTCGACCACCGGTGCGTTTATGATGCAATGTAATGTTAAATTTCTCAAATCAATTATTGATTTTGTACAATCCGTATAAAAGGGTATTACGCCATTAAAAATTCAGGAGATTTTTGCGCGAGGATTTCAATACTCTCGTATTTTAAAATCCGCACCAAAGAGTTCGACGTATACGTAAAAATACCTCGATGTAATTGGATATTTAGAATTCAGAAACTTATAAATTAATGAAATTAATAAATGGAGAATGTACCTATATACCATCGGTACATTTCTGTTCGGTGAGCAGTTACAATTATAATCTACGGTCTCGAAAAATGAATAAAACTGCATATTTTCCAATATTCGTTGATTAATTATTCTTCATTTTTTCATCGACAAAGTATCATTCAACATTATTGCAAAGACGAACTCAACTATGATACGAACAAGGCAAGTGACTAGTCCGCACAAGACCGAGCGAGCTTCACTTTGTAGGTAATAAAATTACCGAGCATAGGTGTATATATAAGACACATACACCAGTCCACAAGTTTCGTCCGACGCAGAGAGTATCAGAGCAGGTTGCGGGCACAAGTCGCCGACGACAACGAGGAAGTATAGGTACAGCTATAGCCGCTGCGGGCGCAGCCTTTTCGGGGGCGTGACCCGCACTGCACGCAGTACACACACACACACACACATATACAGTACAGACGTGTCTTCCACGCGTGTGCGCGTGTGTGTGTGTCTGTGTGAGTGCCTGGACCAGCAGCTGCGGCGAGTGTTTTGCTGCTGGCGCGACGCGATCGTCCTGCGCGCAAAAAGCCAGTCGCGAAATTGGAGAGCGGCCAAGCGATTGCGGAATCGCGCGAGAGCCTTTGCGCCGGATTCTCTCCATCTCTCTCTCTCTCTCTCTCTCTCTCTCGCTCTGTACTGCAGCGGCCCTTGCCCCCCGAATACTACTCTACTGCTGCTGTAGCTCCGAACCCCCTTGTCTTTGTCATCTTTCTCGGTGTCTCTTTGCTGCTGCTGCTTGGCCTCGAGAACGGCACTCGGCATGCATATATGTATGCAGCGGCGGCATCTTTCCTTTGAGGAAGAGATCCGCTCCTTGCTACTACAGTGGTACAGTGTAGTTTAGCAGCGCTGCTTAGAATCCGCAAGCTGATTGCGCCCGGAGCGCAAAGGCACGTCTCCGCGCCCGTCTTATTGTATCTCAACAAATCTCTCTCTCTCTCTCTCTCTCTCACTGTGTCTGCATATAGTTCAAAGAGCCGATAGCGACACGCGTATACGTATACGATCATTGCAGCTAAATATTTCATAGGGGCCGACGAGAGACTCTAGGGGGGCTTCGTCAGCGCCGTCGAAGAAATCCGCGCGCATCGTGTGCAGGCACGATGCCAGCGCGACGAGTCTCTCTCTCTCTCTCTCTCATCGTAGACCCCACGTCTACGAAGCTCGTAATTGCATTTCAAGAGGCCAGCTGCGTATACTTTAATGATGAGCGAACTGCTGTTGACCTCTCCGCGCTTAGATGAGAATTTAATCCACGCTAGCGCGAGTTCGTCTTCGTGTGTTATGTACCAAACGAGCTGTTTTCAGACATCTCTGCTAATTCGTTTTAATTATCAACCGCGTTCACGTCGCGCGTGAAGAAGCGAGTAGAAAAATCCGAGTTTAGTCAGACGCGCGCGCGCCCACGTGTAAAGTTGGTTTACGGGTTGTTATTGTTTGGAAGCGATAATTATATTGCGCAGCGAGATATTTTCAAGAGGATAAAGTAGAAGGAGAGAAAATCGTCGTATTTCTACAAGTCTATCGCGATTCGAAGTAGCAATATAAAGTCTGATGAGATCATTCATTCAGCGTCGGACGCCGGCAATATCATTAAAACGAGGCGCGACATTATTGCGCCGAGCGATTGTACAGTCGGAAGCGCATTATTTCCGGATCGCAGCTGCGACTATAACTATACGAACGAGAATAAAATATACAGTGTATATAAGACTCGGGGACTAATTTTCATCCGGCGGCTCTCGAGAGAAATGAGAGGATAATCAGAAGCTTCTCACATAATACGTTATATGTCATGCACAGACATCCATCCTGATAAGTTTTAGCTGGACTAGAGGGAAATAAAGAGCATATACAGCCTCGTCGCGGAATAAGAAAAGGCCGCTGAAGGAGGTGAGTAGCTTCAAGAGCCGGAAAAAAGCCAGGAGCCCGATAAATTCAGACAAAGTTAGGAGCAATTTTCTTCTTGTTAACGTTTTCTTATCCCTCCGGAGAGTGAGAGACGGTCGGCGCGAAAAAGAGCCTCGAGATGCAGGAGAAAGTGCTATCTATATACCCAGTGCGGCTACTGCTGCAGCAGCTACTTCCGACTGAGAGAGAGAGAGAGAGAGAGAGAGAGAGAGAGAGAGAGAGAGATGAGGGAACGCGCCGCGAGAAAAAAAAAACGAAAAAAAAGCAAGAGCTCCGCCGCTGCGGCGGGAGAGAAGAAAAGAAGTTAATTTAACGGGCACGGTCTTGGGATTAGGTGTTAGAAGTTGGTTACATCACGCTGCAGGATCACTCCGGATTACCGGCCGGGATATGTTCCTCAATTCATTACACTGCGCGAGACGAGGCCGAGCATTTTTTTTTCTTCTTCTTCCGCTCTTTCTTTCAACTCAAGTTTTATCATCGGATCTCGTTCGCTCTTTCTCCGCGCGCTCTCTCTCTCTCTTTCTCTCTCGCGGAGATGCGTATCGGACTTTTCCAACTTTTCGTTTACAGAGGAGATTCTCCTTCCGACTTCCTTCCGCGCGCTACCGGACTTGCGGACGTACAAAAGCGAAACTCTCTTGACTTGTTTGTCTCCCTTACAGCGCGATACCGCGCCGTTTCGTCTAGCATTCCGCTTGCAAATGAGAAATACGCGGAGCGTGTGCAACCTCAACTGGATTCGATATTTTGAATGAAAAGGCAGCGTATACGTCGTTATTAATTGCGTATACTCTCGTTTTAATGAAGCCGCGGCGCACCACCGTTGCTTTGATCGTCTATATAATGCGATTCGACGGAGCTTTTGATCCGTGAAAGTTTTAGCGCGGTGCATACAATATATACGTTTGCGTCGAACAGTTGTACCGATGAATTCATACGCGTATATAATTTTGAGACAATCGCCCTGGCTCTATATAATAATAGCTATAGGTATATTATATAATACTCAGAGTTTGCGGCTTTTATCTGAAATGCCATTCCCTTCAGACGTACGTTATTATTTCGTATGTATGTATGTATGTATGTATATGGCGAAATTTCGATTTACCTCGTAACGTTTATTTGGTCCATGATTTCGACTGTGCCGAGATTCCTGTAAACAGCGAACATCATGCTGTTGCCTTTTAATCCGCTTCCTCGTCCATCGATCGACGCATAAATAATGCTCTTGTTCGTAACCAAATACGTTCCCCAGTCTATATTGAATTTCTCGGTTACTTCGTTGGTGTCGGGTCCGCCGTATCTGTAACCAAAGTATCTCGATGTTAAACAAACTGAATTTCATTCATCCGGTCGTTATAATAATAATGATACACCAAGCCAACGTGTATTTCATTTTATTTAAAATTCAATTCTCGGGTATCGAGTCGCGGCATTTTCAACAAGCAGAGCTTATCGGCATTTGCGCAGCGAGCAATAAATATAAAATTTTTTAATTAAAAAGTCGCGATAAAGCAGAAATGTTGTTATATGGGTTAATGTATAATATGAGAAGAGCGTCTAGAGAAGAGCACGTAGCCTTGGGTAATTGTTTATTTAAAAAATGCGCGGAAGAGTCGCCGCCGTGTATATCAAAAAGCAAGCGAGGAGGTCCGCTTGCCCTCGGGGTTGCAGTGTCATACGTTCCAATTCCTTCAGAGCTTGTTTCCGAATTCTCTTTCACGGTATTTCTTACATGGCGACTCTCCTGTGGAATTCTCTTTTGGCTCTAAAAGCAGAAGAGCGCCTGAGCCCTGGGATGTGTACCTCTATATACGCTATATGCGCTCCGGTAATCAACATGCGATGATCTTTTCTTTTGCACTACTGCTGCTATATCGAATATCCTCACCTGCCCATTAGAATAGTTTTCGCGTTCTCGAGTTACGGTAATAGTCATTGAATCATTAACGATGTTTAAGGTATTGTGTTCTGTTCCAATTCAACATTCTGTACGATTATTGAGCGCAAATATCGCATATAACGACAATAATAATAGGAGTGGTCGATAGAGTATACCATTCAGTCGTAGCTGTAGAAGGTAATGACTGCAGGTAATGATTGAATAACAGAACAAAACGGAATTATTAGTTATTATGAAGAGTATATTCAGCTTGCATCGAATCAGTTAATTGAATGGTAGTATCGTAATGAAACTCTATATACTCATGAATTTCGGAATTCACATCGTTCGACATTTATTGTATTATGATGCTTTACTAAAACTAATTGATTCGTGGAACTAAAAATACAAACAAATGAGATATTCGCTACCGCACTAAGTAAATACATTTAGCTTTTTGTAAAATTTTTCACTCTATACGCCTTAAAAAAAAAAAATAAATAAGAGAAAGCACTCAACAACAGTCAACAATCAATAAATAACAGAAACACAAACCGCACGCTCTTTAGAAATGAAGTTCTGCATTATTACAATAACCGATGAACCATAGCCAAAGTCGAAGCGAGCAAACTTCCATTTCAATTTACAGCCACAATTCTACAGTCCACAGTTTACGTTTCTCTCGGTTATATTTCCATTACACACAGAGTAGACAGTGTCCAATCAAGCAAAAGAGCTAAACAGCAGAGAGCTACACGCAGTTTCTTTGCCGTGCACCATATATACACGTGATAATCGCAAGGATAGCGTTGAAATAGATAACGCCTGGAATTCACGAGGAACGCGAGTGATAATCAGATGCACAGAGTAGTACGCTTCCCGAAAGCCAGCGTGGCCTGCAATCGCTTCTTGTTCAACTGTACTTGCGCTGTGCTGCGCGAGCACAGGCCAGAGATAATTAGTTTTCGCATGCTTCTGCCACACTCCACAGAGTGCACTCTCGGTGTACTACTACGACGGAGAAATGTAATCCGAGTTTGTTGATTCCTGCCAAGACTGATTGCAAAGCGAGGACAGCTTATCTCTCGGATTCACGACTCGAACAACAAACGGCTATAAGCTGTATTCCGATGCTTCGCTGAATTTTTCGTAGCAATTTCTTTCTCGTTCTCCTGACTGCAACTCCTTCTAATTATGCTTTCTGAATTAGGGGAATATTCTACTGTCGAGAAGATTTTTAATAACTCGTTCTCAGGACCCGCGTCGTCTCAAATTCTCGGCGTTGCAGAAGAGGTGGAATAAATTTACCGAGTGGATAGAGAGAGAGGCCACACCGAGGGTAGAGGCCAAAGCTAGATTCTTCTAATGAAGTAGACAGTGGCCAAGAGGATTAGGTGAGCTGCTTTAAAAAGCCTCGCATTAGCCGTTTGCAGTCTCGAGACTACTCGGCGGCAATGGGGTACGACTGAAAAATGAGCTTATCAAGCCTCCATCTCAAATACTCTGTAAGTATGAGGTGCAGAGCTTTACTCGAAAACTTCCACATACACTTATCGGCGCCTAATGAATTTCGCTCGGACACGTGCCGGGACTAAATTTTAATAGCAGTCCCTCCCTCCCTGCTTCTCTCTATCTTCCGTCTGTCCATTACGCGAACGATTCGCGCACACGGAGCACGACTTTGAAATTTTTCCGACGAAAGAGAGAAGCCGCAACTTTATTCATTCTCAGCGGCGTCGTATATAGCCGCGTGCAGACGGGGTATTAGAGAGGTCTCTTCGCGCCGAACTTTCCGCTGCAGTGAGCGGATCGCTGCTCTCACCAGCTCTATGAATAATCTGCAAGAGCGTAGCCTTATATATATATATATATATGAAAAAAAGGCTGGGAAAGAGACGAGGTACGACAGTATAGATAGATAGATAGAGAGAGAGAGAGAGAGGGAGAGAGATCCGCGAGCGGAAAAGAGGATTACGAGGAGCACTGGGACACACTTTCCTCCGCGGAGTAGCGTCTTGTGCAGCCACGCTGCTATACGCTTCTCTACCTCGTCGTTCTTTGAAAGCTCATGCGCACGACGCAAAGAATTCCGGTGGACTTCTGCAAGCGCTAATCTGTATACGGAGCCAGCGCAGCTGAAAATCTCCGTTGAAAGAGCTCGCGCATAAATGAGGGATATTCCAGAGAAACTGTTCGTCGTTTAGAGAATTCGTATGGAGGAGAAGAAAAAAACACTGGAGACAACGTATCGCTGGTAGGGGGGGGGGGG